>JAUDYJ010000001.1:258055558-258560558 GCA_030761175.1 Masticophis lateralis | reverse complement strand
ACCCGCGCAGCTGCATTCTGGACCAGTTGGAGCCTCCGAGTGCTCTTCAAGGGGAGCTCCATGTAGAGAGTGTTATAGTAGTCCAGACAGGACATGATGAGGGGGTGAGTGACCATGCACCGGGCGTCCTGGTCCAGAAAGGGCCGCAACTGGTGAATCAGGTGAACCTGATAAAAAGCCCCACTGGCCACAGCCATCATATGGTCTTCTAAAGACAGTCATGCATCCAGGAGGACACCCAGATTGCGAGCCCTCTTTGAGGGGGCCAAAGTCTCACCCCCAATAACCAGCAATGGAGCCAGCTGGCTATACCAGGGCGCCAGGAGCCATAGCCACTCAGTCTTGGAGGGGTTGAGTCTGAGCCTGTTTCTCCCCATCCAGATAATGTATTTCTGTATTAGGTTTTTGTATTTAGGCTGCCAACTGCCCAAATCCTGACAATGTGACTGCAGGGCACTGCAATAGCCCTAATTATGGGCACAGGTTATATAAGCCCCTTGGTTCAGCGCCACTGTAGCTTCAAACGGTTGCTGAACAAATGACCATAAGTTGAAGACTACCTGCAGAAATGAATATGACATGATTCCATAACATAGTAATGTAGAATCATCAATTCCCACTGCAAGAATAAGGAATCTTTGGGCCTCTAAATTTTACTGAGTTGTAACCCAGTACTTTTATAATCAGTTTCAATTATCTGAGTAGGAAGATGAGTGAAACTGTTGCTAGGTATAATCAGACTGGATTGTTGGATTTCTTCTGAAGGTTTTGGTTGCCAGGCTATTGTATGAACTATAAGAAGATAAATGCCAAACCAGTATTGTTGTAAAGATGGTGCTGGCACGAGTTCTGCTACGTTGTCTGATTTCTTGCATTTATTGTTTTAATCATTTTTCTCTCACATTTTTGAATTACTTTGATATGAGCAGATGACAGATATTCTTTACAGAAAGAAGCCTTATTGCCAATGAAAACCAAAATATTCAATAAGGTAAGAAAGTAAGACTAACATAATCTGATGGCATTATATATTAGGATGTATTTATATTGATTTTAATGTAAGGCAGTCTAAATTTTTCTATAGTGGGATTATCTGCATTTCTAGAGGAATCAGGATTATTTAAAAATTACAACGTGGCTACCAAATTATTCTTATGTAATGATTTGCAATATATCTGAAATGATTTCTTGATGTTGATAGTAATACATGTTGTAAGGATTTTTTTTTTTTAAAAATAAAATTTAACAGCAGTTCATGAAATTCATAGCACAGCCTTAAAGGCAAATAAGGTTATCAGGCTGGATGATACTACAGAGTAAGCAGTATCCAATAAGAAACAACTTGGAAATAATAGCTGTGCTATTTGTTTATTTATTTAATTTTCAAATTTATATGGCTGCCCATGTCCTACAAGGTGACTCTGGGCAGTACACAACATATGTTGTGCTCTTTTCTGCAAGGGGATCGCCAGAACTGATGAAAAAAAAAAGGTTTTGAGGGATTTGTGAAAGCCATAAAGATTGGGACTATTCTCATTTCAGGGGTGATGATGTTCTATAAAATAACTGATTATCCAGGTGTCATTATTAATAGGAATGTTCAGTGGTTTGCAGAAATTATTATTGGATAGGCATAGATTTCATTTATATTACTATAATTCCCAGGAATTGTGCATTTCTACTTTTTTCCCTAGAGATTTTGACAATAGATACATTAAGAGATACAGCAGTAGAAATCACTCCTGTATGGGAACCATGCAGTGGTGGGTTGCTCCTGGTTCGCCCCAGTTCGGGCAAACCGGTAGTGGCGGTGGTGGCAGGAGGCTCCGCCCACCCACCCAGACATCATCAAAAACACTCTGTGCATGTGCAGAAGCGCCGCACACTCATGAAACAAGCATGTGCGTGTGTGTGCTACCGATAGCGAACTGGTAGCGCTGGGATTTGAAACCCACTACTGGAACCATGGCATTTTATATATACCAACCTTGGGGCAAACTTTTTGTGATGATGATGATTAGAAATAATTAAATACAGAAAAGAGCAGTCACTTGGGCTCTGGTGTTAGGAGTTGAACTAGGAGAAAGCCAGAAAGCCAGAAATCAAGATCCAGGAATGCCTGGATCAAAGGCCAGTTTGGGAGGTTAAATCAGAAATCACTGGAATTTGTGATTAACAAAATGCCATGTAATAAATAATCAGGCATAAAAACAAAACAAATATATGTTCCACCTGGTGAAAAATTTAGTAGCAAATTTATGCAAGGCAGGGATGAGTTTTGTCTGGTCATCCTTTAGAACTTTAGATATGAGAATTCATATCTAAAGAATTCAAAATACAGCCATACTGCCATACTCTTAAGTACAAGCTTGTAGTTTGTTTATAGATGAAACTCGTCAGATCACCTAAAATTCCCAAGTTGTTTCACAGAATCATTTGGCAGGAAAAACAAAGGAAAGGAAGGGAAAAATAACCTTGATTCCATCACACTGAATTTCTAGGTTTATTTTCCATCTTTCATCTACTCTAGAGTAAATTCTCATATCACATAACCTTATTTTAGCATTTTTAAAAGTAAGCTATTTAGTTATAATTTCTACGTGGTAGATTAATTTAATGGGTGATTAACAAAACTAAACAAAGAATATCTGAAAGGGATTGTGGTGTATGGTACTGAGAGTTTAGCAAAAATAGTGTCAGAGTAAAAAAAGCCTGAGCAATCAGAAAGTATGAAAGTAATCTTAATAATAGCCCTGCAAGTTAATTCAAGTATTACTACCTTGTTTGCAATGTTCAAACCTGTATATTGCACCCAGGAAACTCTGTGGGTATCCTGTAGTTCATATCCAGAGTTTTTAGTATGGTTCCGAATTAGATAACTTCAAAGAATGTATATAACTTTGAGTCCTATGGAAATTTTTATCCCATTTTGCCAACCACAACCATCTTTTTAGCACTGACAAAAAGTGTGATTACAAAACTAATAGCCTAATCAACTGATAGCTGATTGTACTTTATTAATGTCCAGTAAAATCATCCAAGATTCCTCATATCAAGATTAAAAAAAAAAAGTTAGCTGTTTTTAGCTAGTTAACTGGAGTTTTAGCTTTAGAGTGACATTTGTAATTCAACTGGCATGACTTTTCCCTGGGAATAAATGTTCTTGCTAATGAACGGTGAAGAGTGGTCTTGGCCTCCATGAGTTATATTAAGAATAACATCTTCAAGAAACTTTGTGTAAAATTAGAATTTCTCAGGGCAGATTGAGAACCAGATTTGTTTATGCTTGTGCTTTTAAAATAGGATTTCATTGCAGAGCTCACTTTAGTGTTAGAATGTACTTTCTAGGCACGTATGGATGATTTTCTACTGGATTTTTCCTGTTTTAATAAATTGTATAATATTAACAATATTCTAATGGGGAAAGCTAGAATGAAAGACAATTGAAATCATTCTCAGAGTGTTCATCGGTACTATGGCAACAAATTGAAGTGAATTGAATTGCGTGAGCTTCATAACTAAGCCTTGTACTCGGCAATAGTTTTATAAATGGCTTAGATGGAGACTTAAATGAATACCCTAGTAAACAAAAATATCGAAACAGTCTTCATTGGTACAAATAGCTTGAAATTACCATGGTAATATATAGAATTGGCTTGTGTAGAAGATATGCCAGTAAAAAAACAGAGGATATATTCAGTTGGCAATCTTAAATTACAAATTGCATTACAAATAGTCCTGAACTTACAACCACTAGTTTAGTGATTGTTTGAAATTAAAATGACACTGAAAAAAGCGACTTACAGCCAGTCCTCGAACTTACAACCATCACAGCATCCCCGTGGTCACATAATAGATATTTGGGAGCTTCAGCATGTATTTACAATGGTTGCAATGTCCAGGGTCATGTGATCCCCATTTGCAACCTTCTCAACCAACTTCCAACAAGCAAAATCAATAGGGGAAGCCAGATTTGCTTAACAAATACATGATTCATTTAACAATCTCAGTGATTCACTTAACAACCATGGCAGAAAGGTCATAAAATTGGGCATGAGTCACTCAATAACCACTTTGCTTAGCAATGGAAATTCTGGTCCCAGTTGTGAGTGTAAGTCAAGGGCTACTGTAATATTTTTAACATAAAGTTGGGACCAGTTAAATATTAAGGAAGACAGACACTAATTGTTGACATAATATCGGTGAAATATTTTAAACTGAAATAGTAACATTAATATAAGATTGAGTAGAAAGAACTTTTAACAGACTTGAATAAAATTAAGCACATGATTTAGGTATTTTAATCAATGTTTTGCAATGTAATATCTTGAAATGACCTCACATTATTTCTGTCCACTACTGTATGTACTCTATAGTGCCATAGCTTTAAGGATTTGGTGTTCTAGGCATCTTTTCATGTTTTGAACTCTGAAAACTTGACAGATTTGATTCTTTCTCCTTTGTAGTAAATTTTCCTCCCTAAGATACTTGGTTTATTTCTTCTAGGTTTTCAAGGAGATGTGTTTTCTTACTCTGTAAATAAATCCTGAAATATTAGTCCTAGTGATTGCATTCAAGACTGCTGAATTGGCCGGTACCCTGCACTTCCTTTTGAAATATAATACACCACTGGTGGCCTATCTCCATTTACAAGGCATAGCAGACAACCCATATGGGGTTATTGTTTTTTTGCCAATATTGAGATTTGAAGCACTATCTTCAATTTGTCACTCTTTGAGGATTTCTGATTTACAGTGAACTATGGTACCTGCTCTCTACATGGGGCTCCCCTTGGGGTGCACCCGGAAGCTCCAACTGGTGCAAAATGAGGCCGCGCGGGGGATTACGGGAGCGACTGGGCGCTCCCATGTGACACCTCTCCTGCGCGAGCTGCACTGGCTACCGGTGGACTACCGGGTGCGTTTCAAGGTGTTGGTAATCACCTTTAAAGCGCTCCATGGCTTAGGAACAGGGTACTTACGGGACCGCGTTCTGCCACCAGTTGCCTCCCACCGGCCGGTTTGCTCCCACAGAGAGGGCCTCCTCAGGGTGCCGTCAGCCAGACAATGCCGGCTGGCGACCCCCAGGGGGAGAGCCTTCTCTGTGACAGCTCCTACCCTCTGGAACGACCTTCCTCCAGAGTTAAGAACAATTTCTGACCTCCCGACTTTCCGGCGGGCTTTAAAAACACATCTTTTTCAGCTTGCCAGCTTAGCCTGATTCCTGTCAAATATTTTATTATTTTTAGAGTTTTTATGATCTTTTAAATTAATTGGTTTTAATCTAAGGCTATTTATATTTGTTCTTTTTATGAAATTTTAACTTTTGTGTACTTGCTTTTTAATTTGACTGTGCACCGCCCTGAGTCCATAAGGAGAAGGGCGGTATATAAATCTAATAAAACTTAAAACTTAAACTTAAACTTTTCCAAGTGTTTACTTTTATTGGAGCAAATTTGTATGAATCCTGAGGAAGGTCTTTCATCCATCTTCTATTCAATAATATAGATAGATTTGTTTCCCGGAATCTTTTGCACATCCAAATATCAGTGTGTTTCATGCTGTGCTGATTCTTTTCACCCAAATGGTCCCAGCATTTGTGCAATCCTAGTATAATCAGTTCAGGATTAGCTGACATCAGTCTCTCAATTTCAGGTCACTATACCAGATTTGGTGAAGAATTGCTTTCAGTGGTGGACTTCCATCCTGTCTCTGTAGTCTTGATATATTAGTTTTTCATACATAACCACCAAATATTCCTTTTGACATAAACAGCATTATACCAGCACTGAAATAAGAAACTTGAATAATAAAAAATAATTAAAAAGCAATATTGATCATGGAAGATTCCCTCTAAGATTCATTTTGATTGCTGGTGATTTCATTGTCATGATCATGCAATTTTTCTGATAACTGTGTGGTGTCTACAGGCAGCATCAAAACAGGCAAGATGACTGTCACTGCAATGCAAGTTCCAATTTTTTTGTTGGATGTAGTGGATTTTGTAATGTAATATTATATCTGACCTCTTGCTTTTTTTGATCACCGCACACCACAAACAGACAGCAACAATACTGAAATGGTTTCCCATTGCCTATCTCCAGAATGCCTTTTCAGCTTCCAAGACTACCCTTCAGCCTTGCAGTTTTCCTACCAAGGCTTTTTGGAAAGGGTTTACATTACCTGCTCCCTAAGGCTGAGAGGGAGTGACTGTTCTAGAGTCATCCAGCTGGTTTTGTGCCTCTAGTCAAGCAAGACTAGGCCTCACAAGCTTCCCGCCTTATGACTTAATCACTATAGCAAACTGATTCTTGCTCTAGGATTCCAGGAATCCAGAATTTGTATTAAGGACTATCTTTATCAAATCAACACATTGTTTACAAAATAGTGCAAAATTCACCCAGAACCTTTTAATGACAAAATGGTTAAATTCACCAGGGAAAAAAAAAGGCGGGGGGGGGGGCGGGAGGAGAGGGAGAAAACAGATCAAATGTTTTAAGTAATGTCTTCAGAATAAGTCATGAAAAAAACTGAAGAAGCTTCTTGGATGAGAAGTGAAACATCTTCGAGGAAAAACAAAGTCCTTTTGAAAAATCACCTTTAAGACAACCATGATCTGGAAGATTGAGGATTTCCATAGACCAGAGGTGTCAATGGGCCAGATGCGTCATGTGCTGGCCACCCCCACCCCCAGTTTACTGAAGGGGAGAAAAGTCACGCTACATCACGTGACAACGTGATGATGCAAGTTTGACACCCCTGCCATAGAGAGTCATGAAAAATAAAAGGCCATATAGGCAAATTAGGTAGTGTTAATGATGGGAAGGTATGCATCTCCAGACAGTAGAGTTCCAACGTAAATGTCAAAAAGTTCTTTTTGTTCTTCATTAAATAGCTCAATTTGGTATTTATCCAATTTGCTTAAAAGTAAAAAACCCCAGCCATATTAACAGGACTGATGTACTAATTCCATTTTTGATTCTGTGACATGAAAAATAATGGAAGATTTCACTATTCTATCTAAGGCCATAAAAACTAGGAGTTTATGGCTACAAGTAACTTCGACAGTCCAAATTTTAAAATCAAGTTTCTGCTCGGTGAGATTCTTGGTATAAAAATAAACTACTGCTTGTCTCTCCTCTTATTATGTAAGATGCAAGTAGATGTAAATAGCATCCTTTTGGATATGCATTTTTAGTTTACATTTTTAAATAGGAGAATACAGTCTTAATCTGGAACTGGGTCAGAGGTTTTTCCAAAATGTGTAGGTGTAGTTAATATGTTGTTGAAAGCTTTGTTCACAAGTAGTGTGAAAAGAAGATCTCAGAAAAATGCCTTTGCTAATACATACACCTGCATTAAGAGTTAACACAATCTTGAGATTTCATCTGTTTCCTATGTGCCCATTTTAAATTTAGTTATTCAGAAATGAGTAATGTCCTCGTGTTATAAACTGTGAGAGAATGCTAATCTGTTTCTTTCCCCCCCCCCCCCCCCCCCCCCCCCAGCATTTCTGCTAAAATAGGGGAAAGCATTCACTTTGCTTTCTGAATAGTTTCTTAAAATGCGTTTTTAATGTTAGAAGCTTGGCTAAGTCTAGCAAGTGCTTTAGTTTTGTTAAGGGAGCCAGATGTTACACATTGACCTTAAATGGTAAAAGCTCCCAGAGTGAATAGGAGAGAGAGAGAGAGAGAGAGAGAGAAGCTTCGCTGAATGGGGAAAATTAGGAACTGCTCAGTTTTAGGTAAGTGGTCACTGCGAACCAAGAATGAAGCACTTTCTTCAGCCAAGGAACCTTTTTCTACCTTAAAGGTACAGTACCACATTATTATGCTTTAGTGAAGTCTTATTGATTGTCTTGGATTTCAGTTTCCTAAGCAGGGGTATCTTGGTAAAGTACTTAGCACACTTCCTTCTCCTGTGCTATTAAAACCATGCTCAAGTAATGTCAGCTGATTTTTAACTAATTAATTGTATCAGTAAATTGTGATTTTAGTTAATTGTTAAGTACAGCTCTTTGTTTAAAATTTGAGATGATTAACTACTATCCATTTATAAATGAGTGTAAAAATAAGCATTCTAGCATTAATGTATAACTGTATGGGCTTCTATGTTACATACTCACTTAATAGAGTCTAGAGTCAAATTGCCTGCTTTGATGGAGTACCTACTTGACTTTGGAACTGTCTTTTTAGAAGATGTCTCCAAAACTGTGACATTGGAATGGTGATTCCATTTCTTTCTTTCTTTTTTTAAACACCTATAAGCAAACCCTGGAGATTTCTTTAAGGATTTCTAAAATTAAGTGTAAATGAACTTTTTAAAAATGCTTACTGCAGGATTGGATTGTAATTGCTCTGCAGGTAATAAAAATTTGTTTATAAATAACTGTTTTAAGGTATATATACCTAATATACCTTTGTTCAGGTTTGTTGGCAACCATGAACTGAAAGATTATGGGGATAATATATTTATACAAGCAAACCTGGGCTGGTTTAAAAGTATTCCATCATACTCTCTTATTAAAATTTGTCAAGAATTCCAACTTCTGGAAATATTTATTGCACATTTATAATATGGTTGATAACCTTTTCAATAACTGTAGCTTGTTTGAAAAAGTATGTATTATATATGGCATTACAGCGTTTTATAGAAATATGTTGAATAGCACTGTGCTGTTTCCAATAGAATACATTATTTCTGTTCCTTCTGAATGATCTCCTTTAAGAACATGTTAAGCTCCCATATCTGGGCTTTCTGGTGTTCTTAATTTCTTATGTATATTTCTTGTTTAATTTACTGCTCTGTTCAAATGCATGCTATATTTTTTTTCTTTCTTTTTTCCCCCTTATTCTTGTATATTCAAGACTTTGAGTTAGTTGTAATCTCTAAGGATCAAAAAATAGCTTTCATAGCTGGTCTTTGAGATTCAGGGCCAAATTGTTCCTGAATACTTTTGATATGTTTGACATCATTTTCTAAACCAAAAAATGAAAGCAGGAAATGTCACACTTTAATGCTCACATTTTAACATCCCCTGCTGTTATGTATGTGAATGAGTGAGACAGAATGCAGAGCACAATAGGATTAGGAACCTAAAGATTTACTATAAGAACTTGGTTGCCTTCATTGTATGTTACTCTTGGAAGATCACCAGGGTATCATTTTGCTTTCACGTCTCAAGGGCTGGATGATATATAATTTGAAACAAGTTTTAAATCATTCAGGAAAACAGAGGATGTTCTTAATATTTATAGCAAGTACTACAATCAACTACAGTCTATAGCTTGTAATGCTTATATTAATGTGTAGCAGTTCAGGTGTGACATTCTAGAATGTTGAATTAAAAGCACTTAGTGCTTTTTAAATAGGAATATTTGCTTTGGATCTTATTTTTAGGAATGAATAAATGAAGGCTTAATGATATAAACTAGCATTTTGTGGAAGAGCTCAAGATTAAAAAAAGTCTCGTGGGCAGAAAAATACCTGAAATTAACCATCTGTCGCCTCTAAATCATGATGTACAAACAATTAAGTTGCCTTGATAACACAGCACTCGTTGATTTTTTATTGAGAAGATGTCTTACCAGAACATGTAATGTGTGTGTTATCCTTTTGCCTTTATTTGCCTTTTGGCCTCATTAGATCTTATTTCCCTTTTTAAATGGTAGTCTTTCCTGTGAGGATAAGAGGATCTGAAGATCATTTATTATTTATTTATTTATTTATTTATTTATTTATTTATTTATTTATTTATTTATTTATTTCAATTTATATACCGCCCTTCTCCCCGGGAGGGGGACTCAGGGCGGTGAACAACCGGATTTAAAACACATATAATACAAACATTAAAAGAATGATAAAATTAAATTAAATTCATTGGCGTTCCAAATAAAATTCTAACCCCATTAAAATACCCAATTTAAAACCCCAGAAATCAATAAGAAAAATTTTGTTAAAACCCCCATTTAAAAACAATCAAGCAAGGCCGGCTTGTTGAAATAAATAGGTCTTAAGGGCCTTTCAGAAAGTGCGAGGTCTGGGATCAAACGAACTTCTGGAGGCCGCTCGTTCCATAGGGTGGGTGCCCCCACAGAGAAGGCTCTCCCCCTGGGGGCCACCAGCCGACATTGCTTGGCTGATGGCACCCTGAGAAGGCCCTCTCTGTGTGAGCGTACTGGCCGGTGGGAGGTTATCGGTAGCAGCAGGCGGTCCCACAGGTACCCCGGTCCCATGCCATGGAGCGCTTTAAAGGTCAAAACTAACACCTTGAAGCGCACCCGAAAGACCACCGGAAGCCAGTGCAGCTCGCGCAGGAGAGGTGTCACATGGGAGCGCCCTGTCGCTCCCATAATCACCCGCGCGGCCGCATTCTGGACCAGTTGGAGCCTCCGGGTGCACCCCAAGGGGAGCCCCATGTAGAGAGCATTACAGTAGTCCAAGCGAGACGTGACGAGTGCATGAGTGACCGTGCACATGGAGTCCCAATCCAGAAAGGGCCGCAACTGGCGCATCAGGCGAACCTGATAAAAGGCCCCCCTGGCCACGGCCGCCACATGCCCTTCCAAGGACAGCCGTGAATCCAGGAGGACACCCAAGTTGCGCGCCCCCTCTGTGGGGGCCAATGACTCACCCCCAATAGCCAGCGATGGCACTAGCTAGCTATACCGGGACGCCGGCATCCACAGCCACTCGGTCTTGGAAGGGTTGAGACGAAGCCTGTTCCTCCCCATCCAGACCCGCACGGCCTCAAGGCACTGGGACATCACTTCGAGGGCATCATTGGGGTGGTCAGGGGTGGAGACGTACAGCTGAGTGTCATCAGCGTACAGTTGGCAACTCACCCCAAAACCATGGATGATCTCACCCAGCGGCTTCACATAAATGTTGAACAGGAGCGGCGAGAGGACCGACCCTTGTGGCACCCCGCAAACGAGGCGCCTCGAGGTCGACCTCTGCCCCCCTGCCAACACAGACTGCGATCGGTTGGAGAGATAGGAGGAGAACCACCGTAGCACGGTGCCTCCCACCCCCAGACCCCCCAACCGACGCAGCATGATACCATGGTCGATGGTATCAAAAGCCGCTGAGAGATCTAACAGGACCAGGACAGAGGAGCATCCCCTGTCCCGAGCCCTCCAGAGATCATCCACCAACGCGACCAATGCCGTCTCCGTGCTGTACCCAGGTCTGAAACCGGACTGGCACGGATCTAGATAGACAGTTTCCTCCAGGTACTGTGGGAGCTGGCGCGCAACCACACTCTCAACAACCTTCGCAACAAAGCAAAGGTTGGAGACAGGACGAAAATTTGCCAAAACAGCCGGGTCCAGAGAAGGCTTCTTGAGGAGGGGCCTCACCACCGCCTCTTTCAAGGCGGTAGGCAAGAAACCCTCACTCAAAGAAGCATTTATAATCCCCTGGAGCCAGCCTCGTGTAACTTCCCGAGTGGCCAGTACCAGCCAGGAAGGACACGGGTCCAATAAACATGTGGTTGCGTTTAGACTCCTCAAAGTCCTGTCCACATCCTCGGGAGTTACAGGATCGAACTCATCCCAGATAACGTTCTCAAGACCAGCCTCAGTCACCTCGCTGGAGTCTACCCAGTCAGAGTCCAAGCCTTCCCGAATCTGAGCGATTTTATCGTGCAGATACTGTGCAAAATCCTCAGCCCGCCCTTGCAAGAGGTCCTCCCGCGCTCCCTGATATAGGAGGGAGCGGGTCACTCTAAACAAGGCGGCTGGGCGGTTATCTGCCGATGCAATAAGAAAAGTAATTACGCTTTGCCGCTTTTATCGCCACCAAATAGGTCCTAAGATGGGACCTAGCTAGTGTTCGGTCGGATTCAGATCGACTCACCCTCCAACCACTCTCTAGGCGTCTTTTCCGGCGCTTCATCTCCCTCAACTCCTCAGAGAACCAAGGAGCCGGGCAGGTTCGGTGCCGGGTCAGAGGCCGCAAAGGCACGACTCGGTCCAGGGCACTGGCGGCCGCCC
Source organism: Masticophis lateralis (assembly GCA_030761175.1). NCBI lineage: Eukaryota > Metazoa > Chordata > Lepidosauria > Squamata > Colubridae > Masticophis > Masticophis lateralis. The sequence goes on along the minus strand of JAUDYJ010000001.1, from coordinate 258,548,563 downwards.
TATCCCAGGCGGCCACCAGGTCCTCGGCCGAGTCGTGAGCCAGAGTTTCGGGCATTGGCCCAAGCTCCCTCTGAAACCCATCAGGGTCCATCAGGCGCCTGGGGCGGAACCACCTAATCGGTTCCGCCTCCCTGCGGTGGGGTTCGGCGGTCAGAAAGTCTAGCCTCAGGAGAGAATGGTCCGACCATGACAGGGGTTCAATAACTATATCCCCTACATCTAGGCCATTCAACCACTGACCAGAGACAAAAACCAAGTCCAGAGTGTGTCCTCCTGTGTGAGTGGGGCCAAGAATTAATTGTGTCAGGTCCATGGCTGACATGGAAGCCATAAACTCCCGAGCCAACCCAGACGCCTCACCGACAGACGGCAGGTTGAAATCCCCCATGACCAGAAGCCTGGGGGTATCAACCGCCACCTCGGCAATAACGTTGAGAAGCTCGGGCAGGGCCGCTGTCACGTGGCAGGGAGCCAGGTACGCGATCAGCAAGCCCACCCGCACACCATGGCCCCACTTCACCAGGAGCGACTCACATCCGGCTATCTGAGGTACAGTGGTCTCCCTTGGATCCAGACTTTCCCTTATAATGACCGCCACCCCCCCACCCCTGCCCTGGGCCCTTGGTCGATGAAATGCTTGGAAACCTGGCGGGCACAACTCTACGAGGGGGACCCCCCCCTCTTGGCCCAACCAGGTCTCCGTAATACCTGCCAGGTCCGCACCCCCCTCCTGAATAAGATCACAGATGAGGGGGGCCTTATTAACCACGGACCTGGCATTACACAACATCAACCTCAGGCCCGGACGCCGTAACTCTGAACAACTCGGGGAGCGAGAAGAGTCTTGAGGGCCGAGGCACGCCACCGCTTGGAGACAGCGGCTACGTGCCCCCAATACATGATACGGCCCCCTGCTCCCGCCATATCTGCCCCTCCCAGCCATGGCTCTGATGAAATTACCCTCCTTACCTTCTGCAGCGAGCTCCTCCTCACCCCGTTCCCCGCCTCCCGTTTCAGGCCCCTGTGACGAGCCCGGCCTATAGCCCTCCCTCCCCTTCCCCTTTATATACCTCCAGAGTGTCCTTTATTGACACTCTGAATCAGGGGTGGGTTTCAGCAGGTTCTGACCAGTTCTGGAGAACCGGTAGCGGAAATTTTGAATAGTTCGGAGAACCGGTAGTAAAAATTTTGACTGGCCCCGCCCCCATCTATTCTCTGCCTCCCAAGTGCCAGCTGATCGGGAGGAAATGTGGATTTTACAGTAACCTTCCCTTGGAGTGGGGTGGGAATGGAGATTTTACAGTATCCTTCCCCTGCCATGCCCACCAAGCCATGCCTACCAAGCCATGCCACGCCCACCAAGTCACAACCTCAGAACCGGTAGTAAAAATTTTTGAAACCCATCACTGCTCTGAATGGAGGTCTTTCCCAGTCCATCTTTATCTTAAAAGGATTTTTTTCAAAGATGTGCCCATTTAAAAAGTGCATATGCTTTTGCGCAAATCTTCCTCCCTGTGTAAAATGTTAAATAGCTCATATTCAAGAGGAATCGCAATGAATGAGATCTAATCATTCATTGCAATTCTAATCTCTCCTGCGGGAGCTGCATTGGTTGCCGGTGGACTTCTGGGTGCGCTTCAAGGTGTTGGTTATCACCTTTAAAGCGCTTCATGGCTTAGGACCTGGGTACTTACGGGACCGCCTACTGCCACCAATTGCCTCCCACCGGCCAGTTCTCTCCTACAGAGAGGGCCTCCTTAGGGTGCCGTCAGCCAGACAATGTCGGCTGGCGACCCCCAGTGGGAGAGCCTTCCCTGTGGTAGCTCCCACCCTCTGGAACAATCTTCCTCCAGAGTTGTGAAGGATCTACGACCCTCCGGACTTTTTGTTGGGCCTTAAAAACACACTTTTTTCAGCTAGCCGGCCTGGCCTGATCCCATGGGAAAACCTTTTAGAGTTTTATTATGAATTTTAATTGAATCGTTTTACTAGATGGCCAAATTTATATTAAGTTACTTTTAATAACTTTTAACTTTTGTAAGATTTGTTTTTATTCTTGGCTGTGCACCGCCCTGAGTCTGCAAGGAGAAGGGCGGTATATAAATTCAATAAATAAATAAATAAATAATCCACAACACAATAGTAGAATCAGCCACATGCAGGCAGTAAAAAAAGGGGGGGGGCAGGAAAAGAGTCAGGAAGGCAAAAAAAAAGTGAGTATGAAGTTAGGAAAGGGAAGAAGCTTCACTCAACTTCTGGTTGCTGATGTAATTTTTAAAAATACCATTTGTTTTTATATTAGTTTAAAAAAGTAATCACTTGTTTTTACATCTTCCAAGGCCTTTCTTTCGTTCTAATCTCTCAAAAAACTTTCTTAGGGGGTGGGGAGTGGTCCAGATTGTTGACAGAAGAACACAGTCATGTTCTGCTCAGGAAGTTATTACACACATAACTTTCAAAACAAAACCCTAACTGAAATTTCAGGGAACCATAATATAAAAGATTGAATTGAAATAAACCAATTTATGGATACAAATTATTGATACTATCAGCTCACATCATTACACTGAATCGTGAGAAGAAATTAAAATTTGGATCAAATTTATTAATAACATGTTTTAAAGAATTCCTACCTGTTTAGTCTCTTAACCATGTATTTTATTGTGAGGGAAAATGTTTTTTTTTCTGTTCAAATAAGTATATAATAAAAGAAAATAGCATAGTATTTTCATAGTAAAGCACATTAGAAGACACAGTAAAGCAATATGTGTAGAAACATCGGATATGCTATAATGAAGCCTACGTCTTCATACTAACTATTGTGTATAAGAAATAACTATTGTGTATAATATTAACATTTGACTCTTCCAGCTTTCCTATTGATTATGTGCCGTTACTTTGATGTCAACTCTTAGCAGCCATACAAATATTCTTTGTGACAATCTGTTCCTAACTTAGAACTTTAAGTTTTCCATAGGTGCACCCTATGGTGAGCCCAACCATCTTGCTGTTGGTTACCTTTTCTTCCATTTCCACTATAACCTTCTCCAGAGAGCTAGGTTTTTGGGTAATGCATCCAAAACATGGTAATCTGAGTCTGGTCATCTTTGCTGTGCAAATTCCTTAAAAATCCTAAATAATTTGGTTCTTTGTAAAACTGTAATACATTCAGAGGTGGGCGGCACATGAATTAACAACCGGTTCGCCCCAGCACTGAAAATGTGAGTGCGCGGCCTTCTGCGCATGTACTTTGCTTGCGCATGTGCTTGTACACATGCACGCGGCTTAAAAAACACAACTAAATAGGATGGCATAGCGCCGGTTCGCTCAAACTGGTCCGAAGTGTCTGAATCTCACACCTGATATACATTATACTCTGCAATGCTACAGTAGAAAATAAAAATAATAGTATTTGCACATCACTATTGATCGCTCTAATTCACATACAGTAGATTGACTCAAAAATCAGTCATGGGAAGAACTTCCACTGCATGAAACCCATATTGCTGATTACAGTTTGGATAGCTCATTAAAATGTCAGGTGATATTTAAGTCAGTAACCGTTCTCTTAGAAACATTCCTGTTCAAACCTGGCTCTATATCCTAATTCACTTCCATCTTAAACCAAACAAATGGGATCCTATTGTGTTTATTGCTGTGGCAGCATTTAAAAGGTTTTCCTATATAGGTTTTGTAAACTGAATAAGAGCTAGGATTTTTTTCTATAATCTTGCCAACTCAGAAGCAACACTCAGCTCTGTAAACTATGAAGCAACAATCAGTATAAACAAGTCTCAGCAAATGCCAAGTACCTTTCTTTCGCTACTTCCCAATCTGTGAATAGGCCTCCATTGCAGACGTGACTTGTTATTAGTAGGAACACTAAACAAATTCAAAATGTTTTCTCCGAAAGAGCTTGGAAGATCTGAATTTGAGGGCAAATTGAAAATGCTATTTTGGCAGAAACTTTGGGCCAGGTGAGAAGGTTCTAATGGTTTCTCTCTATACAACTGAATACTAGTCATTCATTATTTTAATACATAAAATATAAAAGTAAATGATCACACCGAAGACTCTTAATGCTCCCAAGAGTTTGCAAATCATATACCCTATCTATGGACCTTCTTTAATTCCTTCCATTCATGTTTGCCTTAAAAGCTATCTTGTATCTGCTCTGAATATAAAAGCACATGCCAGTTTAACAAGCAGAAAGACGCTATAAAAAGTCTGTTGCTCTGTTTAAATGCCTCCATGGTTACTATGGCAATTACATTCTTTAACTGATGTGAGAATTGACAACAGTTCACTGCCATGCCTCTGATTATTTCAAGGAGGCTAGCCCCATCCATCATATTAGGACTGTATTCTCCAATACAATATTTGCCTGAAATGTCATAGATTGCATTTAGGTTCAAAGTGTGAGTATGTGTAAAACGCATCGACTAGTTACTAAGACTTAATTATTCTTATTCATATCTACGAATGGAATATGCATTGGAGTCTTCCAGCTCCAAATAAAGAAACAGGAAAAATATATGATATCCAGATATTTTCAGAATAACAAGAACATAAAATAGTCTAAGACCATAGTCACAAATGGTTATACAGTTTGCATCTGAAGTTAACCTATGACAAAATTGGAACAGGTGAGAAACTTGTGTAGTTCCCTAGCAGTATAAGTAACCAGATATCTCAAAGTTGGGGGGTCCGGTAGCATAAGCCAAGCATCTCCCCTTCTGTCCTTTTGTGATAGTTTGCTACAAGAGAGAGTTGCTAAGCTTTTTTCTCTTGTACATTACCGGTAGTTTCCAGAAGGTAGTTTAGAAATCAAAACTGCTCTCAGATTTTCTCTTTCTTGCTCCATAGTTTGCTACTTGTGCATTCCGTGTCTTGAGGATTGAGACTGAGGAAAGGTATCCTCACTAATATACAATTACTATTTGGAGAGCAGAGTGTTATATATTTGAAATGCATTGGGCCAAAGGCATAGTATTTTGCCATTGGATTTCTCTCTGTGTTTATTAGTATTCACTTGCCTTCAGTCTGCCTAGAAAATATTCTTGTTTTTCTAGAGCAAAAAACTATCCCCAATGCCCTGAACAACAAGGAATATGTGAAAAGAATAGGTTTTGTAAGGTAGGTATGAGTAGATCTCCAGCTATTTTAAAACAAATCAAGATAACTGCAGGTGCAAGGAAACACAAATGAATATTGTCTGTGCTTGACTAAGATCAGGCTTTGATAGTACTTGTTTGAAAGATCTCCAGGAACACCCAAGCTGTAGTCTAGAGCAGGGGTGTCAAACTCGATTTCATTGAGGGCTGCATCAGGATTGTATCTGACCTCGGGAGGTCGGCGTGGGAATTGCCAGGCTGGCATGGCCAGCTCAATGTCCCTCGTGTCGGGGAACCTGTGGTGGCCTGAGCGCTATGCCACCAAAAATGGGCTTCCAAGTTCTGTTTCTGACTGCAATGACTTCCTGCAACCCACTGCCAGCGAAAATGGAGCTTGGGAGCCCCTCGCAGGCTCCGTTTCTGGCTGTGATAGTCTCCTGCAACCCTCTGCTAGCAAAAATGGAGCTCTGTTTTCTTTGGCAGAGGGATTGTAGGCAAATCCTTTGCTGTCTCCATGGTGGCCCTGAGGGCCAAATGTAAGCACCCTGCGGGCCTTGAGTTTGACACCCCTGGTCTACAGTAAAACTTGAAAACCATCATGGAAGAAGTCATTGGCAAATCATCCATGTTATTGCCAAGAAAATTATATGATTGTGTCTGGGGAGCTACCCAGAGTGAAGTTTAACTCAAGGGCATCTTTATATGAAGGTACTTGGCATCCTAGAAAGAACATCATTTAGTCAGGCTTCATTAAATTTTCCACACATATAAAAGCTACTCCATCAAATCGGAAGAGCTTTCTGGAATGCTGAAGAAAAGACTAAGCACAACAAGCTTTAAATGGTACTGATAACCATGGTGTTTGGGATAAGGCTGTTATTGCAGTGTCATATTAATCATGGCTTTTTCTGTGGAACAATATGTTGACCATCCGAAATAGAAACTGACCATATTTTGTGTGCATGAGGAATATTTAACTGTTAGATAGATGCGTGTGATGGTGAGACAGGGAGGCCTTTTTTTGAAGAACACTGTGCTTCTATGGCATCTTGTTTCCACATAAGGGCTCCCCCCACCACCCCAAATAATTGCTGAATCATGGCTGATTTAAGAGTGCAGTAGGCCCAAGAGATAAATGTTGGAGCTTTCTTTAAACAGTAAAACTGAAATATGAGAAATTTACTTTCATGAGTTACTAAATGGCTTTATTGCCTGTACTCTCATTTTCTTCAAATAGAGGTAATCCTCAATTTACAACAGTTCATTTAGTGACTGAAAAAAGTGACTTATGACCATTTTCCACAATTATGACCATTGCAGCATTTCTAAGGCCATGTGTTCAAAATTCAGGTGCTTGGCAACTGACTCATATTTTTGACAATTACAGTGTTCCAGAGCAGTGGTGGGTTTCAAATTTTTTTACTACCTGTTCTGTGGGCATGGCTTAGTGGGTGTGGCATGGCGTGGCTTGGTGGGCATGGCTTGGTGGGCGTGGCAGGGGAAGGATACTGTAAAGTCTCCATTCCCACACCACTCCAGGGGAAGGTTACTGCAAAATCCCCATTTCCTTCCAATTAGCTGGGACTTGGGAGGCAGAGAATAGATGGGGGTGGGGCCAGTCACAATTTTTACTACCGGTTCTCTGAACTACTCAAAATTTCCGCTACCAGTTCTCCAGAACTGGTCAGAACCTGCTGAAACCCACCTCTGTTCCAGGGTCATGTGATCATCTTTTGCAACCTTCTGACAAGCAAAGTTAAGGAGGAAGTCAGATTCAGTTACTAATTTAACAACTGCAGTGATTCACTTAACAACTGTGACAAGAAAGGTTGTAAAATGAGGCAAAACTCACTTAACAAATGTCTCAGTAGCAACATAAATTTTAGGCTCAATTGTGGTCATAATTCAAGGACTACCTGCAACGGGATCCAATGTACCAGAAAGTATATTTTCTATTTATTTTATGTACTTTGAGGTTCTTTCCCCCTATCAGGAACTTTGGCTTTTCTTGTCTGTCAAATACATGCTTAGATTTTTTTTTTACATATAAAAACCAAGAGGAAGGAACAGAATGCAGTTTTCTTCTTCCAATATACATGAACTCACATTGCTTATAGAGCAAATAGACAAAAAAAAAATCATGACCAAAATATTTTGTAAATCTTTTGTGTTGGTACAGAATGAATCAAGCAATTTGTCATGCAAACGGCCCAAACTTTTTGTAAACAGGCTGTTGGTCAAAGAACCTTTGGGTGAACTAAAATTAATGGTACTAAAAATAAATAAGCAATGTGGGATAACTATTTTAACATTTTCATTATAATCCCAATGGTATTCTTGAGTGTCCGGACCCATGGGCAGCTAGCCAAATTGCATATGCTTATATGGCCAGATCTCTCAAATTGTCATTTCGAGTTTTGTGTAGGCTTCCTTCTGTGTAAATTAATGTACTTTTTGGCAAAGTCCTGATTTTCAACTTAAAAAAATAATCTTAAAAATGTAAGATATGGCATTGCTTTGCTCCATCATAAATCAATAGTCATAGAGTTTATGCTTTTCTTCCTAAAAAGTATCTAGTTGGAGTATTATGAACAGTTCTCTGCCCTGAATTTGTTCCTTGTTTTTTTGTATCAGAATTTCTAACTGGCTATTGCTATTGCTCTTAAATCCTAGGAATATTCACTGAAGAGAGTAGAGACTCACTGACATAATTAGGACTTGAAGCATTTAGATCTTTCACTATATTTTATATGCTTTGTTTCTTAAACGTGTTACTGCAGTCACAGTAGTAAATTGATTTTCCAAGTTACAAAATGTGGTTCACTGTGTTCATTTTCATCTTTTCTTTATCTAGTACTTGGAACTAAGTCTAAGAAATAATTAGCAGCAAGGAAAGATGGGGTTCTTTTTGGCAACCATGAGCCATATTTTTTAAAAAATGAGCAATATGGAGCCAAAATAGGATTTTTTTAAATCTTTAATCATCATATTCATCCAGGTAGGTTAACACCTAAAGCAACGATGTTGCTATAGGGCAGTGGAGGCTAACCTTTTCTGGACCAAGTGCCCAAAGTGCACCCGAACCCCCAAAATGCAATCTTCCCGCAAGCCCTGCGCATGCGCACAGCCCCCATGCATGCATGCACCCCACATATGCCCCACCCACATGCACATGTGGCCTCCTGCATGCCCCCTGCCCCCTGCGCATGTGTGGCATGTGAAGACCAGCTGGCCAGTGGGAGGCATGTGTGCATGCGCAGCGGAGCTGAACTGGGCGACGGCTCGCGAGTCCACATTGAGGGTGCCGCATGCCAGCTCTGGCACACATGCCGTAGGTTCACCATCACGGCTGTAGGGAATCATATGCCATAACAACTAGACACAGGGACATTTTTCCCCCTCATACTATTACTCTGCTGAACACCTAATCCTCATAATACCATGTTATGTGTAGGTATATTCACCCATGTTGTATGAGTGTAGTAGTATTATCCTTCTCATGTTCTCTACTACCCTTTCTTATTGGTATCATTATTTTGATTATTATTACTCTGTTGCTTTGCATGTACACTAACAGCTTCTGCGCCAAAGAAAAATTCCTTGTGTGCCTAACCACACTTGGCCAAATAAAGTGTTCTACTAATTTTATTCTGTTAACACATGTCTCAAGTCTGTTGGAACACTCTTCCGAAACACCATCCTATGTCCTCTTTGGCCGGTCCCCGTGTCTCCTTTGGCCTATCCTTGGAAATCATTATTGGTTGTTTCTAACAGTGTTTTAACAGATAGTTTCCTCCTGCAACTAGTTAGGCCTGAGAAAAGTGCAGCTCTGAAGTTTCAAGCCTTCAAACTTTGCCTGCTCTTTGTGTTCGAGTACGTGTACTCAATTTTCTGTGGTTCTGAGTTCTATTCTGTTTTCCTTATATTTTGACCTTGCAGTAGGCTATTTACTACAACTACCACTTGAAGGCAGCAACATCAGTGACATGAGTAGGTTGTTGATGAAATGATGTTGCCAGATGGAACAGAGGCACAGAATTCTGACAGTGAAATCTCAAGAGATCTGTAGTTGTCCATAAAGTACAGGCTGCCCACATCTACGATAACTTTCTCCTATCTTGTTTTTTCTACTTCATCAACAGACAATTTTCAGATATTTTCTATGAGCTGAAGTTTCTGAATGATCTCCAGAAATAGTGTGTGGAGAGGGGGATTGCAATGTACTCTCTAGAAAGCCAGTGGATTTTGAAGTAGACATCTTGTGGGAAATAAAACTTGAGAGGGAAAGGAAAATTGCTTTTGATTCAGATGCAGTTCCTAGTGGCTTACATAGTCAGTCATATAATTCTCCTGGCATGATATAGAACTAGTTTGTAATAGTCTTTTCCTATATGTTTCTTCAGTTTCCAAATTTAGCCTGTAGCCTTGGGCTTCCTAGATCATTTGCCCAATCAACTATTACAGGTGGTCCTTGACTTACAAGCATTCATTTAGTGACTGTTTGAAATTACAGTGGCAATGAAAAAACTGACTTATGACCTTTTTCACACTTAAGACCATTATAGTACTCCAGTGATCCCATGATTAAAATTTAGATGCTTGGCAACTGCAAGCATTTATGATGGTTGCAGTGTCCCAGGATCATGGGATCACCTTTTGAAACCTTTTGACAAGCAAAGCCAATGGGGAAACTTAACAGATTCACTTAACAACTGTGTTACTAATTTAACACGGTTGTGTTTACTAAATTAAACATGGTTTAATTTACTAAATTGCAGTGACTCACTCAATAGTATATATTGCAAGAAAGGTTGAAATAGTATATAGCAAGAAAGGTTGTGAAATGGGACAAAACTCACTTAACAACTGTCTTGCTTAGCCACAGAAATTTGGGATCAGTTGTGGTTCTAAGCTACAATTGAAATTAATCCTATTTGCAGTAACTTTTTTCTAGAATGGTCAAGTTCATCTACGTCAGGTTTTTCCTAAGTGGTCAGTATCAATGGGAATATCAAAGAGGTTGTTGATGCTGTCATTATTATTAGTTAAAGTGGGATTCATCGAATTATTTTCATGTAATGTTGGGGTCTAATGAATTTAATAAATTGAATTTGAAACTTCATGAAAGAATTGATGAGCTGAAGAGTTTGAGGATCCCTGATCTAAGTGAACAGTGATTTATTGTTTATGCACAAGGAGACACATACTGCTATAAGTGTTCATGTGCATGCCTTAAAACATTGCATTTAGCATAAAAGTATTTTCTAATCAAGGAAAACGTGCCACAAAACTTGATTCCAATAACATTTAGAGCAGTGGTGAAATCCCAATTTTTTTACTACCGGTTCTGTGGGCATGGTATGGCTTGGTGGGCATGGCAGGGGAAGGATACTGTAAAATCCCCATTCCCTCCCCACTCCTGGGGGAAGGATATTGCAAAATCTCCATTTCCTCCCCACTCTGGGCTAGCCAGAGGTGGTATTTCCCGGTTCTCCGAACTACTCAAATTTTTCACTACCAGTTCTCCGAACTGCTCAGAATTTCCACTACCGGTTCTCCAGAACCTGTCAAAATCTGCTGGATTTCACCCCTGATTTAGAGTCCTTGCCACTATCATGAGAAAGATAAATTACATTGCATCACAATTCTGCCATTTTAGGCATGTATCATGTCACACAAGAAGGTGTGGAGCTTGCATCAGGCTGCGGCCGTCATCAGCCTAAATCCCCCATTGCATCTCTTTATATTGGTTGGTTCTGATTGATTAATTTGCCTAATTCTGGAATTATTTTACAGACGGTATTCAAAGGGGAGTTAAGCTTTCAATATAAGGTATCAAAATTTGAACATGCCATGGAGAAGGGTTAAGATACATTTATGGATCTAGCTTATAGAAGTTGAAATATAACTGAGTTATATTTGCCTTTTTTAAATTAGGAAGGTACCATTTTGCTCAAAATCAATATTCCTGCTCCCGATTTGTTTTCCCTTCTTGACTTCTGGAGCCATAGTTTTCCCTGGCAACAGTAATTTCAAGTTTCCAACATTACAGAGAGGTGTGAACAACTGCATTTTTAAACAATATGTAATATACAAGTGAGAATTAAATAGATCTTGCTTGTTGGGCTTCAAGTATAAGCTATCTTGCGTGATGACACCATCAAAGCTGACACCAGACAGAGCATAGAACAACAAGTAGTGCAAGATCAGAAGATGTGAAAAGACCTGTCCATATAATTGCCAAGAATTGGACATGACTGAATGAATAACACCATCATTATCCTGTATATGCAGTAGTTCATTTATTTGGTGTTTCTTTGCAGTGAAATCATGAAATTGCAGTGAAATTATGAAACTGTGATTACATAATTGCTTTTTATAAGCTCCTGGTTTCTTTATTTTCCATTTTCATATGAAAGTATACAAATTAATTAGGATCTTACCATTTTCCCAGTTTTTTTAAAAAATTAAAACTTCATAAATTGTATCTTAGCACAATGGCTTGGTACCAAAAATATCAGTGATTTCAATCTTTCCTCAGGCTTGGTGTCTCTACTGTGTGAACTTCAGCAACCAGAATTTTCAGCAATAGCTATAACTGGTTATGGGATTGAACTGAACACATTGCCCAAGTTTGAGAAGACTGAACTGAATGTCAGTTTTACAATGTCTGTGACTTGTCATATTCATCGTGTTTACTCATCATTTAATTGCACTGTATTCTTTTCTGGAATTAATGTTAATTAATTAATATCTAGGTTAAAATTCATTTTTATAAATTTAAATATGCACCTTTAGTTAATTTTCTTTGGTGCTTTGTTTTGTTTTTACACCAGTTTTTGCAAAATAATAGGATTAATTTAATGTATGCTGGGGCTTTGATTTATTTATCAAGTTTAATGCTACAAAACTGTAATCCAACATGGTAGTGTTTCCATTTTTCAGTTATGTACATTGTTGTTGTTGTTGTTTTTGTATACGCACTGTTTCTTGTACAGGTAGTCCTTGATTTACTCCCAAAATTTCTGTTGCTAAGCAAGGCAATTTTAAAATGAGTTTTGCCCTATTTTATGACCTTTCTTGCACAGTTGTTAAGTGCATCACTGTAGTTGTTAAATCAGTGGTTCTCAACCTGTGGGTCGGGACCCCTTTGCGGGTCGAACGGCCTTTCACAGGGGTCACCTAAGACCATTGGAAAACACATTTTTTAAAATTAGATTTATATGCCGCCCTTCTCCAAAGACTCGGGGCGGCTTACAATGCGTTAAGCAATAGCCTTCATACTTTTGTATATTTTAAACAAAGTCACCTTATTGCCCCCACAAATTGGGTCCTCAATTTACCTACCTTAGAAAGGATGGAAGGCTGAGTCAACCTTGAGCCTGTGAGATTCGAACTGGTGTAATTGCAGACAGCTGGATGTTAATAACAGGCTTTAGTCTGCTTTTAGCCTGTTGAGCTATCCATTTTCAATGGTTTTTAGAAATAATTTTATGGTTGGGGGTCACCACAACATGAGGAACTGTATTAAAGGGTTGCGGCATTAGGAAGGTTGAGACCCACTGTGTTAAATTAATGACACGGTTGTTAAACGAACCTAGTTTTTCCATTGACTTTGCTTGTCAGAAGGTGGCAAAAGGTGATCACATGCTTTGAGACACTGCAACCATCATAAATATGAACCAATTGCCAAGCCTCCAGATTTTGATCACATGACTATGGGGATGTTACAGTGGTTGTAAGTGTGAAAAACTATCATAAGTCACTTTTTCCAGTACTGTTGTAACTTGGAACAGTCACTAAATGAATGGTTTTAAGTCAAAGATTACCTGTATGTAGAAAAAAGATTCCATGTGATACCAGATCATATGATGGGCTCATATCTCTTCATTTTATCCTTCAAACAATTGTTGTGATACAAATTGTTGAACTTTGGTACGCCTTGAAAAGAAAGGGAAGATATAATGAATAACCTCCTCAGATGTCTATTTTGACCAATGCTTGTTGTATTCTACTCTGGTGTCCAATCCTTTTAACTGTAAATTCAGCACCACTCTTTGAATGATAGTAGTGACTGATTTCTAGTATGGTAACCTTTAATGTACACCCTCACATCTAAAAGTCTATAAATGGAGGTTGAATTGGGAGCCATTTTTTCTTGAGATTTCACATGTAAACAGAAGATTTAAGCATCATATTCCATAAAGAGAGAAGGAACTATTTCTAATGTGAGGAATAATTTCAATCATTCAAGTCCAGAGTTACATTATTAAATGGCTTTATTAATGTATCCTGCCCCTAGGAATGCAGTATCTGAAGAATTTATTGAGAGCTGCATGGTCAGTGATGGTATAACAAGTAGAGAATGGAGACATCTATTTTCTAATCTGTATTAAGGAAGATATTGGAAAGGATCTTGATACTTGAATTATAGCTAATCAATGAGTTAAGGGAACTGTCCACAGAAATTAGATAATTCTATTAAGTCTAATAGATAGTACTAGGAATAGATGTGATAATGATGATGCTTTGGCTGTACCAAAGAATATCCAGATAAATCGGTTGGGTGGGTAACTAGTTTGGAGAAGGGAATACTTCACCAATGGGCTTTTTTCCCAATCAAAGCTCTGAATTGATTAATATGCAGGTAACTTTGTGGTTAGCTGGCAAAATAATTTTTCTGGCTCACCTGTGGATTGAATCAGTTGGAAAGGTACATAATTTATATTATGTTAAAAAAGACATAATAGCTGGAAGAATATATATTATTAACAGGTATAATTTGTTCCCTGAAACTTATTTTTTACTGGTGGTCCTTGATTTATGACCGCAATTGGAACTCCCTCCATCCACAGATCAAACGTATAAGTAAACTTTTCCAGCTTTTAAAATAAGGTCTAAACTTATTTTCAGAATTAGTTATTCCTTAAAATAATCTTCCCTCCCTCTCCCTCTCTAAATAAGCTTCAGCTTGCTGTTTATCCAATATGTCAGGTTGCATTATACTGGATTTAACATGTACTTTTAAATAAGCTGTAATGGAATTTTTTTGTTAGTGCAACTTTAAGCTTTACAGCAAAAGCATTTGCAAATTATATAATACAGTGTTGCCTAATAGTTTCTGATCTTCAGATATTATGTGTTAATCATAGATGCACTGAATTTGGAATACATTTCAACTCAGAAGAGATGTTGTTGGACATTTCCTGATCGGTTCTTCTTGGGTCAAAGATGGGAATTCAGAGAAAATATCTTAAACAGCAAATGGCATGCCTCTAAAACTGAGTATGGGCAGAACAATACAAGGTAAAGTAAACATATTTTTTGCATAAGGGTTGTCTTTATAAAATGTCTTGTAAAACACTTTTGCAATAAATCCTTTATTAGATGGTGCTGCTAATGCCTTTAAAATTTGTTTAATTAAAAGAGTTATTAAACATTAGAATTTCTCATTGAGTAATGTTTTAAAAGAAATGGGAAGGAGAAAAAGCAAGGACGAAATGAGCAGTTGATTTAGCAAAGTAAGCCAGTGAACTTTTGAAAAACAAAGTAAGCTAGTATGACAAATGTAAAGAGGCATCATATTTTCCTATCTTTCTGTTTCCTCTTAAAGTATGTTGTGAATCTGGAACATTGAGTGTAACCCTAACTAAGTTCCTATGGTAACTAATTATGCAACCAAATGTTGACTGTTAGATAAAAATATGTATATTTAGATTATATTGCCACAGTAAATTGGCCACATTTTAAAAAAATAATCAAGCCTGTCTTCTGAGGAAAATATTTACACCTGTGCTCTTTTCTATTTTAATTGGAAAGCAAATATACAGTTAAAAGTTGTTTGAATATTGGTATTGCCAATTTGCGATGGTATGTGGGAATGACTTTGAGGGGGCTGGGAGATGCTACCTAGGGAACAGTCAGATAAAAGAGGATGCAGCCCACAGAAGCATAATGGGCAGAGAAGAAACTCAGAAAGGAAACTTTCTAATTTGTTAGGCTACAAAAAGAGATGGTGGAAGATTTGTACTTTCAGAATTGCAAGATTCTGTTAATGTAGTCTTACAGTAAAGTCGAATTGGCTCATTTATTTATTTATTTATTTATTGGTTCGATTTATATCCCGCACTTCTCCGGAGACTAGGGCAGCTTACAATGTGTTAAGCAATAGCCTTCATACTTTTGTATATACTTGCTTAGTAGGGCTTCTGGCCCCTCCTAAGCGGTGTTCTTTTTTATACAAAGTCAGCTTATTGCCACCGCAATCCGGGTCCTCATTTTACCTACCTCGGAAGGATGGAAGGCTGAGTCAACCCTGACTGAATCATCTGGTCATGTTTCCTGTCTAGTCTACCTAAGAAGGCTGACATAATTAGACATAAGGACATACAGTGCCATTTGTTCATAGAAATTCAAAACCTTTGTGAATAAACTGAATGTTTATTAGTTATTCATATTCAAACTGCATATTCAATATATATATATGCAAATTGGAAATGAATATATTAAAACAAACCAAATTGTCAGAATTAGATTTACAAATTCAATAGATACTGAGGTGTAATAATTATTAAGTCTGTGACTTAACACATCTTGTTTATTTTTTATTTATTATAGCCATCTAAGTCCAATGTATTCTTGTTCAGAAAATCTTTGTTTAGTTTACACTCATTTTTATTAGCTTTAACTGTAGAACTGTTCCTGACTGAACAATAGTCAGCAGGATATGGAGAAATGAAATTTTACAGGTGATCAAAATTTTAGATTGTCAGTATAAGGAAATTTGTAAAGCTGGTCAGATTTCTAGTTGTAAAACTTCCAATAACTTGGTTGTTATTGCTGGGATTTCTGGAGGTGGTATACCTAACACATAGAGTACTGGTTGAGGTAAGGCTTTTTCTAAGCTTTTTCAGTAAAATTTAGAGAACAGTACAAAAAAACCCCCATGCAGGCAGATTTATATTCCATTGCCAAATGAAAAGTAAACCTCCCAACCTTTTGAATTATTCTTGTAGGTCACTAAGGACAGAGAACAGATTTAACCACTTCCCTAATGATGTCCTCAAATGCACCCATTTTCCTGTTTAAATCGCTAGGGTTCCTTTCAACTGAGAAATAGTAAAATAATAGTAGAAATCAAATTAAGGACAAGCGTGCTCATCTTCTATAAACTAAATGTTCCAGTAACAAGGATGCTATTGAAAAAGAGTGTTGTTATGCCTTCTGAACACAGCACCAAAATTCTCGAGGAAATTTGTCTGTTTTAGAATAGGGAGATAATGCAGTGTTTGATCAGAGCATTTGCTCCTCATTATTATCTTCACCCAAAATCCAGAAAAAGAATTTCATACCCAGCATCTTAACTATACTCCCACAAGCTAATTAGCACTCCCTCCGGGTAACTAAAAGAGAGCACAAACATCAGCATCCAGGCAATATCCTCCCCCTCATTGCTGCCCCGTGTCATTTGTTTCTACAGCAAGGAAACAAATGAAAGGAAACTTGGGATTTGCAAAGCCACCCCATGCTGAAGTGATAGCAAATTTTTCCTGGCACTCTGATGTCACCACTAAGCAAAGAGAACCAGGGAAGCAAGATGAAGTCAGAGTTCTTTCCTACAATTTGGATATGGTTTTTTTTTGCCATTTGTTTCGGTTGCATAGTATCACCCCTGGAAATTTTGACATGGTGAAGATCAGGGGTGGGTTCTATTTACCTTTACTACAGTTCGCAACGGGGCATGCACAGAAGCGTTCTGATGACATCGGGATTGGTGGGTGGAGCCTCCCACCGGTTTTACTACTAGTTCTATAGAACCAGTGCGAACCGGGGACAACCCACCACTGGTGAAGATCCAACTGAGACTCACTTGAGAAGATCTGCATATTGTCCCACAGCCTTTATTTAAGAAAGATAGCCAATATATTGAAGAACCAGGGAAGAAAATACAGAGGGTTTTTTTAAATGTATGAATGGTTAAGGAGACCACAAATAAGAGAATAAAAACAGAATATTTCCAAGCAATTTGATTTTAGAAATAGCTTTACTTTTTTACTTTTTTATGAAAAGTGTACACAGTCTGGGATTTTTTACATTGCAATTCTGTAAATCAGTCAAAATATAAACTTGACCAATGATGTAAATCAGTGGTTCCCAAAGTGGGCAGTACCTCCCCCTGGGGGGCGCTAAAGGCAAAAGGGGGTGACAGGGGATGCTAAGTGGCAAGGAGGGTGGCCTCCACCCTTTGGCCTGTGCCTCGCAGCATTTACCTCCTTGCAAGCAAACAGCAAGAAAAAACAACTCCTTTCAGCTTCAGCATAGGCTAATTAGCCCGTTGATTAGATTGGTGTCCTGACTCTCAGCTGATTTGCTGTCAGCTGTTTTGTGCAGGGCTCTGCTGCTTGCTGCAAAGAGCTAAATTGCTGGAGCAGATTTTTTTTTTCTCCTTGTACTAATCAAGCTGAAAACAAAACTGAAAGTAAAGCAAGCTATTGGCTGGAAAATTAGGCAGAGGCAGATTTCTTTTTCTTGTTTTTCCTCACCAAAAAAGGTAGGTGCAAACAATGGGAAATTTAGGGCAAAAAAGGAGAATTCAAGATTTTAAAACACTAAAGAAAAAAAGGAGAAAGAAAAAGGCAAAAATAAAAATGGGAAGAAAGAAAAAGAAATGAAAAAGAAAGATGTTATACATATTTAGAATTGAAATATGAATAGTAGTAAGAAATAAACAGGAAATCATGATTGTAAAAATGAAATGAATAATAATTGGAATATTTGTCTTTGTATTTTTGAAATCTGGACAATGATAAGTTTTTAGTATTAATATTATTTTAGAAATATGAATAAGTATAAACTGTAACAATTGAAATACCTTTAATGGTATATGGTGGTGAAAGTAAAAAGGATTAAGTTGTAGCTTGGATAATAACTAGAACTTTTTAAAATTTAATTAGGGAAATTATAACGATTGAAATATTTTAAATTATATATTGTGATGAAAGTAGAAATGATTAAGTTGTGATTTGGAGGATTATATGGGCAAAACTATTTGGGTTATTGGGAGAGTTTAAGATGTGAAAATGAGTAACATAAGGGGAAAGCTCAATTTAACTAGGGAATTGTAATAATTGAGATACTATTAATTGTATATTGTGTTGAAAGCAGAAATTGTTAAGTTGTGGTTTGGAAGAATATATGGGGAAAATTATTTGGTTTATTATTATTGGTAAATATAACTAATTGATTTGTAAGAAATTGGATTGCATGGAAATAATTGAAATATTCATGTTCATATTGATTAATATACAAAAAAGGTAGTTATATAACTAATTGATTTATATTAAAATGTTGAATTTGTATTAAACAACTGTAATATTACATAATTAACCAATGTGAGGATGGATATAAAAATAGATGACAATAGGAAGGGGTATAATATAGAATAGAAGGGAAATTTAATTTGATTAAGATTAGAGATGAGGATGAAGGGTAACATTGGTTTTTTAAAAAAATAGATGAGGAATAAATATGGCAAAAAGGAAATACAGAAATTGTAAATTTAATTGAAATGATTAAACACTGTTTAAATTTGTGAACTGGCCAAATATTCTGTTCAAAGAAAATACATTGTATGTTTATATGTGTGTTTCTAATTATTGCTATTTATTCATATTTGTTCTCTTTTATTCTTTAAAGTTTAACAATTCATTCTTTATCTTAATATCTTTATATTTGTTTGGAGTTGGCTTTCTTCCCTTTCATCTTTTTTATTGTACAGCAATCTTTCTCCTCAAACCTACCACTTCTCTCTTTTCTTTCCTTTTTACTTTCTCTTACCCCCCTCTTCTTCTCCTCCCTACTTCCCCTTTCTTTCTCCTTCTCCTCCTCTCTTCCTCCCTCTCTTACCCTCCCTCCTCCTCTAACTTCCCTTCCCTTCCTTCCTCCCTTCTCTTCCTTCCCTCTCTCTCCTTCCTCCCTCCCTCTCTATTGCCGTATTCATTTTCAATTTTATATTTTCCACTATGGAGTTCAGGGAACCCCGCTTTTTCTTTCATTTATCAAGTATATTTTTCAAAATTTCCCCTCATCTTTTTAATTATTAGCAGTATATTTCATCTAATTCCATTTTTTCTTTTAAATCTTTACTCAATCTTCTAATCCTTAGATTTTTTACTTTTAACAATATATGTTGATTTTACTTCTTACAAGTATATCATTTGAATCATTTTTTGCATTTCAATTTCATTCAGTTTTACATTTAATTTCCATATTCCATCTTATCTAATTAATACTTATATTATAATTTATTCTCTCCTTTTAGTGCTTCTTCCAATATCATTCTTTCTTTCACATTACATTGTTCTATTTTTCATTTAACAGCATTTTCACATATAATTTCTATAACTAGCATCCTTCTCTTTATTAACAAATTAACGTTTTAATTGACTCTTACCCATTTTCTCGTAGTCTCTCCACAGTTCTCTTTCTTGATGTTTCCTTCCCTTTCTCCAATTTTTTTACTTCTTCTTTTTCCTGTCCTTATATCTCCCCTTCAGCCTTTTTCCTTTAATTTTAAGTCTATTACTTTTCATTCTCAATCTTACCCCATTTATTTCTCTTTTCTTCATATTTGAGATGTATTTTCCCATATCCATTTTTATTCTATCACTATTGAACCCAGTGTAATCATCTTTATCTTTTTTTTCAATTATTTCCTTTTCAATATTATCTCCTTGTTTCTCTTGCTTCTCATTCATCTTTTCTTTCTTTTTTTTTTGCACACTAACCAATTCTCTGCTTTTTTATTTCCCTTAAATGCCTCCCTTACTTTTTGAAACAGCTCTCTTAGTGTCTCATATTCATCCTCCCAATTCTCCATATTTTCAATTTTAAAAGGCTAGGATTTTTAAGCTTATTTTTTCATTTACATATGGGGGGGGAATGCTTTTCAAGGAGCCACAAGGGGAGCTGAGAGCAGAGTCATTCTGACAGTGTCTTTTAAAATTGCTTGGAAGACCCATTTTTTCCCTAACAATAACGGTTTGTATACTTTGGAATAAAACATATACCTGGAAAAAGTACTTGCAAAACTTGGAAAGAAGGAAAAGAAAGGCAGAATTGGACTCATTATCAGTAGCTAGTAGTTCATTGTTGTCAGTGACTCCCACTGATTCTAAACTCATTTTAAGACTGGGATTGGTGACTACTTTTTTTTTTTTAAATTTGATTTATATGCCGCCCTTCTCCGGAGACTCAGGGCGGCTTACAATGCGTTAAGCAATAGCCTTCATACTTTTGTATATTTATATTTATACAAAGTCAGCTTATTGCCCCCACAAACTGGGTCCTCAGTTTACCCACCTTAGAAAGGATGGAAGGCTGAGTCGACCTTGAGCCTGGCTAGGATTGAACTCAGAGAAATTACAGGCAGCTGGTGTTAATTGCTGCCTTTAGTAGGAGGCATTAGCCCTCCTACGCTACACAGGCTACTACTAAAATTTAAGTATTCAACATTGGTCTCAGAAATCTCTGATTTGAACTATCAAATCTTTGATTTGAACTTTGATTTGAACTATGGCAAGAAAAATCGTAAAATGGGGCAAAACTCACTTAACCATAATAATTTCTAGATATTTTAAGTATAGAGAATTCAAGTGTTGAGAATGACCCATTATTTCGTCTCTTTTTCCACACTAGGTACCACTATTTGATTTCTTTTCATTTTATTCAAATAACAACAGAAAACCCAATACAGTTCAGTATGAATTGGCTTTCCAGTCCTTCCTTGATGCACTTTTTCACATTGGTTATCTAGTTTAAATGCCTAAGAAAAATCAATGATATATTATTCAGACCTTTGGAGGATCACACTGTCAATTGTTCACACTGCTCAAGCAAAACTAACAGGTATGAATTAAGTTTTAGCTAAAAAATGGAGCTTTAATTCCAGAAGTCCATTCTTTAAACTTGGACTTCTGGAATTAAAAGGCTCTGGATTAAATGGTACTCCAAACAAAAGATGGAGAAGAGTATCTTGCTTTTAGACATGATAATAGCTGTCTGGAAAGGTGAATTATGAGCTATTTTTACGTCATCAGAAATTGAATTTATTAAATGAAAGTTTATTTATTTATTTTATTTGTTTGTGAAACAAGTACAAGATCACAAGTATAAGTATGAACATAAACATGAAGAAGGAAAGTAAATACAGATAAATGAGGACAGTAAGACAGGGACAGTAGGCACGCCAGTGCGCTTATTCACACTCCCTTTACAGACCTCTTAAGAATGGGGTGAGGTCCACAGTAGACAGTTGGATCCAGAGGTTATAATGTGTTCTTGACATACTGGGCGCAATGGGACAGTAAGGAAAATGTTTTTTTAAAAAAACTTTTATTTTAAAAATCATTTAGTTCTTGCTTGCATCTGGACATGCTAACAAAGAAAATTAAATTATAAACTTACGGTACTTAGAAAAAGATTATTCAACTAGTGGAAGCTTTTTTTTTTTAAAACACGTGATATACTGGTAAGTTTAATTATACAGTTCAGGACTTGAAGTTTAAATCAAAGAGTTTAAGTAGGAATTGTCACTCAAAAAATTATTGAACAACAATAAATATAGTATACTGATCAGAACAAATAAAGAAAAGATCTGAATGTTAATTTCATATTGCAATCCCTAGGATTCCAATATAAAATAACCATACAATAATAAAATTTATCACAATCTCATGAAAAGGACAAATTCAGTGAGATCTCAAAAAGAATGCTGTAATCTTGAAGATATGGCGTTCTCTTGAAATTTCAGTAATTTTTTGGTGGGGGGTTCTCAACTTTGCTCAAGATTTCAGTGTGGTTTTCATGACATTGTTTTAAAAGCTGTGCAAGAATTCAAGAGCTAGAGGTAACGATAAAGACAACATGAAGAACAGATTAAACAGAAAAATTATTCACTTTGATACTCAACCAGAACTGAATTGAATTTAGAGCTCCTTCAGATACAACTATTTCAGTACTCTAACTTAATTCATTTTGCTGTTGATACAGTACAGAATCAGAAACCTTCCATAAATATATTAGAAATTCTTAATTTAATTTACAACTGTTTCTGTGATGGAAGCAGCAATTGTGAGAAAACCAAGATATAAGTAGACTTCTCCAAATAACAAACAGCAGGTCTAAAAAGAATATTCTATGGGACTGAAAGAGTATTAGATGGTTTGATATCCATTTAGCGGTATATGATATTCTGTTGTTGTTTTTTTGTTTTGGTAAAGTGAGTAGGCAGAGTTGCATTGTGAAGCTAATATAATTGGGATTTATAATATTGTAAGGTAATATTAGAATTTTTACATTAATTGCAGGATTATGAATAGCCTAAACATTTCTGAAAACTGTTCAAGGAATTTGTAAAAAAAAAAAAAGATAAATGTAAGTAGTTGAGTTGATTAGGCAAGTGTAATAAATACAGTAAATAAATATACTCAAATATATTATATTTTTCAAATGACTGTTCGTTGAGCCAAAGAATAAAATTATAATCGAGGTTAAAAAGCTGAAATAAAGGAGCTAAAATGACATTGCTAGACCAAACTGAAAAAGGGAAAGGATACAGTTTTATTCCACATAAAATTGTAGTAAACATATTTCTAGCATTACTGTTCCCTTAAAAATAGAGAAACGTGCACTCCAGGTATTTGACCAAAAGTGCTTGATGTTTATTTAGCAGTTTGCAATATGCTGCTCTATGACTATAATGATGATGTGATTGGATTATATCAGTGGTGAAATTCAAATTTTTTTACTACCCGTTCTGTGGACGTGGCTTGGTGTGCATGGCAGGGGAAGGATACTGCAAAATCTTCATTCCCACTCCATTCCAGGGGATGGATACTGCAAAATCCCCATTCCCCCCCCACTCCTGGGGGAAGGATATCGCAAAATATCCATTCCCATCCCACTCTGGAGCCAGCCAGAGGTGGTATATACTGGTTCTCCAAACTAATCAAAATTTCCGCTACCGGTTCTCCAAACTACTCAAAATTTCCACTACCGGTTCTCCAGATCCGGTAGCAGATTTCATCCCTGGATTATATGATATATATTATCTAAAACTCAGAGCTATGGCAGCATTTTAAGGTTTCTTCCTGGATCGAGATAAATAAGAGGTAAGGTGGGGTAACAGAGGCAGAGCAGTCCCAAAGCGGATGAAGGAATGGACCCAGGCAAGGAGCCTGCTCTGAGATATGCATCCCATTGAATCTTGAAATGCCACAGAAAATTAACCATGATTGTAACTAATAAAATGAAATAGGCAGCTGATATTTATACACAATTTGCTAGAGCAGCTGTAACTCTAGGACTTTTTATTTATATATTTTTGAGCTACAGTGCAGGCTTAAGGTACAAGTAGTCCTCGGCTTAAAATAGTTCATTTAGTTATCATTGGAAATTACAACAGTACTGGAAAAAAGTGACATGACAATTTTTTCATGCTTACGACCATTGTAGCATCTCCATGTTGTCACGTGATCAAAATTCGGCCGCTTGACAACTGGGTTGTATTTATGATGGTTGCAGTGTCCCAGGGTCATGTTATCACCTTTTGCGACTTTCTGACAAGCAAAGTCAATGGGGGAGCCAAATTCGCTTAACCATCATGTTACTAACTTAACAATTGCAGTGATTCACTTAACAGTGGTGACAAGAAGATCGTAAAATGGGGCAAAATCACTTTAAATGCCTTGCTTGGCAACATAAATTTTAGGCTCCATTGTGGTTGTAAATCAAGGACTATTTGTATAGTCACTCTCTAAGTCACATTGACTGATGGCACCACTGCCACTGATGCAAAGATTTACAAATTTAGAATAATTCAGAAGGAGGGCAGTATTGGCTTCCTCTGAGCATTGTCCCCCAGCCTAAAGGCAGTTCTGCCTTGCTATAAGTAGGTTTGTATTTTGGGGGTGGAAGATAGGGTTTTCTCCTGCGTTGTTCCCTAGAAAATGGACTTCCTGAAAAGCTGAACTGACCCCATTTCTCAGTGTTCAGAAAATATATAACAGTGGTGAAATGTAAAATTTGTTACTACTGATTCTGTGGGTGTGAGTTGGTGAGGGGGGTCATGTGACTGGGTGGGCGTGGCCAACTTTTTTTTTAACTTTTAAAAGCAGTTTTTCTACAACCTCTTCAGCTGAAGAGGTTGTAAAAAACATGCTTTTAAAAGTAAAAAAAAAAGCCTCTGATGATCGTGCGGCTCAGCTGGGCATGGGTGAGGAGGAGGGGGTGCAGGGATTTTTGCTACTGGTTCTCCAAACCACCCACCGCCATCGCTACCAGATCAGGCGATCTGGTCCAAACCGGGAGCATTTCACCCCTGATATATAAAGATATATCTCTTTGCCAAGCTTTTAATGGTTAGTAGATTTTGGTATTTTCTCTTTTTAGTATTTTCATTGTTATTTTGAACTTGTTTTATTCTGCTTTAAAACACACACACACACACACACACCCTTTCTAAACAACTTGATTGCTCACAAGACAGAATGGTGCATAAATAAAAAGAGTAATAATAATGTCCGCACATATTAGAAAACCAATAGAACATATAGATTTTGTATTATACAAGTATTGTTCTTTTCTTTTAATAACTATAGGCATCTTGCTGTGGACAGTTCTTAATTTGAACCTTGTCATACATTGTGCTTGAGGAGGAGTCTAACATCTTGGAATTTAGGGAAGAGATCATGGGAATATATAACACAGAGCAGCCCTGTTGTT
The DNA here is from genome assembly GCA_030761175.1 of Masticophis lateralis. Lineage (NCBI taxonomy): Eukaryota > Metazoa > Chordata > Lepidosauria > Squamata > Colubridae > Masticophis > Masticophis lateralis. The sequence goes on along the minus strand of JAUDYJ010000001.1, from coordinate 258,523,667 downwards.
GCCAGTTAGCCTTTGAGATTGGTATGGTGGTTTTTAAATGCAATAGTGGAAGGAACAAACTTTATATTGCAGAATGTTAATCTATTATTAGTATGATCATCTTCACATTGATAGAATAGAATAGAATTTTTATTGGCCAAGTGTGATTGGACACACAAGGAATTGGTGCATATGCTCTCAGTGTACATAGCAAGACAAGATACGTTCATCAAGAATCCTAAGGTACAACACTTAATGATAGTCATAGATTACAAATAAGCAATCAGGAAACAATATCAATATAAATCATAAGGATACCAGCAACAAGGTTACAGTCATACAATCATAAGTGGAAGGAGATGGGGATGGGAACAATGAGAAGATGAGAAGATTAATAGTAGTGCAGACTTAGTAAATAGTTTGACAGTGTTGAGGGAATTATTTAGCAGAGTGATGGCGTTCAGGAAAAAACTGTTCTTGTATCTAGTTGTTCTGGTGTGCAGTGCTCTATAGCATCAATTTGAGGGTAGGAGTTGAAACAGTTTCTGATATTTTCTTAATTTCATTATTTCCTAACTATAATTAGCCTTAAGCCTTTCTAATTATTTTAGATAAACTTGCTTATTAAACCATTCTGTGTTCAAATAATTAGGAAACAGTTCAGTGAAAACCAAGACAAGTAACTGATATTAGCAGTTTAAAATAAAGTTTCCTTCAAATCAAGTTCAACTCCTAATAATGTGAACAAACAAGAAAACATTTGATGATCTGTGTCCTTGTTTTCATAATATAATAATTAACTATTTAATGTCCCATTAACAAGTAAATGATTATTATAATGTCCCATTAACAAGTCAATAATTATTATAATTGTTTCACATTTACAATTTCATGTTTTTCTTTTTATTAAAAGAAAATTAGTCTGATTTTTGATAGCTGCATGCTTTATTTAAAAATCAGCATAAGAATCTGGGTTTTTAATGAAGTATCTTGTGCATGTAGTAATAGTTTAACTGGTATCTCTGTTATAAAGTTTATTATAAATTTATATAATCTCAAGATTGGGTGGAAATCTTTATAGAATTTTTTTTGTCTGCATAGTCAATTACTAGGGAATAAATTATTAATATAGATTGTCCAGTAAACTGTTTTATATATAATAATGAAACAGAGACTATTCCCTTGTAAAAATGCTCAAAATAATAAAGGAAAGCTAAAGCCTACAAAACTTCACCTATAATTCTCACAACATATTTCCTCCTATCTTAATCCCAGTAGCATTACTGGGTTTGAGAAAAACTTCTTGTTAATAATTTCCATTGTAAGAGAAACAGCCCTAAAGCTAGGAGTGCTGATGGAGCTGGAATTTAAACTTTAGGGTAATTGAAAGTAATCTAGAGCAGGTTCTGATAGATGATACTTTGAATGAGAAATCATACAAAATAATTTAAACTGTGGAACAGGGCAACCAGATTTTTATTGTCTTCAATTTGTAATCTTCTTAATCCACTTCAGTTGATGGTTTTCCAAAGTAAATCCCTCAAGGAAGAAAAGAGAGAAAATTTGTCCAATACTTTTAGAATAGTGATACTAAAGCTCAATCTAAGGAGTTTATATTGTTCAAGGACTGGCAGATTCTGCATCTCCATACTTCTGGATTATATTCTATGCTTCCAGCAGTTGTCATGAAATAGGAACACAGTATTCTGAATATTGGGCATCATGACTGAATTTTACATATATTTGGTTTATGACTTGATATATTTTGCACACTGTCAATGAATAAACTAAAGTTTATCTAGGGTAGTAACCACAATTTTAGATTTATTGCATGTTGCAGCACCTGATCAATTTTTGGTTCCCTGCATTATTCCTCATTTGTTTTTCCTGTCTCTAATCAGATCACACTAGTGCAGTAGGATTTACCCTTTCTTTAAACAGGTAGAGTAAATAAATTGCCCAATAAACCACAGAAACATGGTTTTGCATGTTAACTTGAATGCAATCTGTTTTAGAAGGTTAATCTTTTGAAAATAATTCTGGCCTTGCAATAGTTTCACATAGAGAGTTCTGCTCAAGAGAATAACACTTCTTGGTTTATGATATTTTAAAGATTGCTAAAGATAGCAAGCCTTATATCATGAAAGCTGATACACAGTTGTATTTATCCAAATGCATAAATTGTTTTAGCAAGCTGTTCATTACTTGGGCAGCCTATAATTATCGATCAGCAAGAAAAATACCAATTGAACTTAATGTAATTTGTCATCAGGTTTCTGTGAATCTTCATTTCCCCTTGAATATTGATGCCACGCCCACAGGACCGGTAGTAAAAATTTTTGAATCCCATCACTACAGCAGTGGCCATAAGTAGCATCTGCATTTTCTTCTGTGTACAAAACACAATTGCTTCTGCTTTCCCTTTGTGTAACATCTCTGTGTGTTTGTGCATACATGTGCACTGAAAAGCATGGGGCAGGTTTCATAAGCCCCTTCCCTTTCTGGAGAGAGAGGGGAGGGGGCTGCTACTCAACGTTCACTCTTAAAGGGCTTCATCTGAGAAATTTGTTCTAGGTTTTTTTCCCAACTACTACCAATTGGATGCGGCCGTTTTCAAATTCAGTACTTTTTTTTTCTTGACTTCCCCCATTATATCAAATTTAGTCTCATTCTATTCAGATGTCAGAGAAATATCCTTCTTTTGGGTAGACAGTTGGACAGAGTCCTGAGCTCTTTACATAATTTCTTTCCAACATTCAGTTGGATTGGAAAGAAGAAAAAACTATATAACACAGAAGACTATTTTAGTAGAGTACTTGCATTAGAGCAAGTATGAAGGAAACATTCAACAAAATCCACAAGACCTACTTTCCAGTTCTATTTCCCCACCTTTTTAGCCAAATCATGTCTGTCACAATCCTTATTAAGGGAACCAACCTGAAAAATAAAAGGTTCAGGACTTCTTTGTCCTGTCCAAATAGATTAAGAATAGATCTGGCAACGCATCCTTAAGTGAATATTTAGAGTTTATGTGTAAAACGCTAACCACAGTATGGGGGTAATGAGATAAAATTATGAGATTTATATGTCATGCCCAAGATATATTAAACTGTTGATATATCTTTGCAATCATTTTAAAATTCTTTGCGTTCTTATATTTTCCTCTTTTTATTTGCCATGGTAAAATGGATTCTTTAAGGTCAGCACTCATAGCAATTAGCTATGAAAATGTTATAAATCACCTTCATCGGCCAAGATACTTAGGCATGAGTCAGGAAAGTTTACTGATTATTTGTATTCAACTTTCCTACAGTGGTTAAATAAGCTGCAAGGACACAACGGATTTGAAAGCCAAGCATTTCTAAATACTTTTTCCTTTTATGGAATAGAACTCCTAGAACATCACTTCCTGCATATTATATTCTCTAAACCGTTCAGCAATTCAAGAAAGTTCTTTGCATCCAATTCTGAGATTTGAGCTTTAGGGTAAAGATTAATATTCTGCCTCTCTATTTTAAGCAATGAAATTCCAAAACATGAATCATCTAAACAAAACCTATTTATATTATATTGGATACGATTGGAACATCAGAATGTAGTGAGCTGTGGGTTTTCGGATTTGAAGTAATTTACAATATTCATGGTTCTGCACCAGTTTTATATATTTTATAAAGTTCTTAATTATACAAGGTATTCTGCTCTAAAGGCTGAGTGTTTTATTCCCTGGATTTTATGAACTAATAGCAGGGATTTCTTCCTTCATTTTTACCCCAGTGCAATGCTGGCTCATTACAGCCATGCAAATTAGCATGTTCTACATCTGTGTCAGCTTCTAAATTTTATTTAAAATCTATGTACTTTTTTTCTTAAAATTCTTGATGAATAATCTTCAGTAAATTGCATTTATTTTCTCCAGCTTTATTTTTTGTCTCACATTTTTTAATAGGAATGTTGAAATTTACAAACAGTTATTATCTAATATTCAATATGATTTCATATTTATTTAGTGGAGAAGAAGTCCTTTAGATGTCATCCAACACTATCTTTAATTTTAAAGGGTGAAAGCAATCATAGATTTATTGTTTATTTTCAAAAGAGATCTCATTTTTGGCTGTATTTCCATTAGGGATTAAGTCTAGTTTTCTACTGAAATGGTCTTAATTACCTTGTAGAATAATATTTACATTGTCCTGCATCATCTATTTTTGAGCAGTTTACAATATCACCAGTCATTTATGTTTTAAGTAGCCTCTGAGTTTTATTTGTTAAATTTGTTAGATATATCTTCCATCTTCTTTTTTTTACTACAATTACAAACTTTATGTAACAAAGATAATTTGAGCAGAGAGAGAGAGAGACCAATAGTTACCCAGTGAGCTTCCATGAATGAAAGAATGAAATAGAACCTGTGACTTCCCATTACATATCCAACATCTTAAACACCATAACACACTGACTCTAAACTGGGTTGGGATCGATCTACCTCACACTGATATAACATGTGGTGCTAGGTGATCTTCCCTACAAATTCCACAGAGTTTTCATCTTCATCCTTAATATAATTTAATATTTATCTGAAACTATGTAATGACACCATTTGGGTTTTTAGTGTGCAATATCGTAGGTTGCAGGCTACCATTTTATTTCTCATATCGTGATGCAGGCTACCATTTTATTTCTCATTTTCTTTGAAATCTGCTATAGTTCTAACTTGCTAGATGTCCATGGAGATTCTCAGTCACGTCATGCCTGTCCCAAAGGCAAATGGATTTGGTTGGCTTTTTCTTTGAAAATTAAGAAGAGGACTGAAGAAGTTTCTTGGATGGGAAGCAAAACATTTTCAAGGAAAAAGAGCATCAAAGTACAGTTGCCTTTTTGAAAAGCACCTTTGTGAGTTGCTAGCCTAGTACCCTGCCATGCTAATAAGTGGATAAAAGCTAACCAACAGAAGTTCCATTCAAACAATTTTGTTAGCGGGTAACGTCTTTGTTCAGATCAATGGAAATAAATTATGTGGTTATCCTTTTCCTCAGAAAAACCAGGTAATGAGGGTGTATCTAGATTCATCTTTACCATTGGGCCACGAGCAGGGGTGAAATCCAGCAGGTTCTAACAGGTTCTGGAGAACCGGTAGTGGAAATTTTGAGTAGTTTGGAGAACCGGAAAATACCACCTCTAGCTGGCCCCAGAGTCGGGTGGGAATGGAGATTTTACAATATCCTGCCCCTGCCATGCCCACCAAGCCACACCCACAGAACCGGTAGGGAAAAATTTTGGATTTCACCCCTACCCCGAGGTTCAGATAACCTAGCTTCATAACCACCATATGGACTCCATATAGGATGCTAGAGATCATACAAGAGCTATTGCAGAACATATCAGCAAGAATTTTATCTGAACAAGATAGGAGTGCATTATTCCTTCTTTTTGTTTTTAATTGATTTTTCATTACATTCTGAGCTAGGTATAAAATGTGCCTTTTGTTCTATAAAGTGTAAGTGGAATTCAGTCCAGTCAGTGTTCTTAACTGGACCTTAAGCCTATCCCTCTGAGAGTGGCTCTGAGGAAGATATTGTTCTTGTTGGGTGCCCTTTTGCCCAATTACAGTATGTTCTTTTTCAATGAGTTCAGCAACCTCCATGCTTTTGTCCATTTGGCACAAGTTTAGAGAGTTAGTTAAAATTATCCTGCTTTTAAGGTCTCCTTTTTTTATTCCAAGTTGGGTATTTTACTATCTGACATGTTGTAGTATTTTCTTGGTACAAACGGTTGTGAAGGGTATGAGTTTGTAAATGGTACAGATACTAGGATTCTTCTGATAGTCTGGACTGGAATTAATAACTGATGTACATTTCTAATGAGTAGATTTGTTGTAGAAGAGCTAATTATGCGTTGCAAAAGAATTCCAATGATTGGTGTAGTTCCTATGTATAATAAAATCAGTGTTCAATTTTTTGTGCCTCTTCCTCCCTGTCTGGTTCTTGTTTTGGTAACAGTTTACCTTCATATGAACGCTGTTTTATCTGTGGGAGCCTGAAAATTGTTTTCATCTTCTGGTGATCCACAATATTTTCTGTTTCTTTTTTGTTATTCAGATTCACTGGGTTTGCCCCTCTGTTTCACTCAAAGAATTATTTTCACCTCAGCTTCTGCTTTTATTTCAACTGATAAATTCTTACCTTTTCTTATCAACTGAATTGTAGGTATTCACAATTATTATTATTATTATTATTATTATTATTATTATTATTATTATTATTGACAGTATACACAGCAAATGAGATGACCATGCTGGATTTCGAATCGCCAAATCACTAGTTGAACAATAATTTATGACTGCGTGATGTATCAGCGGATTATGTGAGCAGATCCCAGTAAGGTGGCCTTCTGCAGCTGACCAATGGTGATCTTGTCAGCGCCAATTGTTTTTAGTGCTTGCCTAGGTCTTTAAGCACAGCATCCAGTGTGCCGAGTACCACGGAACCACCTGCACTGGTTTATGCCAGAGTCTCCGCAGTTCGATTCTCAAGTCCTGATATCTGGTGACTTTTTCAAGTTGTTTTTTATCGATTCTGCTGTCACCAGATATGGCAATGTCAACGATCCACACTTTTTTCTTCTCCACAATCATGATATCCAGAGTATTGTGTTCCAAAACTTTGTCAGTCTATATTCAGAAGTCCCACAGTAGTTTTCCATGCTCGTTTTTGACCACTTTTTCAGGGTTATGATCCTACCAGTTCTTTGCTATAGGCTGGTGGGATCATAAGCCTGAAAAAGTTATTATCATAAGCCTGAAAAAGTTATAAAGCCTGATTATTATTATTATTATTATTATTATTATTATTATTATTATTATTAAATCTGTAGTGAGATTCACAGCCTTTGAGGCTGGTTAATAGCTCAGCAGCCCGAATCCTAACCAAGGACCTAGGAACTGTTAAAGTATCATCGGAGGATGTAAGCTGTTCCGAATAAGGTGGTTTTTTGTAGGGTCAAAATGTTCAAGTCCGGTAAATTTAGAATTTCTAAATAGCAGGGTAGCCCTTTGGGTATTATTATTATTATTATTATTATTGGTTAATCGGTAGTGAGATTCACAGTCTTTGAGGCTGGTTAATAGCTCAGCAACTCGAGTCCTAACCAAGGACCTAGGAACTGTTAAGGTATCATCCGAGGATGTAAGCTGTTCCGAGTAAGGTGGTTTTTTGTAGAGTCAAAATGTTCAAGTCCGGTAAATTTAGAATTTCTAAATAGCGGGGTAGCCCTTTGGGTATTGCTCCAAGGGCTCCAATTACAATCGGAACAACACATGATTTCTTTTTCCATAGTCGCTCAACTTCAATTTGCAAGTCCCGGTATTTTGTGATTTTTTCTTGTTGCTTATCTTCAATTCGTGCATCACCAGGTATTGCAATGTCAATGAACCATACTTTTTTCTTTTCAACTACCGTTATGTCAGGTGTGTTGTGGACCAAGTGCCTGTCAGTCTGAATCCTAAAGTCCCACAAGATCTTGAGTTTCTCATTCTCTAGAACTTTCTCAACTTGATGTTCCCAGTGGTTTTTGCTGTACTCAAATCCAAACTTCTGGCACAATTTCCAGTGAATGATCTTAGCAACACGGTCATGGCGTTGTAGGTAGTCGGTTTGTGAAATTTTGCTGCATCCACTGATCAGGTGGTCGACTGTCTCATCTTTCTTATTACAGAGGCGGCATTTGCTGTTGGTGGTAACATGTTGAATTTTTGCCTTCATGCAGTTTGTGGCTAGGGCTTGTTCTTGAGCTGCCAAAATAAAGCTTTCTGTTTCTTTTTTCAGTACTCCTGATCTTAACCAGTTCCAAGTTAGTTTCTGGTCACCTTTGCCTTCAATACTTTTCAAGTATTGGCCATGCAGAGCTTTGCTTTTCCAATTTTCAGCTCGCTGCTCAATTACTTCTTTCTTATATTCTGCTTTTGTTTTAGTTGTCTTTAAAAGGCCTCCTTTATTTACTTCCTTAATCATTGGTTCTTCACTTTTCTGGATGTAATCATTCAAGCTGCATTTTTCTTCTTCCACAGTCTGCTTTACTTGTAGGAGTCCTCGACCATCCTCTGCTCTTGGTAAATATAATTGGTCAACATCACTTTTAGGATGCAAGGCATGATTCATTGTCATAAGCTTCCTTGTTTTTCTGTCCAAATTGTCTAACTCCATCTGGGTCCAGTCAATTATTCCTGCAGAGTATCGAATCACAGGTATAGCCCAGGTATTTATGGCTTTTATGATGTTTCCTCCACTTAGTTTGGACATTAATATCTTACGAATTCGCCGAATGTACTTGGCTGAAGTTATTTCCTTGATTTTATTATGCATTAAGTCAGAGGCCTCTAAAATCCCCAAGTACTTGTAGCTTTCTTCTGATTTTACTGCCTTTATTGTTTCTTCATTCTCTAGTTCTATTCCATCCTCTTCTATGATCTTACCTGCTTTGGTTGCTATTGTTGCACATTTGTCAATTCCAAACTGCATATCAATGTCTTGGTTGAATTCTTTTGTGTGTTCAGTTAATAAATTCAGTTCAGCTTTTGTTTTACCAAACAGCTTCAAATCATCCATGTACATCAAGTGAGAGATTTTCAGTCCTTTCTTTGCAAGTTCGTATCCACAGCTTAGATTTTTCAAAATGATTGTCAGTGGTAGCATTGAGAGTATAAAAAGTAGGGGGGAAAGAGAATCGCCCTGGAAAATGCCTTGTTTAATTTCAACTTCACCTAGTTCTTCTTCATTAGCCATAAGTTTTGTTTTCCAGAGGTTCATTGAAGATTCCATGAATTTTTGTATGTTTCTGCTGATGCCAAAGATTTCCAGGTATTTCTTGATCCAGCTATGGGGAACTGAATCAAACGCTTTCTTATAGTCTATCCAAGCCATGAACAGGTTGGTTCGTCTTTTCTTTGAGTTCTTTAGGATTAGCTTGTCAATCAGCAGTTGATCCTTTGTTCCTCTTGAGTTTTTGCAGCATCCTTTCTGTTCTACAGGAAGCAAGTTATTTCTTTCCAGGTATCTATAGATTTGGTTTGCAGTGATACCAGTAAGAAGCTTGTATGTTGTTGGCAAACAGGTGATTGGCCTATAGTTTCCAGGGTCCTTTCCTTTTTCTTTATCTTTTTGGATCAAAAATGTTCTTCCAGTTGTCATCCATTCATCATTTTCAGGTGTTTTTAGGACCTGGTTCATCTGGGTTGCCAATCTTTTGTGCACACTTGTAAGTGCCTTTATCCAGAAGCCATGTAGCTCATCTGGCCCATAATAATATAATAATATAAATATTATTATATTTTATATTATATATATTTTATATTATATATATTTTATATATATATATATATATATATATATATATAATTATAAATAATTATAAATTATAAATTATAAATTATAATTTTATATATATAATATATATATATAATATATATATATTATATTATATATTATATATATTATATATATATAATTATAAATTATAAATATATTATAAATAATATAAAAATTATTATTATTATTATTATTATTATTATTATTATTATTATTATTCATACAGTCAGCCAGATGTTCATACTGGGTTTGGCATTTTTGTCTATCGAGTCCTTACGAAGAACCTGGGATAGGCAAATCTGGATGTTGTTGTGGTTGTTTTTGTTGTTGTTGTTGTGGTTGTTGTAGAGACTGCTACAACTATGCATTGCTGAGAAATATACTTTAGAGGTTTCTTTTAGGTGGGGATACAAACATTCCACAAGCATTTCAGGTCACAATTGCAGTTTCCTGTTGATTCAGTTTCACTTTGCTTCTACCACCAGTAGAAAAGCTTCAATTTCTTTGTGTCATGTTAGCTAAGAAGAGCTCTTTAAAAAAAAGTATAGTAAAGTAAAGACTCTCCCATAATCTCCTCTGGCAAATCCCATTAGCTTTCCCCAGTTCACTGGCTTGTTCCCTGAAACCTAGCTATCCTACAGATCCCTTGTAAATCAGCTTGAAAACAGTTAATCACCCCACAGTAGACAATAAACAGCTCCTGGGACATAATCCATGCGGTCAGAAAATATTCAAGAGATGTTTTCATTCCTGTAATCCTGTGTTTCTCAGCCTTGGCAGTTTGGAAGATGTATGGACTTCAACTCCCAGGATTCCTCAGCCAGCTTGCACACATTTTCAAGCTGCCAAGGTTGAGAAACACAGCTCTAACCTGAGCATACAGTCTTTCAAAACACAATTTATCTGCTGCTGCAGCAGTAGCAGCATTCATGGAGGCGAAGTAAAAAAAAAAAAAGCAAGATGGTGATTCTTACACCATGTGCAACTTTCACCCTCTTTGTACAAATGTGTGATACATATTTGAAAGAGAAGGGGTTTCGTTTGCGATATCACAGGTGCCATCTTTGCTCTTGTGATATTCCTCCCACTCTCACATCCCCCTAATACTATTGCCTCTCTGGCAGAGGTTGGCTTCAGATCCTTTAGCAACGGGTTCACTGCACCATTGCTGGGTGGGCGTGGCCATGGTGGGCATGGCTTAGTCGGATGCCTGCACCATGATGGGGGGCATTTTTCCCCCTCCCCAGGCTCCAAAGGCTTTCCTCAAGCCTCCGGGAGGGTGAAAACAGCTTCCCTGGGGTCCGGAGACCTTTCGGAGGCCGGAAACAACCTATTTCTGGACTTCTGGAACCTCCGATAAGTTTGTTTTTTGCCCTCCCAGACCCTCCACACGGCCCCTGCACTTTCCTGGAATGATGAACAGGCTGTGTGGAGATTCCGGGGAGGGGTGGGGTGGGCGTGGCCAGCCAGGGGTGGCATTTGGGGGGGTGTTGAACCCCAGCAATCCTTGGCTAGTGGATCGCCCAAACCCTGCCGAACCCCCAGGAGGCCACCCCTGCTTTCTGGTCATTCTCTTCTCTTTCTTCTGAAATCACCTTGCAAATTCTATTAACTGTCCCTGTTAACTCATTATACAGTTTCACTGGAAGCTATGACTGGCTCTTTAAATCTTGCTTCACTTTTGTCAATTTCTACAAGATTTACAACATGAAATGAGAAACCTAATGTCAGTTCAAGGCTGTTACCTATTTAATTCATATTCTGCCTTTTCACCAAGAAACAATAAATCCACTTTATCCTCACATGTCTTTTATCAGATACCACCTTACTACAAAATACGATACTTATTTCTTTTCTATAATTCTGCTTATGATTAAGTTATTATTTTTTTATCCAGTCTGCGTTAATGTGTTTTTGTAAACATTTATATTTAAAGAGTCAACTTAATGGCACTGCCAATGAGAGCAATTTCCCAAGCATTAAAATTACAATGCATGTCTCCTAGGAATGAATGTTTTTAATTATTATATTTTAAAAGTTTCCTGAAACTGGTTTTTTTTCCAGGAAGACAGCTAAAAATATCTTAAATCCCAATAGGCAACAGATGCCATATAAACTGGAATTTGTGCAGAAAGCATACTAGAACCAAATTTGAATACAGTCACAGTTAATAAGCATTTATTCCATTAATATTTTAATTTCAGAACTAAATACTGAAAATAAATATTTACATGGAATTTTATTTAATTCAATATTTCATAGCATAAATAATTCATATATCAAGAATTCTAATAGGGTTTCTAGAATTTAGAATGGTGTAGAAATTGTAATTCAGGATATCGCTGGAAGGATATTTTGGAGAACAGATATTACTAATAATAGATATAAGTAGAACAACTTGCAAGTTCCTTGCATATATATATATATATATATATATATATATACATACAGATATAATTTCCAAATGATTATAGTAGGTGAACAATGAAATTCCAAATGAGAATCTACTACAGGAGAAAGAACCTAATTTTCTAGTTAGTCTACATTAAAATAATCTTTTTTTAAAAAGCACCAATTACCTATTTAATATGGAACTTATATCATATTATAACTAATAACTGTGGAAAAGATTTGAATTTTAAAAGTCCCTCTCTTTGAGCATTCAGTATGTGTACCTGGCTTTGCTAAACATTTAAAGGTAAAGGTTCCCCGCACATGCGTGCTAGTCATTTCTGGCTCTAGGGGCAGTGCTCATCTCCGTTTCTAAGCCAAAGAACCAGTGCTGTCCGAAGACGTCTCCCTGGTCATGTGCCAGCATATTTAAACACCAAAGCTGCATGGAGCACTGTTACCTTCCCACCAAAATGGATCCTATTTTTCTACTTGCATTTTTTACATGCTTTTGAACTTCTAGCTTGGCAGAAGCTGGGACAAGTAATGGGAGCTTACTCCATTACACGGCACTAGGGATTCGAACCGCTGAACTGCCGATCTTTTGATAGACAAACTCAGTGTCTTAACCACTGAGCCACCGCGTCCCTTGCTAAACATTTAGACATTGCCAAATGAAGAACTTCCATTATATATTATAGTTTATCTACAAGGAATGAGAGGCATCTTTTTCCTTTCTCTGTGTTCTATTTTCTCATGTTGAAAACATTACTGGACAATACTTTTTGCCCTTGTATTGTATTGTTATCTCAAATATAATAGAAAGTTTTAATCCAATGTATCATTGAAACTCCTGAATCTAGGTTCCCTGTCTTCCTTCTGTCAGCTGAATGTCATCTGGACTAGAAGTCAGTCCTTTCCCCATAGTGTTGCTCTTCATTTTACGCAGAACAGGACATCTTGAAGAAACTTTATATCTCTTTAAGAACATAGTGCATCTTATTTGAGAATAAATGATACACTTTTCAATTCTGCATATATGATTCTAGGCTTCTAATCTGGGATTGGATGGTATACTTCAGGAAGTCAAGTTTGTGTCTCCTGTGTACCAGATCATTTATGTTACATAAGGAGTGGGGAAATTTCAGAGGAACAATGTTTAATTCCTTGGCCACTGAACATGGTCAGATGTTTAGATTGGATTTGGCATTTTTATCCACCTGTCAAGTTCTTCCCAAGGACCTGGGATAGGCAGATATTATTTTTTGATGATGGTAAAGGTAAATTGGTAGGATGCAAGCTGTTCCAGATAAAGCTGCCTTTTCCAATTGACTGACAGTGATTTTTTAAAATGCCAATAGTGCTCCAGATCAGTGGAGCACTATTGCACCGGTTCTATAGAACTGGTAGTAAAACCAGCGGGAGGCTCTGCCCACTGACCCTGATGTCATTAAAAATGCTTTTGCACTTGCGCAGAAGAGCGCATGCTCAAGTGAAGCAAGAGTGTACGCGCGGCCCCGCTGCGAACTGGTAGTAAAGCTAACCCTAACCCCTGCTCCAGATGTTTTAGGTTTGAACCCAAGGTGCCTATTACTATTGGTGCTATCTTTGCTTTCTTTTGCCATAGCCATTTTGCTTATATTTGCAGGTCTTTATATTTTGTGATTTTCTCCAGTTCTTTTTCTTCTCCGGTTTCCAGGTATTGCCACATCCACTATCCATCTTCCCCCCCCCCCCCCCTTATTGAAAGTTGTTAAGTCTGGGGTGTTATGTGGCAGGTAGAAGACCTGGCTCACATCCTATTTGATTGTTGCTTGTATAAGGGGATGAGAAACAGGTACCTTGGTCGATATGAATGACCCATTGGAATCCCCATATCAAAACAACTTACTTTATGTGCAGCCAAAACCTGAAAATAACTTTTAACACAGCACAGTATTTAAACAAAATGGTTCAGATGAGATCTGTATATGTGGGACTGATTGGGGTAAATTTTAAGGGTGACACCGAAATATAATTTTATGTCATTTTATTCTATTTTACATATTTATGTATTAAATTATATTGTATCTTATCCTATAACTATTGTATTTTACCCTACTCTTATTTTAAATTGTTTGTATAGGATTTTATTGGCGATACATGTCTGAACTTTGTGCTTTGATATGGCCTATAGGCTAATCTATCTGTCTGTCTATCTATCTATCTATCTATCTATCTATCTATCTATCTATCTATCTATCTATCTATCTATATGGCAGGTGCTTGTCTGTTTGAATTCTAAAGTATTTTGTGGTCTCGCCAGTTCTTGCTTGCAGGCAAATGATATTTTTGTAGGTATCCCAGTGCAGCATTTACTGTTTTCTCAATTCTGAGTTTGTGTGCATTTGTTCTTAAGATTTGGTCTTATTAGCATTGATCACACTGTCAGCCAGATGTTTGTTACCTTATTCAGTTTGTATGGCTGCCTATCTCAATCAATGATACTGAGCAGTTTAGAATTCAAAATAACATACCTCAATTAAAACAGTAAAGCATTTTAAAATAATAAAAACAATTTAAAAAAAGAAATGATATTAGAATCCTGGAGTTGGAAAGAATATTAAGAACCATCTATTCCAACCTACTTTTGCAGATGTCAGAAGACTGCTGTTATATTTCATTTCCGTAGTTAAAACTAAGGAACTATATTTAGTTTAACTACATTTCTGCAGTTAAAATCATCCTTAATGAGGCTTTATTTTTGGACCCTTGCTATCATGGTGGCCTTCCTTTGAATGCACTTCAATATGTCACTGTCTTTTTTGAACTATAGTGCCCATAATTAGACACATTGTTCCAAATAAAGTCTGACCAGGGAGAATAAAATGGAACAATTACCTCGTCTGTTCTAGATTCTTTCAAAGTCTCTTTGTGATTATATAATTTGTCTTCCTGTGTATCAAAAGGAATACTTGTCAAGCAACATGAATAGTCTTGATAAAATCTTCACCATACTCTTATTACAGGAAGCCACATTATTGTCATGGGATTGAGACTGCACTGATCTACTTCACTTCCTTTCAGCAGGAATCACCTCACCTACCACCATGACACACCTATTCTTTCTCTTGGATTTTATTTTTGATCCATGGCAGTTAATACAGTCTTCCATAGTATCTAGAGCAAGGTTTATTCATATGATTGTGGATTATCCTCTAGAAGAGCCTGATGCCAGTCTGGCAGTTCCACTGAAATCAAGTATCCTTCTGATCTTCTTACTTCTTTGGGTCATATGCTTCCAAACGTTTGCCTTTGCTAAAGAGATTTTTTCCTATAGTCTACGACTTCTTATTTTCTCCATCTCCTTCTCTTTTCTCCAACATCAATAACAGAAAGTATAATTTTGTTCCTCTTCAGGCAAGAAGACAAACATTGCACCCACACCTTGGAGATCACAATAGTGCTTTCTTCACTTGTTTATGCTTGCTTGGAGATTCCCCCACGTATTGCCCTAGTCAAATCCACACACCGATAACCTGATTTTGAGTTTCCAGAAGTTGTACCTTTTGATGAATTGGTTGGAGGGAAAAGGAGGAAATAAAAAAAAGGAGGAACTACTTCTGAGTTCCTCTCTCTAAAAGTTAGATTCCTAATATGTTCTCTTGACTTGCTTCAGCTAAGTCAGGAAGGGCAAGGCTCAAATTGTACACAACAACCAAGCAATAAAACTCAGGAAATTGTCAGTAGCAGCAGTCAGGTTTTCAGCAGCAAATAGTCAGCAGACATTTCCCTTCTTGATTCTTTCTATCTCTCCTGCCCCTTTCAATTCACTTGCCAGATTCCTGTTTGCTGTCACTGTTGGCTTATTCAGTGGCTTGCCTCTGAATTGCTGCAGCATAATCTCTTTTGGCCCCAGTTGTTGAATACAGCCTGTAGGCTACTCCTCACAATGCTATATGTTTTAATTAAGGAAAGGCAAAAGAAGTAAAAGGCTAATACATTCATTGGTAATTCCAGGGTAGCATTTCTAGAACCATTTCTAGAACTGAATAGGGATAGGAGAAGAATAGGAGAAAGTTTTCACTTTGGCCTATTGTACAATATAAGTAGTAAAATTTTCAGTAGTGATTTCTAGGTTATTATAGACCAAGGGTGTCAAACTTGTGGCCCACAGGGCGGATGAATCACGCGCTGGCCACGCCCATGCCCGGTTTAACGAAGGGGGAAAAAGTTGCGATACGTCATGTGACGATGCCGTGATGATGCAAGTTTGACACCCCTGTTATATACCATTATTCAACTTTTTATGCCACCTCCTAAATGGGCTTATAAATTTTGGAATAACAAAGACTCTTTTGCAGCAACATGGAAGGTATTTTCATTGCTGTTCTTCAGCATCCTATTCAGCATCCTTCTCAGTCTGCAGCGCTGGGATTTATATGATCTTCTGTCCAAGGCCTAAACATCTCTGACTCTTCTTAACATATTGGGATCAGCCAAAAATAAACATACCACCTAGTTGTAAGGCTGTAAAAATGGGCCTGGTGGCTCAGCAGACTAAAGCATTGTGATTAACTCCAGTTTCTGCAATTACTGTAAGTTCGAATCTCACCAGGCTCAAGGTTGACTCAGCCTTCCATCCTTTCTAAGATGGATAAAATGAGGACCCAGTTTGTGGGGGCAATAAGCTGACTTTATATAAATATACAAAAGTATGAAGGCTATTGCTTAACGCATTGTAAGCCGCCCTGAGTCTCCAGAGAAGGGTGGCATATAAATCTGATTTTTTAAAAAAAGATCAATACTAAGCAATGCGTGCTTCAAAAATGCTTCAGAAGAAATGCTGCAGGCTGACAAGAGTATAACTGCTCTCTGCTTGTGTGGAAGAAAACATGTGAGTCTTACAATGATGTAACTCTTTTAAAAAGACAACTTGAAAATAAGGCTAATGATTAGTTGAGAAGTGCTACACTCCCACACAGGCAAAATACAAAGTACTTCTGAAGCATTATTGAAGTTGTAATTAGTACAGTCCTAAAACATACATTTCTTTACATCTGTGTGGGATGTTACTACTTTACTTCTTTTATTAGTCTCTTTCCTTTTCTCTCTCTCTCCTTTGTTGTTTTCTTCCCTTATTTTTCTATCATTTTGAGTTAATCCAGACTGATTTTTTTTGTTTCATTAAATAAAAAGATTGATGCAGTATTAAATAGTACATTTTTAAAAAAACATTTAATCCATCAGCCGATATAATCAGTCCATGTGATCAAAAAATAACAATTCATTTATCATTGAAAGTAAATAAACCCTTAGATAAATAATTATCATGCATGTAGAACCAGGTGATTAAGCCATCATAGCTATTTTACACAATTAATGCAGCAAGTTTTTTGCATTCTCTCTCTCTTGCATTTTAGTATCTAATGACTATGGGCCTCACAGTTTAAGGATTGATATTATATTATAGTTAGGCCATGCTGTGTTATGTGCACCTACAGCTGACAGATTGGATGCCAAATTGTGATTTTAATAGAGATTGTATTCATTATTTATTATTTTATTCTAGAATTTTTAATTTAGTGTTTTTAATTTGCTCTGATCGTTGACTGTAAAAAACATTACAGTCTGCTTTGCCTGTAGTAAGGAAATATATCACATAAATGGGCTTGATGATATATAGCTGTTAAATGTTTTCTGCTTCTATTGTCAGTTCTTTCCATTTGAATAGATTACATTCATACAAATTTCCAGAGGAAGCTGCAAAAGATCCTAAGATCTTTTCTTGTGTTAGAATACTGAAAGCTATCTTTATGATGAAAGGAAGTAAGAGTCCTCTCTTAGTTCTGAATTGGAATTTAGTTTAAAGGATATCAAACTTGGAGCAACTCTTAACTCATTCAAGAGAAAAGAAGGGCTAAGAGGTTTTTCAAACTCCCAAGGAAGTCAGATCATCTCCCTTGCATGATGGACTTCTCTGGCCAATGACATTATTAATGACTGGCCAGAATCTGCCAATAACTGCCAAGCAAGCTTTATTTCCCTCTAAATTGAAAATAGTAGTTCCAACCAAGCCAGAGAAAAAGATAATGTATTTTGGGAATGGAACAAGTACTCATTTAGAACAGTTTCACTGTTGAAATATATTTATATGAAGTCCTTTGTGTACAAGAGGTGATATCAACACTGACTTTATATCATTTATGAAGTTATGCCATTGATATAATTGCGATACAATATCCAAAATTCTTCCTAAGGTTTTATGAACAACTAAAGGATTGGTCTAGTTTAGTTGGAAAAGGGAGTGCATTCCTCAAACTCGCCAGTAAACCCTTTCATGCAATTATTCATGGAATGTTGAGCAAATTTCTCTTAATGATGCTATTATGTTTCATTAGATCTTGAAAGGCATACTTAATAAAACTTGGGGAAAAGCATAAGTTGTTACTTTAAACTTTATTGCTGCTTGTTATTATAAACTGATCCCAGTGTTAACAGTCTGGATTTAAATGGATTTTATTTTATTTTTGGCACTTACTCTAGTCTTGGGATCATAACCACCCACAGTACATATCTCCAGAAGTTAACTTGAAACAGACTTTCGCATCAGTGCTCTTTAATCTGCATTGTATTTCAACGTGTCCTTCACCTCCCCATCATGCCAACTGTACCTGAAGATGTCAGACAGCCAACTGAGACACAGCATTCAAATCTGCCTTCACTTGTCAAAGTAAGTTATCTTTATTTATGTGTTATCTTGAATATTTTACAAAAGGTAAAACTTCTCCAATACTGGAAATTTTTAAGAAGATGTTGGATAATCATTTGTCTGATGTGGTGTAGGGTTTCCTGCCTAAACTGGGGGTTGGACTAGAAGACCTCCAAGATCCCTTCCAACTCTGTTATTCTACTCTACTCTACTCTACTCTACTCTACTCTACTCTACTCTACTCTACTCTATTTCTTTTACAATGGGTATGAATATCTCTGCGGATGTATAACCAAGCCACGCCTGGAGGTGACTGCTGTTTTCTAATTCAGCTCTCTGTGATATTATTATGTCCACATTATGCTTTTGCTGGGGGAATAGATAAAGTATTGGCACAAACTTCAAACTAACATAACATAAACTTAATAAAATAATAATCCATTAACATAAACTTGATGGTAGGGAAAGAAGAAGCATAGAAACACCTATCTTCCGCCATAGTTTGTTTTGATAACTGTTCTTTTAATATTTTTTCTAGTTTGTCTCTAGTTGAAGCATTTCTGACTACAGTCTGATGTATTATAGAATTATAACTGCATTATTGAATGTGGCTATACTCAAATTTCACTACAGTGCACCTTATGCTAACACCATATTATATCAAATTTTATTTGGAAAAAAATACTGTAATTGATCTGGGCTAAGTCCCAGATCCTTAAGTCCCTTTAATTTTCTTAAATATTGGTAGGCTCGGGGCCTAGCAATGATTTTTTCCACTGTTTATATTATACTTGAAGCTTCTGTCACTTTTCTAGCAAACTGGATAGAATTGGAATATTATACAATAGTTATGTTTGGGTTTGGGAAATTCCTATATTGAGAGATTTCTGTTGTACAAATGGATTACAGGTAGTTCTTGACTTATGACCATAATTGAGGCCAAGATTTACATTGCTAAGGAAGACAAAAACATATTTGCTAAGGAAGACAAAAGCACATTGGATCCTACTGCAGGTAGCCCTCGACTTATGAGCCTAAAATGTATGTTGCTAAGTGAGACATTTGTTAAGTGAGTATTGCCCCATTTTATGACCTTTCTTGCTACAGTTGTTAAGTGAATCACTGTAGTTGTTAAGTTAGTAATACATGTGAATTTGGCTTCCCCATTGACTTTGCTTACCAAAAGATTGCAAAAGATGATCACATAACTCTGGGACACTGCAACAGTCACAAATACATGCCAGTTGCCAAGTGTTTGAATTTTGATCATGTGACTATGGGGAGGCTGCAGTGCTCGTAAATGTGAAAGATGGTCCTAAGTCACTTTTTCAGTGCCGCTGTAACTTTGAATGGTCACTAAATGAATGGTTGAGGATTACCTGTAATTTGTATTATAATGTTTCACCCTCTCATTTACTTAAATTGACAGCCTTCAGGTTCAATGTATGAAAAGCATTCTATCATTTGAATGCTGTTTAAAACTTCCTATTGCTAAGAGCAGTTTGATAGTAGAACCAGTTATCACAGAAATAATAGACTCCTCTTCATGTATTAAAGGAGAAACTGGACAGCCAGTAGTAGTTACTGCCAAAACTGAAATACACCATACAGATTTCCTTTTTAACTATCACTGTTCCTTTCTTCTTAACAGTCTGTGATTTTTTTAAAAAAGATATTAACAATATGATGTGCTTCATTATCCTGTCAAAATCATTTGTGTGTGTGTGTGTGTGTTTGTTAGTGTATTGATGAACGTCATTGCCTTCTAATTTCCCCTGAAAAATATTTTTGGGAACATAAAGTACAAAAACTAAGTGATATATGTGGAATGTTTAAAACAAGAAACTTTTATTAATATACAATGATGACTTCATGTATTCAATGACTTACAAGACTAAATATCTGCAATGTCAGGATTTACTTAGTTAACTGACCTTTTAAAAATTATAATTATGTTCTCTGAGATATGTTGAAAACTTTTAAGACCAATGTATATCTAGCACATTCAGTTTTGCTTTTATCATTGTCTTCCAAACCTAGGACATGGTATTCTACATCTGGATGAAAACATCCGCTACTTTTCCTTTAGTTTCATAGGAAAAATTTGAACCCTTAAGTGATTTGTTATGTTTTCTGACACAGTTACACCTTTGTGCTAACAGCTAGTTTCCTGGTGGAAGATAAACAAGTCAGTTATATGTGAATGTAGTAAGCAGTCAGATGGAAAGCATACAGCATACGTCAAAAAGATATTTTCATGCCTTTTCTCCCATGTGGTTTATATGCCTAAAACAGTTGTGAGGAATTGTCCAACTTCTAGTCCCTGACTACTTCTGAATTTCACTTATTCTGTACAGCTCGGAGTCTTCTGTTTCTCAAAGTATTAGGTGTATTTAAAGTGAAAGAAATAACTCCACAATGATTGCCTGCTGTGTTACAAGTGGAAGCTTGGCTTGTCAGTCTTCCAAATTTTGGGAAGAAACAGTCTCTTGAGTTCCATTAATCCCAGATAAATTGTTAAATGATATTTTGGCTACTTTGGACCCTGAAACACTAAAGTGCATGAGATGAAATTGTTGCACATACTTTGAAAATGAGAAAGATTTCTAGAAAACCTTATATCAAAACTACTGGAAAATTCTCCCATGGAGTATTCCTTTTATGAATACCATGTCTCTTGTGGTACGCAATTATGTAACCCCTCCTTCTGGGGATGGCTCACAATCAAGGTATCCTTTCAACCCCTACCTTACACAGTTCAGAAGAAAAGTATAGCTCAAATATATGTTAAGTCATAATTACATAAATATAGGCTTCTGTTTTAAGTTATTAGATTCAAAGGAATGTTAACCTTTCAAATCCATGTTATGTCAGCCTGGTCTGCTGTACTGAGACATGAAATGGAGCAACTTTGACAAACGTAGAAGTATAGCCATTTCTACATCCTAAGCTTTTAAATGAAGTGCATCATCTGTCAAAATATCATCCAGTATTTTCTCTTAACTCTCTAAAACTGTGATATGTCATTAATACACCTACAGAATAAGTTGTCTTACAAATCTAATGAGATACACACTGGCCTACAAAATCATATTTTACAGTATAAATGTATTTCTAGGTATCACAAGATCTGTCTTCTGTTCGGTCAGTAAACATCCGTCAGGGAGAATGTTTTAAAAATAGGTTGCTTTTCCAAGGCTGTATAAATATTTAGAATTGATTTATAACTAAAATGTTTCACTAAAGACAGTAATCGTGATTAAGTTCTTGTTCCCCAAAGGTTGTTGTTAATAAGAGTAATCACAAAAAATTCAGAGAAAATAGTTTGCATTCTCCTTAAGATATACAATTGACAAGCTTAAGACAGAGCAAAAACAAATATGCTAATCTGTTTATGTATGTACAATTTCTTACTGTCCTGTATTTGTATATGCCCATCACATCTCATTCTAGTCTGTTTTTGCTGTTATAGAAACTAAGTGGTTGATATACTAACATCGAACATAATGTTTCTTTGTTCAACCCTTACCATCAGGATGGTAATTGTAGATTGAAATTTGTAGAGTCCATTATTTTTTTTATTTGGTCTTGTTATAGTTTTAATTTGCCTTGTTATTAATGAAAGTAATTGTATGATTCATCTTACTTGTCCAATATGTCAACAAGTCTTTAGTTAGTTTCAGAACAGGGTTGAAAGCTCTTGTAAAACTGTACATACTTACAAATCAAAAATTAGATAATTCCCTTGTGATATGTAGTGCTTTACAAATCTTACCGAAAGGGAAAGCATTTTTTTCCTCATATATATATATATATATATATATATATATATATATATATATATATATATATATATATATATATATATATATATATATATATATTAAATAGAAGGGTCTTTTCAAAGTTTTGCTGGAATATGGGAATGGAGGCAGATGAGTTTTACCTCATCTTATCTTTTGGAGGAAACTATCTTAGCTTCAAGAAGGTTTACCTTTTGTTAAATAGAATACCTGTCTTGAACTTGGGGAGAGTAAACTTTAAGGTTTTGTGTAAGAATAATGGAGTATTTTATTCTGCTTGAATGAGATATGCTTCTCTTGTTCAGGAGTCCTCTGCTGAAACAGCTACATGCAACACACCTTCAATAATTCTTCCAGAGTGTGCTGTTAGAACAGTTACAGAAAGAGACACAAATGTACCACTCAGGTAATTAATGCATGTGTGCCATTTTATTTCCATGATAATTAATTGTCGCCTTTGGCAAAATGGGCGGGTGTATAAAATGAGGTAGACTCTTGCCTACAAAATTATATTTTGCAGAAAATGTATTCAATGTATTTCAAAAATCACTTCTGTTGGCTTAGAAGACCACAAGTCTCATTCAGCACCATCATAACTTTGAATGGCCACTGAATGAATGGTTATTAATGAAGGGCTACCTATATTCCAAAAGCTTGGAAGTGAATTGTTAAAAGAGAGTGTTAGTTCTTGACTATAGAATAAAATAGAATTTTTTATTGGCCAAGAGTGATTGGACACACAAGGAATTTGTCTTGGTGCATAAGGAATTTATGTACACTGAGGAATTTGTCTCAATGTACATAAAAGAAAAGATACCTTCATCAAGAATTATAAGGTACAACACTTAATGATAGTCATAGGATACAAATAAGCAATCAGGAAACAATATCAATATAAATCGTAAGGATCCAAGCAACAAAGTTACAGTCATACAGTCATAAGTGGAAGGAGATGGGTAGTGGGAACAATGAGAAGATTAATAATAGTGCAGACTTAGTAAATAGCTTGACAGTGTTGAAGGAATTACTTGTTTAGCAGAGTGATGGCATTCAGGAAAAAACTGTTCTTGTGTCTAGTTGTTCTGGTGTGCAGTGCTCTCTAGCGTCTTTTTGAGGGTAGGAGTTGAAACAGTTTATGTCCAGGATGCAAGGGGTCTGTAAATATTTTCACAACCCTCTTTTTGATTTGTGCAGTATAAGGTCCTCAATTGAAGGCAGATTGGTAGCAATTGTTTTTTCTGCAGTTCTAATTATCCTCTGAAATCTGTGTCTGTCTTGTTAGGTTGTTAGGTTGCAGAACCAAACCAGACAGTTATAGAGGTGCAGATGACAGACTCAATAATTCCTCTGTAGAACTGTATCAGGAGCTCCTTAGGCAGTTTGAGCTTTCTGAGTTGGCACAGAAAGAACATTCTTTGTTGTCCTTTTTTGGTGACGTTTTTGATGTTAGCGGTCCATTTTAGATCTTGCGATATGGTAGAACCTAGGCATTTGAAGGTCTGTACTGTTGATACTGTGTTGTGTAGTATTGTGAGAGGTGGAAGAATGGAAGGGTTTCTCCTATACCTATGGAGACATCCATATTTTTCTAACCAGGATGACACCTATATTTACATTGCCCACCTGTTTTCTTTAAGTATTTCTACAAATGCACATACACACATCCCTATTGCATTTAAGCTTTCCATTTAAGAAAATTAAAGGTGAGATGGGTTCACCTATCCACGGTAATGTCTAATTGGAACCAACCAGTGGTGGGTTCCTCCCGGTTCGGCCTGGTTCTCCCGAGCTAGTAGCGGTTCTCCCTCCTGCCCCCCCACCTACCCCCCCACCCCCCATATTATTCTTACCTTTTATTTGGTCCGACTCCCAATCTATTGCTGCCTCCTGAGTCCCAGCTGATGGCTAGAGGGAAAAAAACTGTTTAAACTCTTGCCGTGGGCTTCAAAGGGCCGTCGTACAGCTGATCAGTGTTAAAAGAAAACAAATGAGTAGACCAGTGCCTGCAAAAAAACATGAGTAGATCAGTGCCTGCAATCAGAGCAGCATTTGGATGGCATCTTGATTTTGGCCTGTATTTATATATATCAATTTACTAATTTAACAATAAATACAGAAAAAAAATCAATATTTTGTTCACAGTACAAAATAAAGATAAATAGATTCTTAGAAACGTTCTCATACCCATAAATGCATATATACATAGATGTACATACCTGCTCACACATATTAATTTTAACAGTTTTCAATATTGCTGGGTCTTTCCCCATAGGCCTGTTAGCCCTCATTTGCGACATTCTAACAGAAATGCTAGAAAATCAGGAAGCTCTTTGACTTCTGTAGGTAAGAATCATATGTTGTTATCTTATTTTTTCTTTCAAATGTTTTATACACACAAATTGGCAGAATTTCAAGTATTGTTTCATTTGCTTCCATAAGATTGATGCTGTTTTAAAAATATTGTATGGCCCTTTATATGGTATGCAGTATAAGATCAAATTTTTGATCTTATTTTGTACATGGTATAGTCAGAGAACATACTGTATAAGATGGTGAAGAAAATAAAAGGAAATATATCACTTCGGTGTCTTTTGGTCTTCCTAAGACACCCTTACAAACACAGAATGCATTGATGTAATCCTGAATATTGTCAATAACAGAAGATTCAAGGCTTGTAAATGTCAAAGAACAAAGAAATAAATAACTACCTAACCTTGTAGATGCCAAATACTATCTTAACTTCTGACAATTTTATGTGCTATTGTAACCAATGTTGCCTCACAAAAAGAAACAAACAGTAATATGAGGCTATCTACAGGCTCAATTATAATAGATATATTTACAGATAGTAAAAATACCTTACAGAATAAAGAACTAATTGCCCTCATTTAGCTGGTCAGTTGTAGTAGACATTTACCAATATTTTGTAATACACTGTAATTACACTGCTGTGTAATTACACTTCTGTAATACACTCATTACAGCAGTCAAGAAGAAACACTTTGAATGTGCAGTTATGGTATGCATTCATTGTTAATTCAGTACTTTCCTATTTAGATAATGAAGGTCATGTAATTGATCTCCTATATGACCAACTGCCAGATATACAAATATCAGATGAAGATAAAAAGAAGAACTTTGAACTATTAGAAGAAGCAAAGAAGGTGAGTGAGAGGTTCCTCACACGTAGAGGAAGAAAATCAAGAAGCAGCCTTTCAGAATCACCCACAGGTATGTATTCCAAAATACCATCTTTCAGACTCTATGCAAATGGAACTCATGGTTAGCTGACATAAAACAACTATGATCTTTTATTCCAAGAATCATGTGTAGAGGAGTCCACAAAACAAAATGTGTTTTACTTCAACACTGATGCTATAAATGCTCTGCATTCCAGCAGTTGTTTGTTTGTTTGTTTGTTTTATTTATTTATTTTATCCATTTCCCCAATTCCAGATAGTTTACCATACAGGTTCTATTCAATCATCCCAGGCTAGCCACAGTTCAACAAAAATAGAACATTTTTATTCTACTAAAATCTTACTGTGAGATAGATTCAGCTAAGAGATAGTAATTAGCTCAAAATCACCCAATGAGCTTCCATAGCTGGGGATAGTCTCTAGAACCTGGATCCCCCTGTTCCTAGACCTGCTGCAAGTCTAGCATCCTAAACACTATATCAAAATGGCTCTGGAAATAATTCACTGATTTTACAAAATGCTTTTTGGGGATGATCCTTACTGACTGTTCCATCCCATACAAAAGGAAGTTTAAGAAGTACAGTGGTACCTTGGTACTCAAATGCTTTGAAACCCATCAAATTTGATATTCAACACATTTTGACACCAATAGTTTGTCCCAGTACGCATCATTTGCTCAACATACAAGCTAGAATTTGTTGGTGTCACCTGCCTTGTGACTCAGTACATTATACCTTAATGGAAAAATTAGTTTAGTACTCATCATTTTTGATACTCATCATACATCTCAGAACCAATTAACAATGTGTACCGAGGTACCACTGTGCTATGTCGAGCTAAGCTTTTTTATCCCTTCTGTGTTTTGTTATCTGTAATACTGATTTTATAATGTTATTTTAATACATGCTTTGAGTTTAACTTCACCTTTATAGAATTTACTAAATGCCTCACAAGTAACATCTTTATTTAATGCAGCTTTATCCCCATCACTAAGCCCCAGTGTTTCACCTGCTTCATCTCGGAGCAACTCATTGACTCTTCCAGATCCAACAGGTAAAATTACTAGTGCAACATTCTATTACAGAATAATGCTTTTGTGTTGGTTGATACCTCCATGCTCCATAAAGTTAACTATAAAGAGGTATTGTAAATATATTTACATAGAAGTCTGCCTCAAAAGTTTAATAGGAACTATTCTGCAACAGGGGGTTAAAATAAAAATCATTCTGTTTCCCATAATATCCAATCAAATCAGCAACTCAAGTGGGAAAGCTGAATAGAGAACTTAACACTATTATCTTCAAGCTACCCTGTTTCCCGCAAAATAAGAGATCCTCTGATAATAAGCCCAGTCGGGCTTGAGCGCATGGCAATAAGGCCAAGCGCTTATTTCAGGGTTCAAAAAAATATAAGACAGGATCTTATTTTCAGGGAAATATGGTAGTACTTATTGGCATTTTGTTTTTGACCCTGAAGGTTCAATTGGATCTAACATCTGCTCATAATTAGGTGATATCCACAAATCTGTCTATTTTAATCACTTTTTTTACCAACCTAGTGCCTTCCAGATATCAAATGTTCTTAGAACCACCAACTATCCTGGCACTAGATTGGGGAAAGCTATACTTAACATGCACTGAATATATTTGCAATTATATAGTAAAATAAGCGTTCATCCACTTAACAAACAAAATGACAAGGAATGCAGGCAGATCTGAAACAAGTCATGTAGAGCTGATTTTAATTTTCAGAGAGAATAGGAATTAGGTAAACATTATCAAGGATTAATCACTTAATAACTCTTCTTTGGGAAGATGTTCATGACTTCAGAGAAAGGCTCCCCATACAACAAGATCCAGAGTAGCACATGCTCAGCAGGTTATATGTGTTCAAATAGATTGGCTTATAAGAGAATTCCTAAGGTATGCAGTGATTTTCTTCAAATTGCCATGCCTCTCTTTGATGTACGATATGTTTCAAACAAGGTGAATACTTTTATTGCATATTTTTCATATTGTAGATTCTGATATATGCACATCAAGCGTTGAGTCGGTGTCTCCATTGCAGGTAAATATGCTTTCATATTCTTTGTTCATTTAGTATTAATCGGTCAGGGTAAACAATGTTATTTTGAGAAATGGGAATTATATGGGCAGTAACTAGCTTAGTTATGCTACAGTGAGTGATTACATCACCAAATCTGGGCATGTTGTCAGAGTCCAATGTGAGAGAATAGAGTCAAAAAACACCGTGAAAGGTCACTTGGCAGATGAGTGAAAAGTTAAGCATATTTTTTTTCTATTGAGAAGAGCTAGTGCTTTTAACTTTCTCCTTATCCAGTTTACATTGCTTCATTGCTTCAGTCAATAACCCAGCCATTACTTGAATTTACGTATGAGCATCACTTAGAAACTGCAATTAATTCAAACTTCAGCAGCCTACCAGGTGGTGAAGGAAATCCCTATCTAACAAAATGAAATCCAGTGTTAATTTTAAAAAAAAGGTTCTACATTTAGGCAAGAAAAATCAAATGCACTATTCAGTACTAGTAACTACAAGAGGAATCTTGGAGTCCTAGTGGACAGACACTTAAGTATGAGTCAGCGGTATGCTGCAGCTACCAAAAAAGCAAATGCAGTCCTAGGTTACATTAATAGAGGGATAGAATCAAGAACACATGAAGTGGTAATACCACCTTATGATGCCTTAGTAAGACCACACTCGGAATATTGCATCCAGTTTTGGTCGCCGTGGTATAAAAAAGATGTTGAGACTATAGAAAGAGTTCAGAGAAGAGCAACAAAAACTATTAGGGAATTAGAGGATAAAACATATAAAGAATGGTTGCTGGAATTGGGTGTGTCTAGTTTAATGAAAGAAAGGACTAAGGATGACATGATAGCAGTGTTCCAATATTTGAGGGGCTGCTACAAGGAAGAGGGGGTCAATCTATTATCCAAAGCACCCAAAAGCAGGACAAGAAGCAATGGATGGAAACTAATCAAGGACAGAATCAACTTAGAACTAAGGAGAAATTTCCTGACAACTAGAACAATTAATCAGCGCAACTGCTTGCCTCCAGAAGTCGTGGGTGCTCCAAGACTGGAAATGTTTAAGAAGAGGTGGGATAACCATTTGTCTGAAATGATATAGGCTTTCCTGCATGAGGGGTTGGACTAGAAGATCTCCAAGGTCCCTTTTCAACTCTGTTAGTCTATTAAGATCTCTGATCATAGCACATTTGCACCAAAGGTATTGTACTGGTGGCCCGGGTTTTTCTGGATGCAATTCAAAGTGCTAGTTTTAACCTATAAAGCCTTGCATAGGCTGGATCCAGGTTCTCTGCATAGAAATAGTCCATTCAAATTGTTTATTTATGAAATGTTGTATTTCAGAAATAATCTTGGTAAGTCCCTGTGGAGATTTGTTATAGTACCTGTATATTATACTGAATCTATAAAGAAATTGGATAGATAGCAGTACTGTCTTGTGGTTGAATATAAATGCTTCTTGAGGGAAACATTTGTTTTCTAGAATTCTGACATCTAAAACAACAAATTAAGAAATAAATATTTCAGTAAGAAATATTGAAGAGATTGCTTTTACCACTGAAATATTGTTGCTAGTGCCTTCAAAAGAAAAGCGGGGGTCTGGAAAATAAGGTGTCTAAGAGAAACTGATTTTAAGTTTGTTTGTTTAATTTCAGAATCCCACAAAAGGAATACCTAATCAAAAGGAGATTGATCAAAGAAAAGCTTCTCAGGGAATAATGGTTCCTCACACAACTGGTTTGGAAAGTCCAAAGGAGAAGGTGTCTGAACAAAAGGAGAACTTTGATCCATATAAACCTATGGATAATCTGCCTCAATTCTGCACTTCCGATTCCAACACTGGCAAAGGATCTCTAAGTAGCAGCAAGAACTTCTGTGAAACTGAATTAGGGAAAGAATTCCCTGAAAAAATTAAAGGAAACAACTTTCCTTTCAAAAATCTTTTACCTGGACCAGGAATGATTGCACTGGGCACAAAGTTAAAGGGCTCAGCACCACTACTGAAGGATTCCAACGTTTCTAATAAAACTGAATTTAATGCATCTAGTAACCGCTCTCCTCTACTACGAGCTATGTCATGGGATCATCCTGAACCATGTAATGTAGAAAAAGCACCTTTCAGACCACCTGAAGATATTAAAAACTCTGCTGATATTATAGCAGCTGATAATACAGCAACTAAGCTTCCACCATTCAAAGACCTTCAAATACAAGTTCAGCCAATTCGAATGCAAAAACTGACGAAGCTCAGAGAGGTGAGTTTTGATAAATTGATACGGGGAAGTTCTGTGTAAATTATACAGTATTTGTTTCAGTCTTATGTAACAGAATGAGATTATAATGTAGTAAATTATATTTTAAACCTGGGAAAATATTATTTGTCTTCCATAGTTTATTATACCAGAAATGTACAATTCATTATTGAAATGTACAGTGGAAGATGGGTAAAATTAGTAGTCTCTAGGGAAGGAACAAACAAATGTAGCCATACCTCTGGGAACTTATTCAAATGAATTGCACAAAATAAATGCCTCTACCTTGATGTGATAGGCATCCCTTCTACCTATCATGTTGAGATACAACATAGAATGTAATCAGTGCCTGCTGGATCAGATCCCTGGCCCATATGGTCCAACAATCTCTTCTCACAAGAGCTCAACCAACTGCACAAAGAAGCCTATTAATTTCCCCACATGTTACTTTCATAGGCAGCCACACTACCATCTACCCTAACAGCCACTGATCTCTATGACTTCCATGAATTGATCCAGCGTTTTTTGAAGCCAGCCAAGCTAGTCGCCAGAAAGACATCCCTTGATTTTGTTTTTGTAGGGCTTAGACCCATGATGGTGAACCTATGGCACGGGTGGCACAGGTGGCACACAAAGCCATATTGGTGGGCACGTGAGTGTTGCCCTAGCTCAGCGCACATGCATGCACCAGCCAACTGATTTTCAGGCCTTCCGGTCCCATTGGAAGTTGGGAAACTGGCTGTTTCTGGCCTCCGGAAGGCCTCCGGGGGGGGGGGGGATGGGGAAGACTGTTTTTGCCCTCCCCAAGCTCCTAGAAAGCCTTTGGAGCCTGGGTAGGGGGAAAAAATGGGCCTACTAGGCCCACTCTGCCAAAAGCAGGGGGAAGTGTGGGGGGGAGTGTCATGTGCATATGCGCGGGAGGGTGGGGCACATTGAATTATGGATGTGAGCACACACACTCGTAATCCCCCCACTCCCCCCGCTTTTGGCATGCGACGGAAAAAGATTAGCCATAACTGGTTTAGACTCTGGAGATAGTGACTGTAGTCCCTCTTATTTTTTGTAGCCTCTCCAAAAGTCTGTTCAATGGTATTTGTGCAATTTTGGATTGTGGTTATTGTCTTGTCCTTTCATGCAGTTACTTTTTTACTTTTCCAAAAATGTTTTTTTTTAATATTTGCGTTCCCAAAATTATAGCAAACTGTCAACTGAAATGAAATATCTAAGGTTATGTTTCCTGTGGGAACGGCTTATTTTCCTGTTCATTAACAGTCACAATGGTTATATTTTTTACCTCCAGTTTATCACTGCCAATATGACTCTTATTTCTGGGGAACCTAAGTGGAAGGATGCTCCCAGGAGCATATCCTGACTGTGGCTTCCTGCAGGCTTTTGATTGGTTACTGCAAGAACAGAATTTTGGACAAGATAAGGATTTGGTCTGATCTGGGAGGCTGTCTTTATAGTTTTAATATTTGCAACGTGGTTAGAAGTTCATAATTATTCTGTTTCTCAGAAATAATGAAGGACTAGAAGCATTATAGCAGATCTTAACATTTGCAGGTAAAGACGGGAAGCAATTTCCGTCTGCTTTTTTTCTGCCTAAGCAAAAGGCAGGCTTTTTGCCTTCATATTCAGAGAGAGGCAGCCTGCTCCTTTGTGAAGTCTGGAAGCAGTCATTCCCTTTCTACTTCTGCCTGGAAGAAGGGGCTGTCTTCCTCCCTCACAAAAAGACTGGGATCAAGGAAGGATAATTGGAGGTGACTAAGGAACAGGGTGGAGATTCAGTTTCATTTCTCATATGAAGAATCAATTCCTTTAAAAATTATTACATTTAGAAAAAATTACTAGCTTCCATTAGGAAAATGAACATAATTGATGGTTCAGCATTGTAGCTTTGGACATAGTTATGTAAGACATGTGCAGGAGGCAGGAAGTAGCTGACAAATTGTCCTGTCATATTAGAAAGTAATATTTGTGCATGAAACAAACCATTTTACTTCTTCACAGCCAAAGAAATAAATACATCTTCCTTTCTTTCTGGAGATACACCATTGCATATAAATCTGTAATGTTCCTTTAAGAGTTTCTGCTATAAATGTGCTTCCATTGCTTTTATATCTTGTTTTTCGCTAAATTGATCTCAAGAGAACCACTTTTGTACAACAGAAATAGTCTGTCTAAAATGGAGTAATATGGAGGCAAAATCAACAACCCTGCACTAGGGTGACAGTGCAAAAATTAGTAGTTCATACCCAGTACAATTTGAGTAGATCAGAGGCAAACTCTAAATACATCCATTTAGAGTTTATGTCAAGCATTTTATTAACTTTGTTTAAGGAAGTCAGTGGTATCCATTCTTATGTCAGTAAATATACTCTTAAATCTTACATGACAATATATATTAACAAGCACTTATCCTTTAATCTTAAACATCTTAATGTTTAAATAATATTTAATATTTTTTAAAAACAGTTTCAGAGGGATATAGTGAATGCGTATTTTAAACATAGCCTAATAGCTTATAATGTAAATGTAATGTATAATGTAAAATATAAACCACCATTTGCTGTAGTGCTAGTATGGTTTTAGGAATGTTTCAGCTTTTATAGTTTAATGGAAACATTAAGAACTTTACTGACCTATGATGGTAGTTTACAAATGCATATGACAAGAAAATGCCTTTGCAATATAGTAGTTCAGTGCATCCGTAGAAAGAATATTGGGTTTAAAAGTTTAATTGCACACATGGGAGGTTGATTTAACTGAGTTTGCAGTCTTTTTGGCTATGATCTTAAAAGAGAATATCTTTTTGTCTAGCTAATAACAACTTAAGTGGCAAATTTGTCATTATTATAGTATTAATGCTAGGAGGAAAAGCTAAATGGAATTTCCTGCCTCCCCACATAAGAAAATATCCACAGATATTTGCTATTATATTAGGGGGGAAACCCCTACTTGCAATACCACATGCACCATTAGACAACTTGTGTGAACTTCAGCTTCATTTGTTAATTTTAAGAAAAATTCCTCAATGCATAAGACTACTGAGGGTATTAATTTGGGAGATTTTTTTTTAAAAAAGAAAACTTGTTATCCCGAGAGACATGAATTTAAATTGCCTTTTACTATTTTATTGTGCATTAACATACCATTTACTATAAATAAGCTGCTCAGATAATACATTGTTGGCAACCATATAAATATAGTGACTAAAATAGCAAAGAAGTGATACTGTATGTTGCTAATTTAAAAAGTTTTTAATACTAGAGCTACTTTAAGACATATCTAGCGTGCTTTTTAGTAGATAGATTAAGATTATTTTGGTTTTTTTGTTTCCCAATCCATTTGTAGGTAGAGTTCAGAATGTGGCTCCTTTTTAAAAGCTCTGTGCTGTTTATGAATTGAAATGAAAAGGGACTTTTTTTGTAGACTGGTGACAATTAGTCTCAAGACCTTTTTATTCCATCAGGATGGCCTGGCCTAATCTTTTCCCTTTTTCCTTTTAAATATGTAAATTTTAATCTGTTTTTAAATTATTGGGGTGTTTTAAATTTGTCCTGAGCCAAATTGTTCAATTTGGTTTTATTCTGTTTTTAAATTTTCTATTTATGTGTTTTATCTTGTGGCTGTTCACCTCCCTGAGTCCTTCTGGAATAGGGTGGTATATAAATCAAATAAAACTAAACTAAACTAGTGAGACTACTTGATAGTGATGCCATGTAATGAAATTGGCTGTCCTAGCTCTTCTTCTTTTCCTACCTCTTTAGTTATTCCAGCATTATTTTAACAATATTTTACCCTTTTAATATTTTGCAGGTATCATTTTTATAATTGTGCTCTCTGAACTTGGTTGTTTTCTTGCAGATGTTTTCATTACCCAAACTAGATAACATCCTCACTGAGGATATTACCTAGTTTGGGTAATGAAACATCTGCAAGAAAACAAGCATAGAGAGCACCAAGAACCCCTTATTTCAATCATGAGCTATAAATATTCTCCTTTATTGGTATCATTTTTATATTTGTTAATCATGTTGGGAATGAGAGCCTGGTAGCTCAGCAGACTAAAAGCATTGTGATTAACAACAGCTGTCTGCAATTACTGTAAGTTCGAATCTCACCAGGCTCAAGGTTGACTCAGCCTTCCGTCCTTTCTAGGGTAGGTAAATTGAGGACCCAGTTTGTGGGGGCAATAAGCTGACTTTGTATAAAAAATATACAAAAGTATGAAGGCTATTGCTTAATGCATTGTAAGCCGCCCTGAGTCTCCAGAGAAGGGTGGCAAATAAATCAAATTTTAGAAAAAATGTTGTATAGTGAAGGATAGACTCAATATTCTTGTTACTAAATCAAGCAATTCCTAGGTTACTGTCAGTTTTATATGTACCTATAACTTTATTTAATAGACTTTATTCTGTTATTGAAAAGTTATTTTTAAAGTAAAGTATTAAGAAATAATTCAAGGTTTTTTCCTCCACCAGGAACATATATTGATGAGAAATCAAAATTTAGCTCGACTTAAACTTCCTGATCTAAGTGAAGCTGCTGAACAGGAAAGAGGTGAAATACAACTAAATATATATATATGATTAAATGGGACATGACTGTGGTAGCCACACCATTTTTCTAACTTTGAGCTTTTTGGTAAAAATCTTAGTAAGGATGACTTAATATGTAATCTCTTCCTGAATGAGTATAGGACATGAGTGGAATTCATGGGAGTTGGCATCCAATAATAGTTGAAGAACTATAGGTTCACCATTACTAGAATGAAAGGGGATTAGAACACTATTATGGAAACTATACAAGTGTATATTATATATATGCTGTGTAGAAAATTTGCAAATGACTCAATGGTGGACCCATGGTCTTAAATACAGTTATATTTAGTTGATTACAATGATATTTGTATTTATTTATTTATTTATTTATTTATTTATTGAATTTCTATACCGCCCTTCTCCCAAAGGACTCGGCGGTGAACAGATTAAGATTTCATATACATATAAATATATTTTATAAACAGTAAATAATAAATTGAGTCAACTTGGTGTATCTACTAAGACCTTGGCATAGAATTTTGATGTTTATGCTAGCCCTGCTTGTTGAAATAGAAAAGTCTTCAGGGCACGTCGGAAAGTGCGAAGATCTGGGATTATTCGTATTCCAGGTGGTATTTTGTTCCAAAGCGTAGGTGCCCCCACAGAGAAGGCTCTCTCCCTTGGAACTACTAGATGACATTGTTTGAGATCATTAGAACTATTACCAGACAACTTATCAAGCAGAATATAGGAATGTATTATGCATTTGCTGAAAAATAAAAGTCTGCTTAATTTATGAATAATGGAATATTCTTTGATCATCCCTTGGAGTGTTTGAGTTTTACTTTAATCAGTAATGCACAAATTGATTTTTTTAAAAAATTAAATCTATTCTGAAATTGGTTGCTTAGAGCAGAATGCCCCCCTTTTTCCCCCATCCAACTTCCCACAACATTTGAACCATCAGAATGTGATACTTAATATTCTTCAGTTGTTTGGTTGCTTCTGTTTTAGCAATGAAACATTTTTTTCCTTTAGGGTCTTCACCCATCCCTTTCTCAGTGGAGGAGGAAGAATCAAAGAATAGATGTGATGTCATGCCCAACATTCCTGACATTCTTTTACGAAAACTTCGTGTACAAACACCATTTTCAGGAAGGTAAATCCATCTGTGAGTGGTATTTTACTGTCTGAACATATGTAATGAAAGAAGTATTTAATCTCATTAAAGCGAGTTGGGAAGAGATGGCGATTCTCTCAATCTACTTTTGTTACATGACAATAACATAAGGAATGTAAAGGAATACAGTTTTACACACTATGGTGCCAGGGTTACTTGTGAGTCGACTATGAGAGGCCCTGAGCCAATCATGACTCTCAAGATTTTCCAAGGTTATTCCAAAATAAAATATTATATGTCACCTTGAGCTCTGTCATTTCATAATCCTGTAATATCAGCGACATATAATCAATTATTACAAGTAATAATGGTTTATTCATTATATTTTAGTATGCTTGTCATTCAACTCTAGAGAAACATGGTTCACTTCTATAACCTCATGAAATGCTCAATTTACAGTCACAATAATGATGCTGGTTCTGTGTGGACAACCTTTACTTTTTAAGGAACCAAGATTCTTATCGTGCAATGTAATAATGAAATTTACAAATGGTAAAATATGAATTAAATGTGCTTGATTTTTAGTAAGACATGTTATAGTATATATTTTCATTCTCTAATTGCAGCATCTATGCAGTTAGCTGATTATTAGCCAATAAAGAAAATGGCCTGTTAGATGTTGATTAAGTATGCAGAATAAATGGCTTTTAAATGTAACATATAAGTTATTTCTGTTTTGTTGCAGTTCTCCACCACTTACTGAACGAGAGGTTGAGGTAAGTGTTTTTAATGTAAACAGCACAAAAGCAATCAAGTTTTGTGTGTCACATAATGCTAATGGTTGTTTTGCTGAGAAGCTTTACTTGCTTTTCAGGGAACGCTATATTTTTCAGTTAAAGACTTGGTGAAAATATATTTGAAGAATGTTCTCAAAATGTCATTTACAATAAATTGAATGTAAAATGTATCTCTTATAATAATATATGTGAACATACCAGATTAGATCAAGACACAACAGAAGAATTCTATTTAGCTGCCAGTATGAGTTATGGAATAGGAATTAAACTTAATTGGATCTGTGATCAGGATTTTCAAGAAAGAGCCTGGATAGCTCTGCAGACTAAGCACCCTAATTAACATCCAGCTGTCTGCAAGTACTCCATGTTCGAATCTCGCCAGGCTCAAGGTTGACTCAGCCTTCCATCCTTTCTAAGGTAGGTAAATTGAGGACCCAGTTTGAGGGGGCAATAAGCTGACTTTGTATAAATATACAAAAGTATGAAGGCTATTGCTTAACACATTGTAAGCCGCCCTGAGTCTTCGGAGAAGGGCGGCATATAAATCAAATAAAAAAAAGAAACAAAAATCAAGAAACCTTGATAGAATCAAAGCTTGGTCTACTTTTGCTGAGAAAAGCCGGCACAAAATTATCTTAACTATCAGTTTCTATGTCTAGCATTAATTTAGAAAAACCCACCTTAACAAATGGCTACAATGTAAAGATTCCTAGGTATGAAGAGGTGTAGAGCGGGGTGAAATTCACTTACCTTTCCCTACTGGCTCGCAAATGTGAGCATGCGCACCTCCTCCATGCATGCGCAGAGCCTTCTGTGTATGTGCAGAGGGTCAAAAATGGGACGTGATGACATCCAGGTGGGTGGGTGGAGCCTCCCACCGTCAGCGCTACCAGATCGAGTGATCTGGAGAGATCCGGCTGAATTTCACCACTGGTGCAGTGTCCATTTGAACAAAGAATTGAAGTTTGCTCATCTTACCTTTTACAAGAAGCTTTTAAAACTATAGTGCACAAGAGACTGGCCCCTAAGTATTATCACAGCAGAAAGCACAACGCAGGGTTGTTGTTTTCCTTCAAAAAAGCCTTTTAAAGAATATATTTCTCAGGGCAATTTCTTACTCAGACTTTCTATTCATTTCTGTAAAGAAAGAATTGGCAATTAAAAATTCAGCTTCAGCAAGTAAGTTTTCTCATTTGAATGGAAGACCATTAAAAAATCTTAAACAAATTAGACTACAGAATCAGGGAGAAAAACATCCCAGAATCTGAAAACAGCCAATCACTTCATGGGCTAATTTAGGGAACTACACAGACTTGTCCATGAAACCATCAAGAGTTTATCTTAATTGCAAGAGACTTTTCTAACCAATTTTCCCAGTATGGAATTTCCAGCTGTGATGAGATTGTAATTCCTGAATTCTTAAAGTTATAATTTCAACACAGCTAGAGGATGCTGGTTATATCACATGATTAAGTTGCTGATTGCAGATAGAGAACCTTTACCCAAATATTAGCATTTTCACATAAATTCTATCTATATTTATTTAGCTGCCTAGCTAAAAATGTTGCTGGTTCAGAAAAAGCACTCATTTTCATTTCTTCATAGAGGCTCTTGATTTGACAAAATGTAATAGAAAAAGCAGCCAATAGTGTGGTAATTTTCACTTAGTAAGCACGGTGTTATAAACAGAATTGCTTTGACCTAAAGCCAAAAAATAAAGATAGTTTAGGAACTACTGGTTCAAAATTCTGAAAATCATCACTTAGTACTACAGCTGAAGCCTGACAATTTTATGGAAGATGTAACTCAGAAGGATTGTTATTGCCAAACAGATTGGAATGGTTTATTTCCAAAAGAGAAAATTCTTCACCTTAAACCTAGTTTTTGGAAACCAAATGGTATTGACATTTTTAAAAAATATTTATTCTACACTGAAATGCATAAAGAGGTTCGCTGCTCTAAAATATTCTGAAATCCATGCAAAGTAGGTGATTATCATATAAAGATAACAGCAGGTGATTATTGTAGGAAGTAAAAAAATATTTTTTAGAAAATAAAGTAAACCATAGAAAATAGCACAAGCACAAATTACCTAGTACTCTAATAGCTACAATCAGTTAAAGGCAACAACATATAGAGCCGACATTCAGCATATAGATATTTTGGAGAGGGGAGCATCCATTCTGTCAGCGCACTAATCTTAAAGCAGTGGGATGCTGTATAGAACCTGCCACCCAAAGTCATTCATAGTGGAAACTTTTGTTGATCTTCCTAATATATTATAAGGTATAGCTAAAAGAGAAATTTAATGTTTAAAATCTATTTAATTATTTTAAAAGGTTTATTTTATTGCCAGAATAGTGCTGCCTTCTTTACATTAATTTTTATTTGTCCATTATATAGTGTATGTAAAAGATGGAAGATAACTATAGCAATTATATTGGTGGTCTCTTGCAAAGGCATTGAGTCTGCAGATTAATAACATTTCATATAATTCAGCTTGCCACTAGCAGCTTCTTTATAATGCCACCCTACATCTTATAAAGCAAGTGTGATATGCATTTTGCTGTTGTAGGCACCTTAAGATCATTTCTAGATATATAGGTAGATTATTTTAGAGTAGGGAACATGACTCCCTTGTATGTAAAGTTTGTTGGTGGAAATTAATTCCTTCAATTAATTATAGGATTCAATTAATTTTTATTTTCCTGCAACAGAATGTATTTGTGCAACTTTCATTGGCATTCAGAAATGATAGCTATACATTGGAATCAAGAATTAATCAGGCTGAAAGGGAAAGAAATCTTGCTGAAGAAAATACAGAGAAGGAATTAGACAACTTCAGGGGAGCAGTTACGGTAAGACAAAACATGCTGGGAACCTTTGTTGTGTTCTGTGTTATGTGTTTTAAAATTTTCAATAGGTTACTTGTTAGATTTCAGTCCTGCCTTTTTTATATAGAAGCTCAAGGCAGGGTACATAGAATTTCTTCCTCTATGAGTTACAACACTGTGAGGTGAGTTGGTCTAAGAGAGTGATTGTCATGCAAGGAGCTTCCATGATGAACTCCAAAATCCAACATTTTGGGAATAATCAGGACAGCCCATTTCAAATTCAAAACAGTAGGCAATTTGAATATTTAAAACTCTGAAGACCTTTTCTTCCATCATGAACATACTATCGTTAGAATTTGTGTAAGGCCAGAAATGGCCTTCAGAAATGGGTGGAATGGACAATTTTATTTTCTGCCTCTCTATTCATCCATTTATCTACCCACCCATCCAACTATCCATCTGTCCATCTATCTATCTATCCATCCACCATCTCAGTTGTTTTGGATCATGATTTCTTGAAATCCAACTACCATCATTTTGAAGTAGTATCCGTTTTTAAGAAAGTTGATTGTACTGGCAGTAATAATAATTGACATAGTATATTAAAAGTTGCCATGGTTTCTGACTAAGAGTTCCCACTTGACCTTTTAATAAATTCTCAATTGTGAAAGCATGACCCGGTGAAGCCATTTTCTAAATTTTAGATCCAAACTTTGGCTATGTTCATTTTTATGTATAAAAAAGAGCCTAAGAATTCAAATATTTGGCGTTAAGAACAACAACTAATAAGAAAAGTATTGCTAAACAATTAATTCAGCAAAGCATACATTTCCCTGACTGGAATAAGACAGTCTATATATTTTCTGACTATCAAGCTTTTGGTAAAATATAAGAACATTTTAAATTCTAATCACAAAGACCTATCTTTTATCTCTTCAAGATAAAAAATTTCTAACACTACACTAAAAATACAGTAAATTGTTCAGGTATTTTATATTTTCTACATTAATAGTGGATTGATGGAACAAGTGCAAAATACAAGTAGATTATAGTTAGGTGATTATTATTCTTTATGCTTTTCTGAGTGAGAGAAGGAGAAATGGATGATAAAAGCCTGCTCATGACTAATCCTTTAAGTAGTTATTTAGATGTTGACTGTCAATAGTATGTCTAGAATAAAAGAAGCTCCTTTCATGTTACATTGTATTTTTAAGTTTTTAGAAACAGATGAAAACTTACTCTACGGGTGCCATTTTATTATGTTTATTGCAAATTATCCTTTTATGGCTTTATTGCACTTTGACTTTTCAGATTAAAAAATAATAAATTAATAATATTTTAAATGTATAATATAGTTAATATGTTATGGAACACTCTCTTTCAGTCTTCAGCTTCCTTGTGGCATCACTCTGAACATCGAGAGATGTACCAGAAATTATTGGAAGACATTGCTGTGCTTTACCGTTTGGCTTCAAGACTGTCCAGTCGGGCTGAAATGGTTGGAGCTGTTCGTCAGGTAAAAACCATTAAAACTGATTCTAGCTTAAAAAGATGCTGAAACCCAGATAACAGACTAATCCTAAAACAATATCCAAAAGTCCGAACACCCTAAACTGAATTTTTGGTCCATCTAGGCTAGTTATTTCTCTCTCTCTCTCTTTTTTAACACCAGCACTACCTCTAAGGTTCCAGGCAGGTGTTTTTTACAGCCCATAGTCAAATCCCTTGTGAGAACATAGATCTAAAAATTTCTTACAATCCAAAATAACCTTATTGTTTAAGCAAGTTCGGACTGAAGGCGTTCAATTTACTAATACAGTGGAGATGTAAATAAAGATTCACACAGAATAAATTGATAAAATAAGGTAAACTAATCAGTAGATTGCAAGAAAAATGTACATAATAGTAAGGTTTAAAAAATGTGGTTTAGTTGATCCTAAAGAACTAGCCTCTAAAACGGAGAATATCAGAATACCTGATACTTCAAGAGTTCTTGGGATCAGATTGTATCCAGGCAATCACCTTGCCTAGTATGATAGCTTCTGTCCTTAATGGGTCATAGATTTAAAGACAGAATTCGGATACTGTCACTCTCTGAGGAACATTTATTTGAATATTAATAACAAAAAGAAAAAAGAAAAATGACATTCTATTCAATGGTATGCTCATTACAAATTGGCAGGGTCTCCTTTTGAGTAAAATCATATAGCTAAAAACTTATATACAGTAGAACCTCTGGTCACGACCATAATTGGTTCCATAACTTTGGTTGCAAATCGATTTGGTCATGACCTGAACCTAATTTTGGAAATTTGGCACTTACAAAAAAAAAATGGTGCAGAAGGGAAAATCGACTGCAAGAAAAAAATGTGAATTTTTTGATCGGAACCTGATATGGTCATGGTCAGAAGCATTCATGACCAGATGTTCTACTGTACTGCTATTTCCTTGATATCGAAAATACACCTTTATGTGTGTTGTTCTTATCTATTTTCTCCAGGAAAAACGTATGTCAAAGGCCA
Source organism: Masticophis lateralis (assembly GCA_030761175.1). Lineage (NCBI taxonomy): Eukaryota > Metazoa > Chordata > Lepidosauria > Squamata > Colubridae > Masticophis > Masticophis lateralis. The sequence goes on along the minus strand of JAUDYJ010000001.1, from coordinate 258,482,124 downwards.
CTGAAGTTATGATGCAGTATGTAGAGAATTTAAAAAGAACATATGAAAAGGATCATGCTGAGCTCATGGAGTATAAGAAACTTGCTAATCAGAATTCTAGCAGAAGCTATGGTTCTCCAGGTAAAACGTCCTGAGATTTTAAACACATCTTTCTATTGTTGTAAAACCTTTATTTGCTCTCCTACATAGTTAAAAATATGGAGTATCCCAAAACTCTTACCATAGTTTTAAGCAATCTTAAAATTGCACTGAGGCCTTTGGGACTATTTTATATCAGTGTATATAAAATACCTGATAAATAGAATATTTATTTATTGAATAAAGTTGTGCATCTTGATTTAGCAGGAGGCAGCCCCAGGCTTAAAAACTAAATACAAACAGGCTTGGTTAGTATTTGTTTTAGAGATTACTAGAGAATTCCAGAGCTCAGAGCTAAAATGAGAAGTGAAAAATAACACGGAAAGAAGGCAGTGGTAAAGCTGTTATCGAATTGTGGCCATAGCTATGAAGTCACCTGGAATCAAACTCCACTTAAATAATACTGTGTTTTTCTTTTTTTAAAAAAATCTTAATTTAAGTATCTTCAGGAAAAACTGAGATTGTAACACATTCAACCAAAATGTCTATGGAGATTCTCAGTCATCCAGGTCATGATTGTCGTAAAGGTGCTTTTTCAAGAGGCAACTGGACTTTCTGGTTTCACTTCTCATCCAAGAAGCTTCTTGGATGAGAAGCAAAAGATCTTCAAAGAAAAAAAGGAAAGTCTAGTTACCTCTTGAAAAAGCACCTTTGGGTTCAACCAAAATGATAATCCATATTGATCACCATACAATATTTTATCATAGTTTACAATAATGTTTAACGTTGCTTGATATGAGTCTTATTTTTGATATAAAACAGTCTGTTAAATAATGTTTTGTGTTTTCTACCACTATTTTCTTCATTCAATTTTGTTTTATACTTTGCAACAGATGATGGTGTGCCTCGGACATCAAGATCCATGTCTCTTTCTATTGGAAAGGTATTTTTCCCAATTTTAATAAGCTGTTTAATGCACTATTTGCATAAGTATCCATATTGTAAAATCTGTTAACTAAACCTGTGCTCTTCTGTAATTCTCCTTGTCCAGTAAGATGAATCAGGCAACTATTTAAGAGAAGACTATCACTCATGGTGTCCTAGATAGGATTTTTCATCCCAGGGGGTTACAACACTCCCAAGCAAGCTTGTGAACTTATTTCCAAATTAGCTGCAATGCAGAAGGAAGGTTCCATGAAGCTGATTTTTATCTGAAAATGCAGGAGGTCTGCAAAACGTGGGAAGATAGTTTCCCCATTTGAGAGAATTGTTGTCTCATCCTTCCTCCCAGTTTTGGAATATTAGCCTGAGGGGAATGTTGGCACGATAATTTTATTCTCCCCCTCACTAGCCCACATAAAGTGATTGACGTAAAACCGTTGATACACTGTTCCCCTGTGTCTTAGGCAAGGGATGAGATGTACAAGAGGCGTACAAAGCAGCAGGCTGCTTAGATTTTTGGGTTTGTTTTTTTCCTTTTGTGCAAATTTGTATTGGGTGGAGACATGAGATTTTTACTGCTGCAACAGTGTGAGGCAGGACAGTGATTGAGAAATGGAAAGAGTGAAGTGTTTCAAAGAAAACATAAATTTAACATAATATATAATTTGGCCCTTAGGAAGCCACTTCATTAAGAACTTAGCTATCAGAGACAGCAGACTTGAGGTACCAATAGGGAACCAACTCCACTGGAGACAATTAAGTTTGCTTCTGAATAAACATGTATAAAATTATCCTGCACTTTACATTTTGTGAGATTCTTTTATAGAAGTGTTATGGAGCCGTAGAAACTATTGCCGCTGTTTGAAAGTTACAATAAAATTACTTTGTGAATTTTATGGAGTTGTACTGCAACTGTATCCTGAAGTCCCATGGTTTACTTTCTGTATGTTTTGTTCTAATCTGTTTGTATTTCCCATGAAACTATCATAAATGTCTAAACTGAAATATAACATGCTTTTTTGTTTTAGGTGCCTCGAAGGAGAGTCAGCGTTGCTGTTGTTTCAAAGTTTGAGCTCCCAGGCCAGTCACCTAGCCAGTCTCCCATACCTTTGGTGTCATCTTCCCTGGTAAAATTTACACTAGGAAAATTGTATATAAATACACTTTTAAAGAATAAAACTTCGATTTTGATTAATTAAAAATGCCATATATTCTAAACCTGGCCTATATAAAGATTCATATAAATATAAATTAATGATTACATTTATACTCCAAATAAATGTAAGTATGCAATTAGGTGAAAAACTGTCTTAAAACTCTCAAGGAAGTACTTTTCAATCTTCCAGTTTATACTAAAATTGTCTGTTCGATATTAATTATTTGGAAAACACACAGATTGTATATTTCATGTGATCGGGGTACTTTCATATATTAAATGCAATTTATGCTCTTGATTTTGAATGACATTGAATGAATATTTTTATTTACAGTCTGAATCATCAAATGGAAGAAGCAATTTGACATCAACTCCAGTCTTACCTGTAGTTACAGAGAAGTGAGTACATGAATATTTATTTCATTAAGTTATACAGTAGACAATTTTAACTGGCATTAAAATATCTCCTTTTTCAAAAAAAAAAGCAAGGCAATATAATACAGCTTGATAATACATATAGTAATACAGTAATAAATATAGTCATATGGTAGATAGTAATACAGCAAGGGCTCAACTGAATTACTATTCTTAAACATATATTTTCAGGAACAAATATCTTTTTGGTGGAATATTTGTTTTTGCACTAGTATTCTGGGAAAAGAGCATGGTTGGGTTTACATACCTGTTTCTTTGTCTGAATGTTCAGAAATAAGGCCAACTTTGTACACACACACACACACAAAAGGTATATAAGACTGAATCCTTAAAAATGGGGAATAAAGTAATGTCATATTCATGAAAACCTTGTGTTTTAGAGAGAAATTGAGTTCATTGGGAATTAACTATCCAATAAATTTATATAAGATTATAGCTTCATGCTGTGATGAGACCCACAGTCTCATGGTATTCTGTCAGCATTGATTATATCTGTTTCTTACTTTCTGCGTCCCACACATAGAGTTAAAATGGCTCATTTAATTCAATCACATCATATTTTGCTCAGAGCAGAAATCCAACTTTAAAAATCTCCACAGATGGCTCTTCAGCTTCTGATTGATTGTGGTGTTTAATAGAGTACACCTACACTACAGGTAGTCATCATTTAGATCCCCTATTAACTAGCAACAGTAGTAGAAATACAGAGTAGTTAATTAAATTCTACACTAGATTCAGAAGCCAAATCTGCTCTTTCCCATCAATTCCATTTACCATATTTTTACAAAGCAGTCCATACTGGCTGCTCATTTTCTAGTGCTTACTAGACCTTATATTGCACAAACTGACCATCTTTTATGCAAAAACACACTTAGAGGCAAATCTGACATATAAAGAATAATACCCAGATATCAGCAGTCATCTCAGGAAATTTTTTTGGAGACCTCAACATGTCCAGAGAAAGCTTATCCTATAATAATTTTGTAAAAAGTGTCATTAGATTTATTTTGATGAAAGATTAATCTGACCACCTTCCTGGAAGCTGCAGGTGTAGTGAACACATTTTAGGTTTTTATTTGGTTTTTTTATATATATATATATATCTTGCTTTTCCAGCTATTTCACTTTTCTTCAGGAGCATTTTAAACTTCAGGGAGGAACACAAATCAAAATTTTGAGCTAGAGGAAAAGAGGATGGATGGATGGATGGGAAAGGGAAAAGGGGGAGGAGGAGGGAAGGGAAGAGGAGAGGAGAGAACAGGAGATGCTTTCCAGAACAAAGCCAAACTTCAAAGCATGAACGTCTGTCAGATTTGCAATGGCTCAATCCACTCAATCAATAAGTCAGTGCACAGATTAAAACCCTGCTAAATTGGAAGCATTCCTACATTTATTTGCTATGATTTTAAAACCATAACTTACAACATGGACAGAAATCCAAGTAATGCAAACTAGGAAGTTTCTTGAGTTTCTAATGTGCCGCAATACCTGGTTGTTCAGATGTCTTTGTGAGAAGACCAACTTTTGCCCATGTGGAGATCCACTATCTCCATTGATGAGTTTTTAAGACAAGGTAAGAAAGGCTGAGTGCCAAAGAATTGAGGACTTTGAACTGTAGTGCTGGAGAAGACTCCTGCGAGTCTCTTGGATTGCAAGGCGATCAAACCGGTCAGTCCTAGAGGACATCAACCCTGACTGTTCTTTAGAAGGCCAGATTCTAAAGATGAAACTCAAATACTTTGGCCACCTAATAAGAAGGAAGGACTCAATGGAGAAGAGCCTAATGCTGGGAAAGATTGAGGGCAAAAGAAGAAAGGGACGACAGAGAATGAGGTGGCTGGATGGAGTCACTGAAGCAGTAGGTGTGAGCTTAAATGGACTCCAGAGAATGGTAAAAGACAGGAAGGCCTGGAGGAATGTTGTCCTTGGGGTCGCGATGAGTCAGACACAACGTCAGCAACTAACAACAACCAAAAAAAAATGTTTTCCTCTTGTGGCTAAAGATGTTTTCATTTTGGTATCTGATTAGATATGTGTGTGTGTGTGTAGCTGCGAAGCTGAATTGATAAGGACCACTTGGACCTTCAAATAAATAAACTATATCACTGATAGTGTCAGCGATATAATAAAACATTAAGTCTCATTTGTAATCATTCCAAGATAATAAGAATGATACAGTAGTTTACTGTATTCCTGAATAAAGAGGCTTAAATATCTTTATTTCTTTCACTTCCAAAACATAGCCAAGCCAAGAGTGTCATGTTTTGTCAAAAGAATACTGTCAGGAATACAGGATGTTCTATGTTTTGGAACAGTGCATGAACGTATTTCCTAGAAAGTCTGTATTATATTGGCAGCTATTTTCCCCGGACAAAGAATTTGTCACATTCAGGAAATACAGCACATTTGAAAAAAAAAAGATTCTGCTGATGTTTTGGAATTATGACTAGTGATTTGTAAACTAGTACAAAATAATGCATAAAAGGGTCCTATTAAAGTGCTTTATGTCTACTGTAATTCTTTCTCTCCACGACAAGTTCTGGGGTTTCTTTTTAAAGACAGGTTTTAGTTAGGGGGAAAAGAAATACTGGAATCTGAGGGAAAAAATCCTGATTCCTCCAAAATAAATAAATAAATACATGGAAATGTTTTAACATTTGTCCTTGTATCACTTATAATTTCTTGTTTTTATTTTGTCCCCTATTTTTAAATATAAGCCATAGTTGGGGAACCTATAAGTTGTCTCAATAAATAAGAAACAACAATTGGGCTTTGGTAAAGCCTGAGTTACTTATGAGTAGTAATTGTTTTCAACAAACGAAACAATGATATAGTCAATAATATTCTATCGAGATGATTCTTTGTGTAACTACTTAACAAAGATTCCTAAGAAATTCCTTCAAGTTAATGGGGTGGCACATTAATGAATTACAAGTGCTTGTATACTGGGCTTTGTGTGAAGTAACTCCACCATTCACAAACTATGGTGGAAGAAACTAAGAATGTACAAATTAAGGCAAAACATCATGTTCTTAGTGGGACTTTTAAGTCCAAAAAGCTTCTAGGTCCAAAAATAAGGATGACAGGTGATTTAAATCTGAACAAACAATGAGCATCTACCTATCAAACAAAGACTATTAGAAAGGGAATTTTTTTTAAAAAAATTAGATTTATATGCCGCCCTTCTCCGGAGACTCAGGGCGGCTTACAATGCATTAAGCAATAGCCTTCATACTTTTGTATATTTTTTTTTAAATTTGAAATTTGAAAATTTGAAGGAAACAACAAGGGGGCACAATCAGAGGTGGGTTTCAGCAAGTTCTAACCAGTTTTGGAGAACCGGTAATGGAAATTTTGAATACTTCGGAGAACCCATAAATACCATCTCTGACTAGCCCTGCCCCCAGCTATTCTCTGCCTCCCGAGTCCCAGCTGATCGGGAGGAAATGGGGATTTTGCAATAACCTTCCCCTGGAGTGGAGAGGGAATGGAGATTTTACAGTATCCTTCTCCTGCCACGCCCACAAGCCACACCCACAGAATCAGTAGTAAAAAAAATTTGAAACCCACCACTGGGCACAATGGCTCAGTAGTTAAAAAGACTGAGACCCAAAATCTAGGCAACAGGGTGAGCTCCCAATCTTGCCCCAGCTCCTGCCCATCTAGCAGTTCAAAAGCATGCAAATGCAAGTAGATAAATGGGTATCACTGGTGGGAAGGGAACAGTGTTCCATGTGTTTCAGCGTATAGTCATTCTGGCCTCATGACCACAGAAGCATCTTTAGACAATGCTGACTCCCTTAGCTAAGAAATGGAGATAAGCACCGCTCTCTAAAGTTGGACACCACTGGACAGGGGAAACCTTTACTTTTATCTTTAAGAAAACAATAAGTCTGAAACAACTGGGTATAAAATACTGTAACTTTAATGTATCTGTACAGATAATAGGACTATTTGTCAGGCCTCTGTGTGATTTGATAGGCTGATTTACAACTTGTATGTATTCCATTAAAACCCTCTGTCCTGATAATTCAGCACTCTTTCCTGCAGTAGAACAGGAATGGGCAACCTCTGACCAGGCTTTATTTGGCATATCAAGAGTAGTTTATTCCAAAAATGGATGAAGTGCCTGGGGTGGGGGGGAATGATGAATGGGGCTCAGTGGCAATCTTCTGTAATCTGCAGTCCCCATATCATACTTTATGCATTCCTGGAATGGTGTGACTCAACTGTCTTTGGGAAAGGAAAGAGACAGAGGATAACAGCAAGACAGTTTAAGATTCTTTGTTTGCTTTATGGTGGCAGAATGCCCTGAAGAAACTCAATCTTTCTTTCCCTTTTCTTCAAGCAACAATCAGCTTGATATATAGTAATTTGGGGTGTGTTTCATTTGAGGCATGTCAATAGCGTTAGTTATTATTTGAAGTGGGTACAGCTATTTTTATATGTTGGTACAAAGCACAGCAGCACAGGTGAGATGAGATGAGTAATATAAAATAGGTATCTTCTCAGAACTGGCTGGCATCTGATGGAGGAGGAGGAACTGAAAGAGGATTAGAGTGGGAATTTCTTGCCTAAATAATGTTTAAACTCCTAAATGTAAAGGACAGACTTTCCTAGGAAAAACAATATGACTTTTGTAGTGTTTTCCAAAAGTTTTTGCTTTTTTATACAAGCTTCCAGGAGACAGTGGGGCCCATGAAGCTGTGATATGAGATATTTGGTACAATCATAAATAAATCGGACAAGATGAGAAACAGCTAGACTGTATTCCTGTGGGTTGTTTTTTTTTAACGTCTTTTTAAATAAGAGCTGCATCAGTTACTTGTTCTGGGAGAAAAGCATAAATTATACATCATTTTGGGGGAGTTTTACTTGGACAATTTGCAAAAATAGGTTAGAGTGCAGTCCATTGCAGTCCTGATCTATATGGGGGCATCTTCTTTAATTTTGCTCAAAGAGTACAAAGCATGTAATGTTTGCTGAATCATGTTCTATCTAATCAAAACTGTAAAATACATCATTTTCTCCAATTTTGATTGGTTTAAGCAGTGTTTTTGTAATGTTATGTGAATGAAATTAGCCTTTCCTGTATCTGGCTGCTAAATAGCATCAAGTAGCTATAGAAAACTCTGCCTTTTTGCTGGTAATCATCCAGATATGGTAGCCTTAGGCTTTCAGTCCCAAAGATGGGAGGGAAGGTAGGTAGGTAGGTAGGTAGGTAGGTAGGTAGGAAGGAAGGAAGGAAGGAAGGAAGGAAGGAAGGAAGGAAGGAAGGAAGGAAGGAAGGAAGGAAGGAAGGAGAGATACCTCATGCTCCTAATTTGCAACCTAAATAATGATGCATCATTTTCCTTTTAAATCTCTTAGTGTAAAACCAAACAGTGACCAGGATTGTGAACATCCTCCTTCAGCATCAACAGAAAGTGGCTTGGAAGAGATCAGCCCAGAGGCAAAAGCCAAAATAGAAGAGGAAGCTTATAACAAAGGGTGAGAACTTGGACATTATCACTTAGGGGTGTACTCACTTTTGTTGCCACCAGTTTAGACATTAATGGCTGTGTGTTGCATTATTTTGAGGGGACAGCACATTTACACTGTTATATAAGCTGTATACTCTCTACCTTACATTGCAGCCAAGTGTCATTTCTTCAGTGTTGTCACATGAAAAGATATACATAAATATTTACAAAATATGAGGGGCTGTACTCACTTCTGTGACATACTGTATTTTAAATCTTTTCTTCAACCCCAGATCTAAAATCGAATTAGATTTTAGAGACCTCATTTCCCCATCAATATTCTGGATGCAGGCATTATAAAAATGTACTAAATCTTCACTGCTGCTTTTGTTTCTGAAGGTGTACAGTTCCTTATTCTGGTCCATGAATTCATATATCAGGAATGAATAAATTTGTTGTTCAGTTGCCAAGTTGTGTCTGACTCTTCGCAACCCATGGACCAAATAACAAATGTGGCAGGGGAAATAGTTCTGTGACCTTCCATATATCAAGAATGTCAATGTTCTGGAAGTCAACAATTTATGGACTAGAGGTCCTAAAACAGAAATGACACATAATATAACTAAGAAATTGATTTTGCTCTTTTTTTTTCTTTTAAGGAAATAAAATTCTGAGTTCGCCAATGGATTTGGTGGTACAAAAGAATAGAGCTGAACTGAATTGTGGTTTCCCAAGCTGTGTTCAATTTTCATCTCACTAGTAATATACTAGCTATTGCTATATAATTTTTTATAAAATTAGGGAGGTCTAAAACGTTCATTAAATATTTCCTTGTTCATTAAAATTCTGAATTGTCTCCTTTTAGTCCTTTTAGGAAAGATCTGAACTGCCCCTCTTCAATCAGTCAATCTATTGATTTCAGAGAGGTTCGCTCAGCTCTAATCTTATCATGAATCTATACTTACAGCTATCAGGAAGGCCTAAAGAAAACCAAGGAAAGTGAAGAGCTGAAAGACAGTGAAGAGAAAATTCATGAAAAACTCAAGGATTTTTTGCCCATGGAAAATGATAAGAGTAGCAAGCCACAGAGGTAAAGACATTGCTTTTTCATAATGTAAAGGAGACTATTTTTTTTTTCTGATTAAATAGTTATTCCTATGTGGAATGTCCAACAATTGAATAGATCAGGATCAGGATTAAAGTACTGTAGTTTATTTTCTGTTACCGCTTTTTTTAAAATACAAAACTAAAACAAAACATGCCAACTCTTTTTTTGCATTTGTAAAACAGAAAGTTTGGCATAAATGTTGCAGAAACTTATACAGAAATAATTCTGTGTGACAAAGCAGGCTAATTCCTTTTGCGGATCATTCATCTGTTACTTTAAAAACAAAACATAACAGGTTGCATAGAAAAAGATTTGGTAGAAGGGACATTCCTGAAGATGAAATGCATAATTTGGATCAAATACTGTTAAAATAATTCTGAGATATCTTTCAGATCATATAATCAATGGGAGGAAGGGAGTATGTTTATGTAGTTTTTGTGATATTGTGTTAGCTTTCTGGTTGTCTGTGAATTTCTATATATGTTTTTGTGAGATGGGTGGTTATATAAATTAGCTAAATAAAATTAATGTTGGATTTGGATCTCCTGCTAGAGCGGGGGGTTGGACTATAAGACCTCCAAAGATCTTTTTAACTCTGTTATTCTGTACTCTGTGGGGTTTTTTTAAAAATTACAAAATGACTACAGCCATTGAGAACTTTGGAATATGTAATAACAACTTTTGACTGTAGCACTGATTCTGTATTTACTGTTTATATTGCTTCTTCGTTTTTCTTTCTAATGCCATTAATATAAACTTTAGAAAGAGACTTGTATATTATATAAATCCTTAGATTTGAGCAAACAAGAGAATCCAAATGAATAAAGAAGAAGAATTGCTGCTATAATGCTGACCACCCTAGCTGTTACATTCAGCACAGGACTCAATAAATCAAGTATTAAGTCGGAGTCTTAAAGGAGATAGTAGCATTGTAGGCAGTAGAAACGTTGAGATTCGGAATGCTTCCAAAAAAGCTCATTTTATATATTTTTTTTATTTACTCCTTCTCCCACCCCCCTTCATTTTACAGCAAACTTGAAGTTGTTATCCATTATGTACAGATACTGTATCCCAAACTGCATAAACACTGGAATGTGCTCTGGATTGTAGCAGCCATTATTACAGTTTTTGCTGTAGTGCTGGGAACCTCCTGTTTATACAATTACTTCTTCTCCTATACGGAGAGATCAGATGGAGCCCAAGTGAAACCTGCCTGCTCTGCTGCCCATCGGTACTCTTGGGGAAATTCAGGACTGCAACATGACCAGTAACAAAATCACGCCTGAGGAGGTGGGGAAGGACCCATTGAAGAGACAGCAGGAATAACCCTTTACAAAACTTGAGATGAACAATGCAGAGTGGTGTCACTCCTGTGATGGTTATATGTAATCAACAACCCACTGCTTTGTTTCTTTTTTGTTTTGTGAATGCATTGTGGTTTTTAATTATCCAGCCACGCCAGCCAATAAATCTTGTTTTTTTCTGTTACGGTAATTGTTATTTGATTGATGTGCCTGAATATTGGAAGAATTGTATGGGAAATACAAAGATAGCAGTCAATCAGAATCTGGGGTAGAGAATTTCATCAGTGGAATGTAAAATCCATTCCTTCTACAAAATGTCACAACAGACTTCCTGCTATATAAAAGTTAGCATTAATTCTTCCTATAAATTTCAGTTTGGCTGCTGTTCACTAACATCTTAGAGGTCTGCATTTGATCTCACAATCACAGGGATGAGCTAATGCTAAAACTGCAAAGCACTGAAATGTTTTGTTATAGGCAGATTCCATACTTATGAGACAAGACCCTTGCTACCCTCACCACAAAAATAGATGAAATGTGGGACATGTTTTTTTGTTAATTACTTTTCTTTTTAAAGTGAAACTTTACAAAAACTACATCTGTAAAGGTCTACCACGTTCCAATAAGATGAAATAATATTGTAGTAATAGTTAGGTTCACAGATCATACTAATCCATATTTATTTTATTGCATTTTATTAAATAAACCATAGTTGGCTGGATTTGCACACCTCTGCCCAAAAATATGCTAAGATGAAAACAAACTAAATTTTGCTTAGTGTGTAAATTCAGGCAATGTGTTGCATGTATGTATCACAGTTTGCAAACCATTGCCTCGTGAGTACAGATAGTCCTCAACGTACGACCACAATTGAACCCAAAATTTATGCTGCTAAGTGAGAAATTTGTGAAGTGAGTTTTGTCTCATGTTACAACCTTTCTTGCCACAGTTGTTAAGTGAATTACTGTAGTTGTTAAGTTAGTAATAGGGTTCTTAAGTGACTCTGGCTTCCCCATTCACTTTGTCGGAAGGTCACAACAGCTGATCACATAACTCCAGAATAATGCAACCATCATAAATCGTCATCAAGCTTCAGAATTTTGATCACATGACCTTGGGGATGCTACAATGATCATAAGTGTGACAAGTGGTCATAAATCACTTTTTTCAGTGCTGTTGTAGCAATTGCAATAGCACTTAGATTTATATACTGCTTTATAGTGCTTTACAGCCCTCTCTAAGTGGTTTACAGAGTCAGCATATTGCCCCCAACAATCTGGGTCCTCATTTTACTGACCTCGGAACGATGGAAGGCTGAGTCAACCTTCAGCCCGGTGAGATTCAAACTGCCAAATTGCAGGCAGCCAGCAGTCAGCAGAAGTAGCCTGAAATACTGCACTCTAACCACTGCGCCACCACGGCTCCTCAACTCCTCCTTGTAACTTCAAACAGTCATTAATTGAACTGTTGTACGTGAAGGACTACCTGTACAGCAAACTTGAAGAATTGTATTTCTGATGAAGTGTGAGGGTGAGCAAGGTTTTGACAAATGGGGACATTCTTACAAAGTACTAATCAATTGGATAAAATACTTAAGGTTTTTTCCTCTTATTTTTGCTACCTCAGAACAAAAAAGTAGCAGCTAAGGTCTTAAAATCCAAACTAAAAGTAGTTTAAGAGATAGAATGTGAACATTTTCCTAAACTCTGTTCTCTTTATTCTGGTGAACCAGGTGGTCTTTTTCCCACAAAAAAATAAGCCATGATTTGATTTGGCTTTGGCTTAGTATGATCAGTGAACCCTATTATGGCTTATTGTTATATATACATATATATAGGCTGAGGTTTGTTTCTCATTTTTAAAAAAAATCGTGTGAAAATGCTGTTAACACCTCAACAGCAAAACTCCTTCGTATTCTGTAGCGAACGTTAACATACACAATTAAATCTAAATGTCTGGAACAAAAGACAGCTTCTTAGTAGGTTGGCAGGAGATGCTGGGTGGTATGTGGTTTCTGTTCCTTGGAATCAAAAGAGAGGATTTTTGTTCCTGAAAGTATAAATAGATTTCCTGACACAATTCAAAGTTAGGAAACATCAAATTGCAGGCATAACTGTGCATTAAGTAAAAGTCAACTGAGTAGCACAAATAGAAGTGCTTAAAGATCAGAGTGAAAGAATGGCTCGCAGTTCAGGCATTCCTTTCTGGTTCATTTCAGCTACTGGAATGCAAACAACCCCAGAGCATATTTCTTACTAATTTGTAGAATTGTTTCTTGGCAAAAGCATGATGCATGCTGAGATCATACTGCTTTAGCTTTTCTCACAAGTTTACTTGTATTATTTGGTGTACGAAAGGGGATATTTAACAAAAACATTCAGGATATGAACTTTTCTTTGAAGTGTGTATGACGGTGAGGTTCTATCCTACCTCACATGATTGGGCGTGAGTGACTTGTGGTCCAATAGGCAGCTTGCCGTCCCCAGAATCCCCTAGATCAGGGGTGTCAAACTTGCATCGTCACATCGTCATCATGTGATATATTGCAACTTCCTCCCCTCTTTGCTAAACTGGGGGTGGACATAACCAGTACATGACACATCTGGCCCATGGGCTGTGAGTTTGACCATGTCTTAGATGGTGCCACCAATCAGAATAAAAAAGCAGGCAAGTTCTAGCAGCATTTTGGGGAGGCTTTTTTTGCCCCCATAGCTGCTAAATGGGTATGACAAATCTCTTTAAAGCTTAAAAGCAGGGTGAAATATTCCCGGTTCAGACTGGATCGCCCAATCTGGTAGCGATGGCAGCAGGTGGTTCAGAGAACTGGTAGCAAAAATTTCTGTGCCCCCCTCCATGCCCAGCTGAGCTGCGCGATCATCAGAGGCTTTTTTTTTTTTACTTTTAAAAGCATTTTTTCTACAACCTCTTCGGCCAAAAAAATGCTTTTAAAAGTAAAAAAGAAAGTCTCTGAAGATCGCACAGCTCAGCTGGGATCGTCAGAGCCTTTTAAAAGCATTTTTTTCTGCAGCCTCTTCAGCCAAAGAGGTTGTAGGGGAGACAAATGCCTTTAAAAGCCTCTGGCAATCCCAGCTGAGTTGCCTGATCGTCACAGGCTTTTAAAAGCATTTTTTTCTGCAACCTCTTAAGGTTGTAGAAAAAATACTTTTAAAAGTTAAAAAAAAAGTTAGCCACGCCCACCCAGTCACATTAACCCCCCCCGAGCCACGCCCACAGAACCAGTAGTAACAAACTTTACATTTCACCACTGCTTAAAAGTACTTATTAAAAGTACTTATGTGGATCTTCACATTTTCCAAATTTCAAAAAACAAACGATTGTGCATAAAATGATTGGTCCTGCCACTCACAATATTGCCAGAATATTCATGCAGCATTCAGGCAAACCAGAGATCCCATATGGGAAAAACAACATCTTCCATTCTGTTCTACACCTTGAGAAGTACAAAATGGCAGAGCCCAGAGTGAAATTTTGCCCTAGATTACTGGACAGCTGTCCTTCAAATATAATAAGCAGGAAATAGATATGAAATTCTTTGAAGTAGAAGTTTCTCCAAAAACAAAATTTGCAGGTTTTATGTTAAGTAGTTTTGAAAACCTAGAGGTTAATAAGTGAAGTAGCTACCACACAACTTGGTGTATAATTGATGCTCAACACAACTTGTTATATAATTTTAGCATTGGATCAATCTCTAAAGGGCCATAGGTAAATAAAATAATGGCATTAAGCATGTTCAGTAAGGCTAGTGAGAATGTGTATTATTGACTGTCAAACTGGAAGAGTGAATGACAGAGGCTATGGAATGAAACCAACTGCTGTCCTTTGAATTAAATAACTTTACTAATAAGATATATCTACAATATAGTTTTCATTTCATGTAACAAAAAAGATCATGAAATGCTTTATACACAAAATGTTAAGTATGTTTACTCAAATTAAGAATTAATGGGCAAATAAAAAAATGTTGAAACAATTGATTCATCCTAGAGCAATGATGGCTAACCTTTTTGCCGTTGCATACCAAAAGTGGGGGGAGCAGGGGGATCGCAAGTGTGTGTGCCCACATCCATAGTTCAATGTGCCCTACCCTCCTGCGCATGCGCACGTGACCTCCCACTTCCCCCTGCTTTTGGCACAGTGGGACCGATAGGCCCGTTTTTCCCCCTACCCAGGCCCCAAAGGCTTTCTAGGAGCCTGGGGAGGGCAAAAAGCCTTCCGCTTCCCCCCCGGAGGCCTTCCGGAGGCCGAAAACAGCCAGTTTCCCAATTTCCGGTGGGACTGGAAGGCCTGAAAATCAGTTGGCTGGTGCGCGCATGCACACTGGAGCTGAGCTAGGGCAACACTCACGTGCCCACTAATATGGCTTTGCGTGCCACCTGTGACACCCGTGCCATAGGTTCGCCATCACGTTCCTAGAGAGTGGAATATTATATGCAGAGTGAATGACTGTCTTTACAAGGCAGAGTACTGAGATAAAAAGTTTTTTTCTTAGCTGTCTCCAGACTATTGCTTTTCCATTAAAAGGATTTGAAGTCACCTATAATTATAACGCTTAAAATTAGCTCATTGGTGGTTATTGGCACCAATAACCTGAGAAACAAATAAGTAACCCCTTTTTGTGAAAAATAATTTTTAAAAACCAGATCCTTTGTTTCATTAAAAACACAGAACATAGACATTTTTATATTTTCAAATTTATCGGATTTATACACATAATTGACTAGATGATCTTATACCATTTGCACTGCATAAGTGCTATTTCAAGGTTTGGTTGGTTGGGGTTTGTTTGTTTTTTTTTCCTGAAGTGCAATATTTATTTATTTGGCTTTAACAAGACACATTTGTTTCTTGTGCACAGCACTGGTATTTTAAGTAGGAGGAGTTCAAGAGTCACTATTTTTTGTTTAAAACTTGTAAGACTTTGCACAGGTGTGCTAGTATTGTACTGTATAGCATCACATACTTGAGTTTTGGAAATAAAAACATTGTTTCAGAATCTTTTGAGTTACTCGTATGTGATTTATACATTTGGTGTTTATGCATATTATCGCAATTCCTGTAGAAAACACATTTAGAATAGAATAGAATAGAATAGAATAGAATAGAATAGAATAGAATAGAATAGAATAGAATAGAATAGAATAGAATAGAATGAAATTTCATTGCATTGCATTCAGCTCTCAAACCATTAGATAACCATTATGCTTACACCCACATACGCACATGTATGACACAGAGGAATTTTAGTATGAACATACTAAGATTTTTATTCTGCCAGATTTTGCTTTATTGGCATAGAATAAACATTGAAGTTCACAATTGTTCTGTCTTCATAGATAGGAGCCTTGCCCATAAACCGACAAGGAAGCAAAAAATGATGATGATTCATTTTCAGATTTCCTTTGTGTTTTAAAGGCATTTTGTATCATTTCTGGACAGGGCTGGCCAAGAACATTTTGTTGTCTGAGGCAAAGCAAATGGTACCTCCACCCACAGGATGCACGGTACCTAAGGCAACTTTGGAACAGAGGTCAGAAAACCGAGCAAACACTACTTTCAATCCCTACTGTATTCAAAATTACTTTCACTTAATATATTTGGGAAATGATATGATTAAATGTTGCTCAATTAGAACTCCCAGTAACCTCAACTAGAATGGTGAGAGAAGTTGGGATTTGTAGTTAAATAACCCCTGGAAGCATTGTTTCCCCAGTCTTAAGCTACATAATGGTGTCAAATAGTTAATTAATAGTTAATTTTAGAATGTGGTCAAGTAGCATAGTGTGGAGAACAGACTGTCTGGTCAGAGATACATAAAATGGATTTTTTAACGCACCTGTCTACTGAAAAATAACAAAAACATTAATTAACTAAAATATAGCTAAAAATATAAAATTTTGTTGGCAACACAGGATATTAAAATGGATGGGACATGGGAAATTAAAAGCTCACCCTAAGTAAAGATTTTGGGCTTCACAAGAAATGGAGGACCTCTTCATTGGTATACTTCTGGACAGGGCTGGCCGAGAACATTTTGTTGTCTGACATTCTTAATTCTGGGAGCAGCAACCAAGAAAGATCTGTCTTGTGCCAAAACTGGCCAAATATGTATATTTAATTTGGATATTTTTAGTGTTTTTATGGTTTTAAAATGTTTTAGATTTTTAATTGTCAGATATTTTTTTAAATTGTAAGCCACTCAGAGCCATTGTCAGAGATGGGTGGCTATAGAAATTGGTTGGTTGGTTGGTTGGTTGGTTGGTTGGTTGGTTGGTTGGTTGGTTGGTTGGTTGGTTAGTTGGTTGCTTGGTTGGCTGGCTGGCTGGCTGGCTGGCTGGCTGGCTGGCTGGCTGGCTGGCTGGCTGGTTGCATGAATGAATGAATGAATGAATGTCCTCATTGCAATTTCCCAAGTATATATTTTCCACTTTTTTTGCATTTACACAATTTCTATTTTTTTGTTAAATCTGAAGTCCAACTTCTATGATGGGAAACAGTAAGAAATGTAGCATGCATATCTGGTGCTCACTTGGTCAGGGGATGTTGGTTTAGAATATCCTGACATTTCTCCACCCATACTGCTGCCAGTAATCTTCCT
The DNA here is from genome assembly GCA_030761175.1 of Masticophis lateralis. Classification (NCBI taxonomy): domain Eukaryota; kingdom Metazoa; phylum Chordata; class Lepidosauria; order Squamata; family Colubridae; genus Masticophis; species Masticophis lateralis. The sequence continues at coordinate 258,465,023 of JAUDYJ010000001.1, read as the reverse complement.
TATTGGCTTTGGAGGGTCTTGGCTGCTGGAAATTGTAGCAAGTATCATTTACAGTACACAACTATAATTTTCCCACCTGTCTTAAAGTTTCTTATTTATGTTTTCTGTCTCAGTAGATAGTGCACCTAGTTGACTTGGCTGATTCAGGTAAAGGTAAGTAGGGTTCTTCCTGGTTAATAGTAGGTTGGAAGACTAGCTGTATGTTAAGCTAGAAAGTCAAAAAAACTTTCAGCATCAGGCAGTGGAAAACCACTTCCATATTCTTGTCAAGAGAACATATAGGCTTCATGCAGGCCCCAGGCAAGTAGTTCTTAAAACTAATGGTAGTTACTTCTAAAGCAGGAATGTCAAACTCAATTTCATTGAGGGCCACATCAAGGTTGTGTTTGACCTTGGGGGACCAGGGTAGGTGTGATTAGGTTGACATCACTCATGTCAGGGGAGCCTGTGGTGGTCTGAGCACTCTCCCAGTGAAAACGGGTTCCTGAGCTCCGTTTTCTGCTGTGATGGCGTCCTGCAAACCTCTGCCAGTGAAAACAGAGCTCGGGAGGGATGCTCCATTTTCTCTGGCAGAGGCACCACGGGCCAGTCCTTTGCTGTTTCCAGAGCAGCCCTGCAGGCTAGATCTAAGCACCCCGCAGGCTGGATCTGGCCCCCGGGCCTTGAATTTGACACCCCTGATCTAAGGGGTTAATTTGGGCGTGTCCTGGAGGTAAAGAGAACCATTTTATTTGCTTGTTCGTAAAGCAAAAATTGAGTTTTGGACTGCTGCTACTGAAATGCTTGTGTGAAACAACAGTCTGGTTTGGTGATACTGCTGGTGGTGAATTTAATGACATTCAACACTAAAAAAAGAGAGAGTATTTTGGTCAAACAGTTTAAGAACCACTGTGTTTGACTCAAAGGCATCAGTAGCTGCACTTTTCTATGAAGGAGATCTCTTAGACAGTTTTGTAAAGTGGCTACAAAAAGAGATAAAAATATCAGCGCATAACACATCCAGAATAAAAGTAACAGCAAAAACAAAACACACCATTTAAGCAAAAATGTAGATGTTAATCTCACATTCAAAAGATGACAATGTGGGTTGTCATCTATCAGGCAAACCTTCCTGCAGATAGCATTCCACACTTCGAAAGACCTTTTCTGGAACAGGAACCCTCTTGCCTCAATTTGCTGTGGCATCTTATGGTCCCAGAACACAGGAATAGATATTCCTTGAAATCCTTAAATTTCATCTTTCAATCCTATATTCAATTTGAAAATGGTTTAGACCTCCAGATTCAGTGAATAGATAAATTCTTCCATCACAAATAGCCAACCCATGTTACATCTTTTTTCTTGTAAATAACTGCATGAGTTGGATGAAGGATGAACAAATAGCAAGGGGCTAAACAGGAACTATTACAGGATGACCACCTGAGGTACACTGGGAAATCTTCCCACTGTTTATAAGAACAAGACTATTACACTATGTTATCTCTCTTCCTCAGATGTATATTTTCTGAGTCAGCACTCATTGTATTTTCCAGACTGCCCATGACAGGTTGGGAAAGGGGTGGGGGGAGCTGTCATGTGTTTCCAGATAGTGACCTTAGTCAGTGAACGGCTTTTGAGCAGAGCAACAAGTTCAGCTGCGCTTGTAAAATAGTCAGTGGCTATTTAGCATCCTTGACACTCAAAGTGGTAAAAGAGGAAGTAAAGAAGGAGAAAAAGCTGTTTAAGCAACTCATGAGAAAAGAACATATTGGAAGTGTTCAAAGGGCGAAATAGCATCACACTGCATTTCCAACATTGGAGGAAGAGCAGCAATCTGCCTGAAGCTCTCAGCTCTTTGGTGTTACCAACAATGGCATTCCATGGTAGAACTGTCTCCTTTTTCTTCTCAATCTGGGTGGCAAACTTCATGGCACAACGCACAATTCTTCTGAAAGGTATGTTACTATAAACTGCTAGTTTTTCAACATATTCTGTCTTGCACCAAGGAAAGATATCTTTTACACAAAATTGCAATATTATAAGGTAGGGAAAGGAACACAGTTATTTCCAAGAGCAACAGTGTTGGCTGGTTGGTTGGTTGGTTGGTTATTTATTTATTTATTTAGAGCAAGAAATATTAAAGAATCTTACAGCACCTTAAAGTCTAAGGAAAGTTTAATGACCAAAGTTCTAGCAAAGTTGTAGCAAATGATCCTCAACCTGTTCAGATGACGAAGATCACTAGCCATTTTTGTTTCTCAAATTGGTAAATCGTAGTTAGGAAGAAGATACTGTGCAAAGTGTAGTTGCAATGTGCAGGATGAATTTTATTTAATTCATTTATTTTTGCTCATTCAAATGCCCTTTGCTGGTTGGTACAGTTGGTACAGTATCTCCTTTCTAACAAAAATATGTCATTTTAAGATAAGGATGAAATTTTCATGGACTAGAGCTAATTTTGTCATGTGGTTGAAGGACTGTGGTAAATTAGGAGGCATGGAGGAGAGAGGAGGCATGGATAGGGGGTGTCAAGCGAAAACATTATGAAACAACTTTCTGTTCTGAGCACTTCCCGAATGAAAAATAATAACATTTCATATTACAAAAACAAGTACCTTGGATATTTAGAATGTCTGTGCTCCGAAGTGATATATCATAGTTCCATCATATAGTGAGATGAGAAATATATCTTTCATCAATCTTTGGTAGTCTGAAGGGCGTCTTCAAAGCTTTCACCATCTTATTTTGTAAATCCCATAAAGGGGCATTGTCAAGAATTTCTCAAGGTTGGATACATGGTTTAGCCCACACCAAGCTATTTTTGCTGAATCCCAATACCCAGATCTCATAGTGTATGGTAGTTTTGGTAGGGAGGTAGATACCACACCAAGTTCTCTATGAAATTAATCTGATGTTTGAAAACAGCTCTTCCCTGTCCTTATCTGACGTTCAAACCCACCTTCTCCAACTGGTTGTCAACTGGATGCATCAGGCTACAATCCCACCAATTGAATGTATAATGCTGTTCTAAGCATTATACCAATTGGATCCTATAAGTAGAGACCTACATCTAAAGTATCCATGCAGGACCACCATCTGTAATACCTCTGTCACTCACTTCAATATTAATGAATCAGGACTGAGTAAAGGTACATAACTAATGCAAATAAATATACAAATATTAAATATCCATTAGTGATCGTTTTGATATATTTCTGCTTATTTGCAGATATTCACATGTCAAACTGCAGAATTGCGGGTGTAACACTTGTTGCGGATAAGAGTAAAATGGAATTTAATTTTGCTGAAGCCGAACCAGTTTGCAAGCAGCTGGGATTAACGTTAGCACACAAATCCAAGATTGAAGCTGCTTGGAAGCATGGCTTAGAAACTTGCAGGTACAGAAAATCTTTCCAACATTTACTTTTAAACGTTTTATGCTAACGTACGTACAGATTACCTTTTTTAATGCCTTTTTTAAAATAAAATATCATTATTATTACTCAGAAATAAATCAAGATTAGAAGCATGCAAACAACTAAAAATTAAATAGTCCCCCTTATTCTTAAAGCAGAAAACGTTGATTATTTATTCCCAAATGAAATTTATTTCCTTTTTTTCTCCACAGGTTCATATACATAGATTTAAAACCATTATTTGTGTGTAAATATGAATGAGTGTGATTTCAGATAAGCACCTGAAGTTCACTTAAATGTATACCTAATAATGTGCAACTTTTGCCTCCTTGAAACTTGAAACAGAAACTGTCTATACCAGGGCTGTCAAACTCCCGGGCCGCAGGCCAGATGTGGCACGCGCTGGCCACGCCCGGTTTAGTGAAGGGGAAAAAAGTCCCGATACGTCATGTGACACCGCAGTGATGACATGAGTTTGACACCCCTGGTCTATGCCTATCACAAACCTCTTGAAATTTTCCTCAGTTTTTCAAAGGATGAATAATCCTGTGTCATTGAAAGTTGCTTTTCACCACACCTAACCTGAACATTTTAAAATCTTTTTTACTTTTTCTACGAATGATTCCAGCTGTGGATTACACTTGGCATTTGAATAAAGTGACCAATGCAAACTCCCTCAATTGAAAATGAATTGTCAAGACAAAAACAAACATCTACTGACTTTAATTTAAATTAAAATAAAATTAATAGCACTAATTATTATTTACCATATATTTCATAGCTTTCCCCTTTTGAAAAATGAAAACCTATAACTTTTGGACAGACTATGAAGACCGCAGCCAAAGGTTTATGGGAGAAAACTTCTGACTGTGGACTTCAAATTTTAACCCTGAAAAGAATCCTTTCCTTCTGAGTAAATAAGAGTAGGCTGAGAAAGTAACATCCAACATGATATTGTTAGCTTCAGGACTGAACAAGGAAGGTGGAATCATAAAACCAAAGAATAATATTGGGGAAGAATACTAGCTGGGGAATTCTGGGAATTGAAGTCCACAAATCTTCAAGCTTCCAAGGCTGAGAAACACTGTTCTATACAATACTGTATATATAAACTTTGAAATATGACACTTCATTGTTGCTAATGTCATATATCTAACAGGAAAAAAATGCTTTTCACTCTAGTTATGGCTGGGTAGCAGAAGGCTATGCTGTAATTCCTCGGGTAATTCCAAATGAAAAATGTGGGCAGAATAAAACTGGGATTCTCATCTGGAGAATGCACACGGACAGGAAAGCTCGTGTTTATTGTTACAATTCTTCAGGTAAGTGGGATGAGATATGAATTATAACAATATTCAGTATCAGAATCTCTCCTAAAAGAGTTAAGATAATAATAATTGTAGAGATTTCTATACTGCTAGAGGATTGTGGCCAATTTATAGCATTCCAATGTACACAGCTTCAGTGTACAATAACTTCCTGGGAAGACTGAGGAACTCAGAAACTGCCAGTTAAACTATTAGCAAATCAGCTAAACCACTGTGGACAAGTTTACCTGTTTTTTCCCCCCTTAGACAAAGTTTGTAGCATGGAAGAGCATTATGAAATTTAAATTGCTTTACATGTGACCAAAATACCATATAGTTTTCTAATTTAAAAAGTTATACAGGTGCTCCTCAACTTACAACCACAATTGAGCCCAAAATTTATGTTGCTAAGTGAGAAATTTGTTAAATGAGTTTTGCCCTATTTTACGACTTTCCTTGCCACAGTTGTTAAGTGAATCACTGCAGTTGTTAAATTAGTAACATAGTTGTTAAGTGAATTTGGCCTCCCCATTGACTTTGCTTGCCAGAAGATCACAAAAAGTGATCACATGACCCCAGGACACGGCAACCGTGTCAGAAGTATGTGTCAGTTGCCAAGCATTCAAATTTTGATCATGTGACCATGAGGATGCTGCAACAGTCATAAGTGTGAAAAATGATCATAAGTCAGTTTTTTCAGTATTGTTGTAACGATCACTAAGTGAACTGTTGTAAATTGAGGACTACCTGTATTGTATTAAGGTTAGGGATGGGTCACCAGTAATATTTGCAAGAAATTCTTCTGAAGTTGACTTCTCCTGCTGGGAAGATGACCTGTTTATGGGAGTGTTCCTTCACCTACTTTGTTCCCAACTGACGGGTTGTACTTTCTGGGGGATCTGCATTTGGCCACACCTCTCAGAGATACAAAATCTGTAAAGATACATAGCATCTCTATCACAGGGCTTGTTAATCATTAATTTTACTACAGTAGTAGTTTTAATTTTTTAAAAAATATTCATTGCTTTGAGTAGAAGGGTGGTTTTAAATCAGGGAAATAATGAAATTCCGTGAAAGAGCATTAAAAAAAAACAAAACTGCAAAAACGATTTGCCCTTTAAAATAATCAAAATGGACCAGAATAAAGAAGACCATAATCTCAATGCGGTGGCTCAGTGGCTAAGACACTGAGCCCGTCGAGCGAAAGGTCGGCAGTTCAGTAGTTCGAATCCCTAGTGCCGGGTAACAGGGTGAGCTCCTGTTATTTGTCCCAGCTTCTGCCAACCTAGCAATTTGAAAGCATGCAAAAAATGCAAGGAGAAAAATAAGGACCACCTTTGGTGGGAAGTTAACAGCATTCTGTGCGCCTTTGGCATTTAGTCATGCTGGCCACATGATCACGGAGATGTCTTCGGACAGTGCTGGCTCTTTGGCTTTGAAACGGAGAAGAGCATCGCCTCCTAGAGTCGGGAACGACCAGCACATATGTGCGAGGGGAACTTTTACCTTTACCTTAATCTCATTTATACTTACTGAAATTCTCTCCATAACTTATCTCAGTGGCATCAATTGATGGAGAAGTACATCTTTTCATCAGAAGTAATTATGGGGGCCTTCAGTCCCTCTTTGGAGATAGAATTTGGTCACTAGGGTTGTAATGTACTTTCTGAGACGTCAGGAAGCATTTAAAAAAAAAAAAACCTCAAAGCTATTTCTATTTAACTCCAAATAAAGAGAAAAACCATAAAGAGTTTTCCTGGATGGCACTTGCTTGAAACATGGAAGATATGCCACTAGAAAATTGGAAGGTATGCCATAATTTTATTCATAGGACATATGCCTAGCCTTGCTGAACACAGTTCTCCTAAGAATTCTTATAGGGAAAGACATACAGAAAATGATTTGAAATTGGAGTACTGAATGTTTTGGTCTGTCTATTTTAAAATAGACATGATCCTAATACTAATTTTTAAACTATAAGTTGTCTTTTAAGGAGACATAATATCCAGTTTTGGTCACCATATTATAAAAAAAGATGTTGGGACTCTAGAAAGAGTGCAAAGAACTACAAGAATGATAAGGGGACTGGAGGCTAAAACATATGAAGAATTGTTGCAAGAACTGTGCATCCCTAGTCTAGTGAAGAGAAGGACCAGGGGAAATATGATAGCAGTGTTCCAATATCTGAGGGGGTCCCACAGTGAGGAAGGGGTCAATCTTCCTCACTGTGGAAGGGGTACTATTTTCCAAAGTACCTGAAGGCCAGACAAGGAATAATGGATGGAAACTGATCAAGGAGAGATTCGACCTAGAAATAAGGAAAATTTTTCTGACAGTGAGAACAATCAACCAATGTAACAGCTTGCCTTCAGAAGTTGCGGGTACTTCATCACTAGAAGCTTTCAAGAAGAGACTGGACTGTCAGAAATAGTATAGGCCAGTGTCTTCTGCTTGAGCAAGGATTGGACTAGATGACCTGTAAGGTCTCTTCCAACTCTGTTATTCTATTCTATTTTAAGGAGTCTGATTTAATAACAAGCAAACAGCTATGTTTTTTGTCATGGCTGATCATGTTAACAGGCATGTTTATAATGCAGAACCCAATGATCCTTTTGGCTTTTTCACAGAGACTCATAGCAATATCACAATACAGCTGTCATTTACATCCTATTCAGTTCATTAAAATATGTCATCACATTTCCTGTCAGGGACTGACATCAAGAACAGTGCAAGGGCCATTTCCCTCCCTCACTGCAAATATTAAGATAGCATAGTCATTCTGGTATTATAATAGTTTTCAAGCAATATAAAAGATTAAAATTTGATCATTGAAATAGGAATTGTTTAATCTGTCTAATTCTTTTTGGGTTCTCACTAGTCAATCAATAATCACCAGTCTCTAATTATTTAATTTCAGTAGTCCTTTATACATAGTATATTGTGATATACCTTACAGCAAGATCATTTAAATTGAGATTTTTCTACCAATGCTATCGGTAACTTTTGGAATCTCTATTTTTCCCTGGCCAGAGGATCAAACTAAATGCACTGTTAATTGTGCTGATGCCATTAATGTGCATGATTCTGTTCTCCTGTACATACAGTATATTTGTCATCAAGAACGGAAAATAGAACCTGGGAAGTATGAGAGACCTTCTCTTATTTCCATAGAAAATCACTCTGGTCTCCAACCTCACAACTGAATTTTCCTACTAGTCTGATTAATCGCATATTTTAAGAAAGGAAACATACCAGACAAAGCCATTTAGCTTTCTATGGTCTTGAGAAAGGATGTTTAGTTTTTATTTACCTTTTTGGGGAAGGAAACAGAATCAGTAGTTTATTGTGTTATTTTGACAACCACAGAAAGAATAAAAAAATAAATAATATTGTGGCTGCACCAGGTGATTAAAACCCCTCTTTCTTTTATTGTGCACTGGTGAGGTGGGGGCTTTGAACATATAACTGTGTCCATTATCCTTATTTTATTTTTGGGGGGTTTGTTGCTGATGCTTCTATTTTTTTCTGATAGCCCCCTCAATTTTCTAATCTTGTCAACACTTACCTACCGAATTTTGTATTGGAAAAGCAACAAAATGAAACACTGGTGTGTGCATGTGTCTGTGTCTGTGTCTGTGTGTCAGCAGTGGGTTGCTACTGGTTCATCCCAGATCGGGCGAACCAGTAGCAGTGGCAATGGGAGGCTCCGCCCACCCACCCAGATGCTTCTGCATGTGTGCATGTGCGCGCCCACGAGTGACCCATAAGTGACAGGTTTTGAAACCCACCCCTGCTGTCTGTGTGTGTGAGAGAGAGAAATTTTGAGATTTTGAGATTTTATATATATATAGTTTTAGCACACAATGTTATGGTGGCCGGGATGTCATCCATGACACCATAGCATTCCTCCCTCATAGCATTCCTCCCTTTCAATTACAGCGTTATGTTTGATTGTCTTTCCAATATCAAAATTGCCCATAACATAGTTGGAAGGGACCTTAGAGGTCTTCTAGTTCAACTCCCTGCTCAAGCAGGAAACTCTATATCATTTCAGACAAATGGTTGTCCAGTCTCTTTTTAAAAATCTCCAGTGTTGGAGCACCCACAATTTCTGGAGGCAAGTCTTTCCACTGATTAATCATTCTGTCAGGAAATTTCTCCTTAGTTCTAGGTTGCTTCTCTCGGATGGATTAGTTTCCATCCATTGCTTTTTGTCCTGGCCTTAGGTGCTTTGGAGAATAGATAGACCCCCTCTTCTTTGGAACAGTGCTTAGATATTGGAACACTGCTACTATGTCATCCCTTCTTTTCATTAAATTAAATATACCCAATTCCTGCAACATATTTTAGCCTCCAGTCCCCTAATCATCTTTGTTGCTCTTCTCTACACTCTGCTATCATTTATTTTTTTTATATCATGGCAGCCAAAACTGGATACAATATTTCAAGCGTGTTCTTACCAGGGCATTATAAAGTGGTATTAATACTTCACATGATCTTGATTCTATTCCTCTGTTAATGCAGTCTAGGACTGCATTGGCTTTTTTGGCCACTCCAGCATACTGCCAGCTCATATTCTACTAGGGCTCCAAGAATACCCTCACAGTTACTACTATGGAGCCTATTCTATACTCCTGCATTTCTTTTTTCTTGCCTAAATGTAGAACCTTACTTTTCTCACCATTGAGTGTCATTTTGCTAGACAGGGCCTAGTGTTCAAGTCTATCAAGGTCCTTCTGTAGCTTGAGCCTACCTTCTGGAGTGTTGGCTATTCCTGCCAGTTTGGTGTCATTTGCAAATTTGATGAGTTCCCTTTTTATCCCCTCATCGAAATCATCGAAAGAAAAAAGTGAAAACTACTGGGCCTAAGTGTAAGAAAGGTTGAGCATAAGGTTTGTTAAGAAAATGTCACTGGGCTGAATTCAACCAACATCTGGATATCTACCATATCCAGATGCAGAAATTAAATGAAATTACTTTATAGTGATCTAAATGAATCCTGTCCTACTTAGAATCAATCAATGGAACAGGGAGGAAGAATTATGACAGCAGCTTCTTCCAGAACTTAATTTTATTGGGATAAGCCTAGCAAAGAGTTACGTCTGACAGATACTTCAACATCAGATCTCTCTGAGCAATCTAATAGGACTGCTCTATTATTCTACAGTAGTACTAAACCCTGACTGCTCTTTAGAAGGTCAGATCCTGAAGATGAAACTCAAATACTTTGGCCACCTAATGAGAAGGAAGGGCTCACTGGAGAAGAGCCTAATGCTGGGAAAGATTGAGGGCAAAAGAAGAAAGGGACGACAGAGAATGAGGTGGCTGGATGGAGTCACTGAAGCAGTAGGTGTTGTGGCCCACCAGCAGCCTGCGTGGATTGTTGCTGATCCCGACGAGGAGGCTGGTGTGGTGCTGCGCCAGCAGCCTGTGCAGCTGGCACTTGAGTCAGACAGCGAGGAGGCTGAAGATGTGGTGCCAGAGGCAGGGATTTAGTCAGGGCCTTCAGAAGAGGATGAAGAGGAGGAGCATCTTCTCAATGCACGGGCACGGAAAGCTGCCAAAAGGCAGGAGTGGTTCCTCAGGAGGAGGTCTCCTCGATAGTAAGGCTTGGGGCTAATTGGCCACACCCTTAGCCTATTTAAGAAAGAACGCAGCTTGTAACAAGCTGCAGGAAAAAACTTCAGTTTGCTAATCATCGCGTTGGGATTTCTCTGCAACCTTGCTTCTGGGCTTTCTGCCAACTCCAGTAAGACTCTGACTATCTTCTCTGTGGAATTCTGGCAGGCTGTTAAGAACACTTATTAACAACAGGCATTTGCTAAAATTTTGTTATTTGAGTAAACCAAGTTTTGTTCAGAGTTTGTGTGTGCTGTTTTCTTTGGGATCCGTAGCTGGGGCAGAACAGTAGGCATGAGCTTAAATGGACTCCAGAGGATGGTAGAAGACAGGAAGGCCTGGAGGAACGTTGTCCAGAGGGTTGTGATGGGTCGGACATGACTTTGCAACTAACAACAAAGTACCTTTTAGCTATGTAGAATAACACTTAGTAAAATGTCCCCTGCATTTTGTTATTTTTAAAAAATGTGCATCAAATAGCATCAACAAACCTCACTGCACTCTTTTCTTGTCCTCTTTTCAGATACATGGATTAATTCATGCATCCCGGAAGAAAGCACAGTTTCTTTACCAGAGAGTTCCACTGAGATGAATTCCACTTTAACAGCCTCATTTCCGGATACCTCCGCAGGGGTTGACACAACTCAGTTACAACAAACACAAAAGCTCCCGAAGTATCGCATCATATGTGTAACAGAAACGTTGCCACCCGAACCTATTCCCGAGAAGGAAAATCAGCTTTTCACTGATAAACGAACTGCCTTTAAAAATGAGGGTGTCCCATTTGGAGGTAATAGCCATACGGGGTATTTTGAGTTTTATGGTTTTAGGTTAGGAGAGGACAAAGGAACATCTCAGGTTTAAAACTTTTGCTGGCTTAGAGGGGAACTTAAAAAGTGTGCTCTTGAGGTGGTAAGATGAATCAAACCACGATAACCAGAAATGTAGTCTTTTCCTTTTGACATGTTTCAACCCACCAATTCTACAATCCAAATATGGCAATGGAGAGCTGCTCTAACATAGTGAGTGGCTAGAGAGTTGCTACTCCAAATCTTAAATCTGGATGCACTAGGTTGCTGCTTTCCCTCAGGCTTCAACATTTCTCTTCCAGCTATCTGACTTACAAGATAGATATTTGACAAGAATCATAAGCAGACAATGTACATGAAGAGCTTTAAATAAACCAAAGTAGTACAAGGAAGTATTATTAGTTGGATTTTTTTCCCCCTCTTAACTAGAAAACTCTATATAATTCAATTAGGGTCTACATAACAAAAGGTCTGAAATCTAAGAGAATTTTTTTTGTTTTCCCCAAGATTTGGGCCATGTTGTTATTGCCACTTCTATCCCTCCTACTACTTACTATTAATACTAAAGTGGCAGCTTTTATATGCTAAATGATTCCTTAGTCAGCCTCCTGTACCAGTTACATTTCTAAGAATGTTCAGAATACATCCAGAAAATGGAAATGAGTGACTAACAAACAGTGAGTCTGTACACCTAAAAAACCTCAAAAGTATCTTGGAAAATGCTCTGGCATAATAGAAGGCATGGGGAGGATGCCTTTCAGCCAGCAACTATCTGGACAAATCCCTACAGTTTTCTTAGCAAGAATTCAAAAGTAGTTTGCCATAGCCTGCTTCCTATGGCTGAGAGAGAGTGGCTTCTAGCCTTGTGCCTGCACCACTATACCAAATTGGCGCTCTAACAAAGGACACTGATCATTTTTGATATGGGTATGGATTTGTTAGCTGTAGGTTGTTTTTTTGTGTTGCACATGTTGAAAAGAATACCTTTGGACAATGAAACTCAAACAATCTATTCCACTACCTTAGTTTTTCAGCAGGTTACACTGATATTAGCCTCACCACTTTATCTTCAGGAAAGGGATGTTTTGTTATTAGTTTTTTTTCACAGTAAGCAATTCTAGCTAAAGCAGGGGGAACCTTCTAAGCCATAAAAATATTTGTCTTTTTTTTCACCCGAGACTTTGGACAAAATTATTGGTTTCAAAGGTTTTTGTTTTCTTTTTACAAAGTAATAGCAACATTACTAGTAGCTGCCTCTTTAAATTCTAGTATTTAAAAAAATCTAAAATTAAAAATTCTTCAATTTCACTTGGTGAAACAGTAACATTCCTACAAACAGTAGGAATGTTCCAACTAGTAATTGTATTGTTCAGTCAGACAATAGTTAGCTAAGAACAAATTACTGAATGGAGATGTGCATCCATGCCATGAGGGAGGAGGGGTTGGTGAGCACATTCACAACTAAATTGTGGCAATGTTGTCCAATGCAACATTAAAACCAAATTTGGTCTATGTTTAATTGTTGATAAATAAACAAGGATACAAAGGTAATCTTGAAACCAGAATAATTAGATTTAATCCCAGTTCAGCTCCAGTAATAAATTATGCTTAACGGGTTAACAGAATTGGAAGGGACCTAGATATCCCAAGTATGGTCTTACCAAGGCATTATAGAGTGGTATTAACACTTCATGTGATATTGATTCTTGAGCCTTGGGGTTCTTCACTGCATACTTCCCTCCATGTTTACTTGCTAGTTTCTTCTTGTTTGTGGACTTGTACATAGAGTGAAGCAGAAATATATTGAAAGAAAACCCAGCTACTCAAGGCTTAAAATTCTGCAAAGGAATCCTATTGCAGCATCCAACCATTTCTGGAGAACAGTGTAAATTCTTCAGCCATTGGATTCACATCTATGAACACTGGAGGGGGAAAAAAGGCACTTTGAATTTTCTTCCAGAAAATATTAATACTGCCACCAGAAATTTTTTAAAAAATTGTTGAGTCTCAAAGTTACATCTTTCTTCTTTCCAGCTGTACCTATCGTGCTTCTGGTGCTTGCCATCTTTTTCTGTGCAGCTGCACTGGTTTTAGCTGTCTGTTATATCAAAAAGTAAGTAAAACTTGTTGCTTTGCACATACATGGCATTTCTACCAGCAACATATATATGTAGATGCTAATGCTTTCATATGTAATAGGACTTGGGCATTCTTTTCACTGTATAGAGAATGTTTTAAAGTCACCAATTAGACCAGTAGTTTTAATAATTAAATATATTTATTCATGCCTTCTTCGCGCAGCATAAATATAAGTAAGGCATACTCATATATGAATGTATAACATATGTTCAGATAGAAAAATCTGCAAATTGGCAACAGCGCAGTGGCAGTGAGTAAATATGTTTTCTACCATCTCTTAATAAAAAAAATTCAAAGTGGTTTATGGTAAAACCTTATTTCTATCATGGCAGATGACAAGGCTTTCAGAAAAATGTTTCTGAAAAATTAATTGCTGACACATTATGGTCTTATCTTAATTTAATATATTATGGACCTATACTGTATTGTCCACATAATTTATATATATATATATATATATATATATATATATATATATATATATATATATATATAGACACACACCCACACACACACATACATATATACGTATACGTATACATACATACACACACACACACACACACACACGTATCTATGTGTGTGTATTATATGTAAAATCAAGAGTCCACCCATCTATAATTGATAGATATAGATATATAGGTAGATATATGTTGATGCTTTATTTAAACTAAATTTGTGTTACAGTGATTGCATGAGCTTTGTAGATGCTATATGCCAAATAAATAAATAAATAAATTACTGACACAGCATTTCAAACAAGTGCAGCTCAAGATACAATGATGGCTTTCATTTCTAGAATTTCCATATGGAGATTAATTGTTAATCAACTTTGTTTTTCAATTTGATGAAAGATACAAGAAAACATCTCTATTTTCAAGCAAGGAGAAGAAAGATGAAATAGAAACCAAGAACATCAAAGAACTAAATGTAAAAAACCAAACTCCAGAGCAGGGCCTGAAGAATGGAACAAAGGAAGAAGTGGAAGTCAAGTCTGAACCACCAGTAAAATGTTTGGAAGCAGAAGTTTAAGGCAGAGCATCTCAATGAACAGATGCTACATGAACAAATGGCGGAAAACTAACAGTTTATACATCGATAATTGTATATATTGCTGAAGTCAGTATCAGGCGTGTCATGCAAACATTTCATACCTCATATATCTTAGCTTATACATTGTCAATATAGGAATAACACCTATTCAGCTCATATTTTCAGTTTCCTTTTTAGAAAGGAAACGATGATATTTTTCCAAAACATGAACTCAGACATTCAAGTCAAACAAACAAATAAAAATGGATATATATATATTTTGTTATACAAAGGATTTCATGGAGAAACTTGAATATGTGAACTAGATATAACAGAGAAACTATTACTGTATTTTTCAAATGATGATAACTTTAAAATATGTCTTTATTGAGAGTTTATCACAGAAGTTCAAAAATATAAAGTGATGGAAAAGAACAAAGGGAAATGTCTGATTCACATGCAAATGAATCCAGAACAAATTGTTACATAGCCATAAAAGAATTATGTTTCTTATTATTCCAGTCTCTGTGTCTCTTCCTACCTTCTTTCCAGAAATCTAACAAATCACAAGCTATCAATTTTAAATATGGGAAAAAGATAAAAAAATGATAGCAACAAAATCTATTAATTATATTTTTTCCATGCATGCCATAATCATGTTTATTTCAAAAATATACAGCCCAATCATATGCATGTTTACTTAGAAATATGTTCCATTCTGTTTCCTAAACTTACCATCTAGTATGTTCAAAACTGCTATATAAAATATCTCTGTAAATTGATTGTTGTGGCTGTTACCATAATATACATGCGAATACATTTATCAGGATTTCATTGAAATAAACAAAAATTGCATAATTATTTAATACTGTAAATTGGTACAAAAATTACATATATACTCATCTTTTTCAACAGTGAATTTGTTCATAATTACTTTATAATGATGGACAGATTCATCTGAAAAACTATAGAAATAAATTTGATATTATATGGAGAACTTCTAGAAATACATGAAACCCCACATTCATGCTTTTAACTACGTGCCTTGACAAATCATTTCATTTTCTACTTATATTACAAGTATATTTATTTCAAATACAGTAAGTACAGTGGAGTTCAATAGGACTTACTCTCTAAATTAGTGTTAAGATTTTAGGTTTAAAAAGCCTAAATGTTACTGCTTTAGGTACACTATTTTTACTGAATTGGATTTGGATATTTGTAAAAAACGTAAGATGAATTTCTTGGCTATGCTTACCCAAGAAATCCATAGGTACACGGTCTGTAATGGATATATTACAGGGACTGTGCTGCTAATATTCCTTTTTATGTAGCCTATCAAAAAGTTGTTTATTTTTTTTATATTATTTATTAATGTAAAATCTAAAGTGAGTAGCCAGAGCTAGTAGTCAGATTTGTCTGAAAGAAAAAATGCTTAGTGAAATCAATCTGCTTTAATATATTTGCTCAGAAATAATCATAGGCAGAAAATATCTAGAGCAATTGAAGAAATATTACAGGTAGTCCTCGACTTATAATAATTCATTTAATGACCATTCAAAGTTACAACAGCACTGAAAAAAGTAACTTATGACCGTTTTTGAATTTATGCACCATGACAAATTCCTTGTGCGTCCAATCACAGTTGGCCAATAAAAATTCTATTATGACCATTTATGACAGTTGCAATATCTTGTGGTCATGTGATCACCTTTTTTGACCTTCTGACAAGTAAAGGCAATGGAGAAGCCAGATTCACTTAACAACTTTGTTACTAATTTAACAACTGTGGTGATTTACTTAATAACTATAACAAGAAAGATCGTAAAATAGGGCAAAACTCACTTAACAAATGTCTTAAGAACAGAAATTTTGGACTCAACTGTGGTCATATGTGGAAGACTACCTGTATTGGTTCAGGTACCTAATTCTTCATGGCAAGTTAAAATAATTAGCTTAAATAATCAATGGTAAGATTCAACTTTTCGTGCCAAGAAAGGAACAGTTCCACACACATTTGTGGGCCAAGTGGAAATGAATTAAAAGCTTTCTATGAGAAAAGGCCAGAAAATAGTTTTTGTTACTCTTCATGCTGTTTCAGTATAAAACCTAAGCATCAGATCAAATATCAAAACCTTTGGATCCACGAGAGCTCACTGCTAATACAGAAGCGACATGTGATTTATAAGGACTTCTTTTTAAAAATCATGCAAAAGCAAGGCGATCTTTTGTGGCATTAGAAGTACTTTTGTGGCATTGGCTAACCTCAGATCAATGTTAGGGTTCGATGCATGTATGCAGACTGGAAATTATTTAACAGCTGTGCACTTGGATCCTATAAAATGATGAGGATTTCAAGAATCCGAAATTAATCTTTTGCCTGGTTTTCCCACCACATTGTCTCCAATAAACGTGCCTTGTAGGATTGCACTGGCAAAGGTGCTTTTTCAAGAGGCAACTGAAGTTTCTTGTTTTTCTTTGAAGAAATTTCACTTCTCATCCCAGAAGCTGCTTCAACTCTGGATGAGAAACGAGACGTCTTCAAACACACACACAAACACATACACGAAAGTCCAGTTTCCTCTTTGAAAAAGCACCTTTGTCTCTCTCTCTCTCACACACACACACACACGCGCACACACACGCACGCATCTTTGGGACAACTACGACCTGGAAGACATTTAGGCAATGACAATCCTTTCAAGGAATCCTCCCGGAAGATCACGAACGACCAATAGTCCGACTCTTAACTTTTCCCCCCACTCTTATATTTTGAAAAAGTTTTGCAGGCTTGTAAAAAAAAAAAAAAATCCGACGGTGACGAACCATTCTCGGGAAGTTACCCTTGAAAATTTCGCGGCAGTTCGGCTATTTTCGACGTCCTGGCAAGGAAAAGCGGGAAGCGAAGCTTCAAATCGTCATCTGAGCGCGACGGGACTCACCCTGGCCCGTTAATATCGCGCCCTGACGTCATGCACTCTACTGGACAGGAGGAGCGGGTCAGTAGACTCGGGCGCCCAAAGTAGGGCGGAGCCATTGCTGGCGGTAGGAATTCGTTGCTGCGAATTCGGAGCAGGATGTTGGAGCGTCAGCGGTGAGGACTGCCGCGGAGAGTTTGGCTTGTTATGGGCCTTGAACCCGGGAGGAGGAGGAGGAGGGGGGAGGCAGGGAGTGGTGTATCTTCCCTTGCGACCAGAGCTCGAGTTAAGCCAACAACAAAGGGGAAAACGGGATTGGAGGGTGGGGTGGGGGGTGCGGTCGTGGCGTGACCCATAACAAAGTGGTTGCATTAAAATGTTAAGATTTTATGATTGACATTTTCATGAAGGTTGTATGAGCGTTTAGCATGCCCCCCCCCTTCTTCTCCCATTTCCTTCGATATGCAAACACTGGCCCTTTTACAGGGACCGTGAATCCAATACTGGGCTGCGTTCTAAAGCCTGGGAGATGGCAGCGTAGTTTAAAGGTCTTTTCTCACGCCCGTCGGATGCAAAAGCAACCCTGTATAAAGTCTGAATCGCCTCCACCCCACCCTTAATAAAGCCTTTTTTTCCCTTTTTTTTTTTTTTTTTGACGTTGGCTGAGATCCACTTTGCAAGGCGTTGGGTGTATTTCCCAAAATTCAGGGACTTGGTTTCTTTCCAACCAACTCCGGGCTCTCAGCCCAAGCTGCCTGAGTTTTAGGGGCAATAGAGTAGGTTCCCCACATGGAGGTTTGGGGCTTGTTGGTTTTCTGCTACTATTAGGCCAGGCTCTCCATTCTTGGGAATTTTAAGACTTGTGGACTTCAACTCCCACAATTCCTCAGCCAGCAAAGCAAAGCTGGCTGAGGAATTGTGGGAGTTGAAGTCCACAAGTCTTAAAATTGCCAAGAATGGAAACCCCTACATTAGGCTCAAGAGAACCAGCCCTGCCTGCCTATGCATTGCCTTGCCTATTGGCTCTTCTGAGTGAGCTAAGAAACCTAAGTCAGGTATAAATGGAGTTTCCTGAGTTTTGTGAATACTTTTTCTGGGTAGTTCAGGACTATCCAGCGCTGACGATATTACCTAGTTTTTGGTCATGAAACATCTGCAAGAGAGCATCGAGGGCCCCTTGGTTCAGCAGCCTCTGCAAGGAATCAACTTTGTTTACGGTTTTTGACCCAATGTTTGTCACGCCCCAAGGGCGTTTGACCAATACCCTAACTAACATTTCTTGATGGCTCAGCAGGTGGCAGCACCTGACCCACCTTGTCTAAACAACAAAAACTCAGCTAGGGCTAGACTGGGTTGGGTTAAGATTGGAACCTGTAGGTTTGTTTAACAGGAAAGTTAGGAAAGTTAGGAGTGGCCAGCTTGACGAAGTGTCGGGGGCACCTGCAAAAGGGGAAACATTTTTCCTTTCGTTTTTATTTTGCTTTTAGTTTGTTCTGATAGGCCTCTGTCAGTGAAAACGGAGCTCGGGGGATGTGTTACCTTCCCCTGGCCCCCATTTTTAGCCGCAGTGGCCTCCTGCAGCCCTCTGCCAGCAAAAATGGAGCTTTGGGAGGCACACACAGCCCCCTGATCTCTGTTTTCGCTGGCAGAGGGCTGCAAGAGGCTGTTTTTGCTGGCAGAGGCACCTACCTCTAATCCAGGGCACCCTACCTCTAATCCACAGGCTGGATCCAGCCTGCCGGCCTTGAGTTTGACACCCCTGGTTTAGAGAGATGAAACATTCTGGATGCTTCTAAAACATAGGTACAGGTAGTCCTTGACTTACAACAATTCATTTAATGACTGTTTGAAGTTGCAATGGTGCGAAAAACAGAGATTTATGACCATTTTCACACTTATGACCATGGCAGCATCCCCGTGGTGAGGTGGTTTACATTCAGATTTTTGACAACTGACTCACATTTATGAGGGGTTGCAGTGTTCAGGAGTCATTTTGCGAGTTTCTGACAAGCAAAGTCAATGGAGAACCCAGATTCACTTAACAACCATATTACTAATTTAAGAACTGCAGTGATTAATTTAGCAAATGTGGCAAGAAAAGTCGTAAAATGTGACAAATTGACTTAACAAATTTTGACTTAACAACATTGGACTCAATTGTGGTCGTATGTTGAGGACTACCTATACTTGAAGAGAATTTAAAAATTAGTGTCTACTTTTCCAGTAAAAGAATTTGGATTCAAGTAACCAATTTTGGGTATAATAATAACTGGAATACAGGTAGTCCTCAACTTATATCCACAATTAGCCCAAAATTTTTGTTAGTAAGTGCAACATTTGTTAAGCGAATTTTGTCCCATTTTACGATCTTTTTTGCCATGGTTGTTAAGTGAATAACAAGGTTAAGTGACTCTATTTTCTTCATTGACTTTTCTTGTAAGAAGGTCACAAAAGGTGTCCACATGACTCCAGGACACTGCAGCTGTCATAAATATGAATCAGTTGCCAACCGGCTAAATTGTGATCATGTGAGGACCATGGGAATGCTGTAACAGTCATAAGTGTGAGAAACGGTCATAAGTCACTTTTTCCAGTAGTATTGTAACTGAGTGATCACTAAATGAACTGTTGTAAGTTGAAGACTACCTGTATCTCAATTTTGGGAGAAAACTATGCAAAATGATACCCTATTAAAACAGGTTGCTAGAATTCTGAAAAATGCTTCTACTAAACAATACAGTTACAATTTAAATTACATGTCAAACTGTAAAATTTAGGACTTTTTTTAATATTTAAGTTCAAATGTTCATTTTAGAAATTAATGCTTTCAATTTTCAAGCCTTGATTTATTTACTCTTGGGCAGTTCCACTCAACTGTATGAGCAACAGAGTTATTTTATAACAGGCATTACATTTCCCTGATTTTAATATTATTACTTTTCAAATTTTTCATAATACTGTGATAATGTATATTGTATATTGTTTTTAAATTAATGTCTATTAATAGACATTAAGTTTTACAATTTTCTTTGGTTTTTTAAAGATTTAAGATAATTATTTTGCAATATACTCAGAAAACTCCAACTATTGGATAGATTAAAATATATTTAGTAAAAAGTAGAATGACAAATTAGAACATAAAATAAATTATAGTCTTTAAATTATAGCTCTTTGTGTATCATAAGTATAGTTTGTGAGTTTTTTGCATGTCTAATGCTGTTCTCCCTAATGGTCAACTAAATTTTGCTGTGTGTTGTTATTTTCTGCATGGCTTCACCTGAATGAATGTTATTTTCTCTCCATTTAAAAAGTACTTCAGTCTACAGAGTGTTAAACATAAATTTGCAATTGTTAGTCATTTTATTTTGTATTTTAGGAGTTACTAAAATAGGAGTTACTACATTTTTAGTAAAAATGTGCATTCACAGGGTGTTAATTTCCATATTGAGAATATGCTTGAGTTAGGTGTCAGTAGAATTGGATTTAATCTGTTCTGACCCAGCCTTAGCAGAAACAAGAAATAGACTCCTTGTCACAAAAAAACCCTCTTTACTTTCCTCTTGTGTATGAATTGCATTCACCCACCAGGCATTAGTCCTTCATGGAGTTAACTGCAATACAGACCTTATCAGTTCCTTGTGATAATTTCAAGGTCGTGAGCTCTCAGACGAAAGGCTGCAAATTAAGTTCTAGCAAGCAGTCTTTGTGACACGAAAGGCAATGAGCCAAAATCTTCAGAACTACGAACTGTTGTCTCCTACAACCACCAATCCCCTTTCCTTCTATTTATTCCCCAGCCAGGGAGGAGCCATTCAGTGTCCATTTGTGCCTTGCTTCCCGAGTTGACTCCTTGTCCTCAGTTGTTCTCTTCGCCTAACCGCTCTGTGCATATGTGCATCTGAAATAGACCCCAGCTGTTCTTCCTCCCCACTTATCTCCACCTCCAAAGGCAGCTGCCTCTCCAGTGGCTAGGAAATGTCAGATGGCCCTGGCTCTATCTCTGCATCCGATGCAAAGCATCCAAAACCTTCCTCAGACTCCAGAGCTGGCCCAAGTTTTTCCTCCAACCTCCTCATTGTTTGAGTCTGCT
Source organism: Masticophis lateralis (assembly GCA_030761175.1). Classification (NCBI taxonomy): domain Eukaryota; kingdom Metazoa; phylum Chordata; class Lepidosauria; order Squamata; family Colubridae; genus Masticophis; species Masticophis lateralis. The sequence continues at coordinate 258,443,714 of JAUDYJ010000001.1, read as the reverse complement.
GCCAGCTCTGCTGGCAGCTGGTGGGCCATAATATAATCTGACTTCATATCTGGTTAGCTCTATATAAAGCAAACCAGCTTTATAAAGCTACTCCAGCTAAACTATATTTCATTTATTTAGCTTCCAATTTATGCATTGTGAATTGAATGCAATGATGACTATTTCTTCTAAAACAGTGTTTTAAAATATATTTATTAGAAATTCTCTAAATGTGGAAAGCAGTATTTCATCCTGGGACCTGAGCTAAAGCAGTCTATCATGGGCCAGCAACTCTCAAGCCAAACACAGACGGCTATAAATAAGCTGCCAGAAAAAGTTATCAAGCATGTCTCTCTCGTTCGAGAAAGTGGTTTCTTGACATATGAAGAATTTTTGGGAAGAGTGGCTGAGCTGAATGACACGTGAGATTTTTTCCCTTTATACATGTAATAGTTTAACTATTAAACAGGAACCTGCTTAAGGTATTTGAGAATGAATTATTAGCAATATATATTGTATATGACTGCTTAATTTCTAATAAAAATGGGACAGTTGCATTACATGGTGTGACATAATATTTAGTTTCTCGGGATATGTTTGGTCATATCTTAAACCGCAACAAATACTTTCCGATCAGGACTTTATCAGATGTATATTGTAATGTTTTTCAAATTGAAACGAGTAGATATGAGAGAAGCTTATTTCCCTTATTAAAGGCACCATAATAAATTACATAAGAGCAATAAAAATAAATCTAGTACTCATTCATTCAAACTTAACAACAGTTAAACCAATCAGTGCAAACCTCCTAAACCATGGCTTAGCCATATTAATATTGAGCTACTTGGAAAATACTTTACTCTCTTTGCAATTATCACTTTATTAAAATGTGTCCTAAAATTGAATCTTGGACATGAATGCATTTTTCAATTCTTGCTTTAGTAGGAAAACAAAGCTCTTAAAAATACTGTAGTTGCAAACATAATAATGTTGCTTTATACTGAGTCAGATAATTGGTATACCTAACTTAGCAATTATTTATGGTGACTAGTAATGTCTCTCTGGGGTATCTGACATTTACTATATGAAAGTAAATGTCAGGTTATGAAAGAATTAAGCCTGAGATCTTTTGTCTGTAAACCATATACCAATCATTTATGTACAGTTCTTAAAATCAGAAGTTGCATGAAAACACACACTTTATATAAACACATATTTGTATAAAATATAAATTTTCCAGCATTTTGGTTGGAATTATAACACATAATTATTTTAAAGTTGTCGTCCTGGAGAACCAGAAATGAAGATGAACCAGAGAAAGAATAATTATATTCCCAAGAAGCCAATTCAAAGAAAGATGAATGTTTATGTACAAGCACTGGGCTGGAAATGACTTCCTTGATTCATTCTCCTGCCAATCTTCTGGAAACAATCTTCCAGGATCAAAGGCTTTTACATGAATGGTGTTGGCTCTTAGCAAGATTCTTCCAAACTAGATAAAGATGATATCAACAAGTCTTTTCATGAAAGCAGCTTGGGGCTGAGTGGGAAAACCAATTTCCACCAAATCCATTACACAGATCACCTAATTTGGATCCAGTCCTATGTTTGAAAATATATTTACTTGCAATTTGTACATCATATTCACTGTAATGTTTAAAGTGTGTATCCTTTTGTGCTACATTTATAGAATGTTGAATAAATGTTAAATATTTCCAGAACTGCACAATTAGCTTCTGGCCAGAATAAGCACCTGTTATTTGAAGTGCAGCCAGGGTCTGATGCTACAGCTTTATGGAAGGTGGCCGTTCGGATAGTTTGCACTAAAGTAAGTTTATTAGAATCTTAAATTCTCTAATTTATAGCAACATATAATGCATATTAAGTATAAATCTTGTGGATGTTCATGGTTAATTAAAAAAATGCCACATTTTCATAACTTATTAAAATATGTATTTTGCTGTGTTTATAATGTTTTGCTTGTCATAATTGTACTAATGTACCATTCTGAACATTATAAAGGCATTTATAGCATCTCATAATGTCAAATTTCTTAGTTAGGAACTCTTGATTTACATTTCACTAAAAATAAAATTAGAATAAATGGTGAGATATTCAAGAAAAATGATAATGCTGTTCTCTATGTTACAGATAAACAAGACAAGTGGGAATGTGGAAGCTTCAAGAATCATGAACTTGTATCAGTTCATTCAACTTTATAAAGATATTACAAGTCAGGCGTCACAGGTTCTTTCACAGAACGCTCCCTCAGAAGGAATAGCAGAAGATCTGTCATCTGTTGAATCTTGTCAGGCTAGCCTTTGGATGGGAAGGTATTTGAAATACTCTAAAAATGTTTGAATCTGTCCAGTTTCTTGCTCCAGCAAGGAGTTTTGTAAACTTGATTCAATTTAGATGAAGGTTATAAAAATGTGCAATGAATGAACGCTCAGTTATTTAGTCTACCTTTTTTCTTACTGAAAATATATGTAAGCTTTTCTGAAAAAGAAGCACATCCTCTTGCAGAGAGGCATCCTCTTCATCCTTTAGTGATGAAGATTCCTTTTGAAAAAGAAATAATCTACCATTCATATTAATTTTCCCCATTCTGGAAAATTTGAGATTATTCAGAGAGCTGAAAGAATATTAAATTACTTCTGTGCTAGAAAACTATTGGAAATAGGCACTTAGATAATGGGAATAGCTATTTGGCATTGTATACAACAATCTCTCTGGTTGTTTGTGTATGTGTAAAAATGTCTGTTCATGCACCACTCAGAATATACAAACCTTAGTAATTGTGTACATGTTGAAGAAGAAAATAAAAAACTTTCTTATTTGTACATCAGTCTATGATTATTCTTTTTAAACACTTTTTAACATTTTTAATGTATGTTATAAGTTTCGTTTCAAATACCATTTTTTTAATATAATAATGGTCTCTGTCCTCTTTTCTTAGGACAAAACCCAGATAGTTTCTTGCAAGTTGAATGTAAAATTGCTTTAGTGAACTAAGGGTTAGAAGATTATAAGTATTCATAATAAAAGGTTTAACAAGAAACAATTCAAGGTATACTACATGTACAATGAAAGTTCTGGAAATCTTCGATTGTGAATAAATAATATATTTGCACTGTAGGGTGAAACAGCTTACTGATGAGGAAGAATGTTGCATTTGTATGGATGGACGTGCTGATCTGATCTTGCCATGTGCCCACAGTTTCTGTCAGAAATGCATTGATAAATGGTAAGTCACTTAGTTAAATCTTATGAACAAATTATACTATGTTTAAAAGAAGAAAGGAAATGAACCCTTCTTTTCAAGGCCACCTCAGATTTGCAAGTTCAGCTCAAACTAGTCCTGGGGATTTCACATGCAAACAAATATGTGTATTTTATATACTTGCATATTTGAGTAGTTACATATGTACCTGCTTATATACATGCTGCTCAGAAACTTTACTTCAAGAGGCATGCCAGCACAAAGTAAATAAATTAATATTAGTTAATATCTTTTAATTTAAACCCCTGAAAAATAAGACAGTCCATTTGTAAATTGATTAGTCTTGCTTTTGTATGTGTGCGCACCCACACATACACAAACTTTTTTCTCAGAAACACAGAAGTTCATTTACATTCACACATATGCCTCTCCTTTCCAGCAAAACCAGCAAAAAGAAAATCAGTTAAAACTGAATGAAGGCTTAATGGTGGGATAGAGTAATGGATAGAAGAACTCTGCCCCTCTCCCCCTCTGGTGGGAGAGGGGCAGAGTTGGATAGAGACCTGAGACAAAGAAAAAGGCATCTGAATGTGGAAGGAGAAAATAAGTACAGTGGTTACCTCAGTACTCATTGCTAATTGGGTCCAGGAGGCAGAGTGAGTACCAAAAACATAGAGTACCAAACAGACTTTTCCCATAAGGAATAATGTAACGAATCACAAGGCAGCCAACACCAATAAGCTCTAGCTTTTGCATTGAGTATTAAATAAACAACGAGTACCAATTTTCATATCAAAATGCTTTGAGTACCAAATTTGATGAGTTTTAAAGCAGTTGAATATCAAAGTACCACTGTAATTATTTTCCTCATATATTTTCCTCATACAGTTGTCCACAGTGAAATTGGAGGGAGAGGAGGAGCTGGATTCGTGAATAGAGGAAGCCTTCCAATCCTGGGCTCCTTGTGCATTTTTCAGAAATCTAGCTCTCAGTGAGCTGGAAGTAGGTCCCCTTTTCCAGTACCACCTCTACTTCAAAGATAACAATTTAGGAGAAAGAACTTGTCTTTCTTTTGGAATAAAACCAGTACCAATATTTTAGCTAATGATGCTTTATTTGAGAAATTATATACTTCTTTTAAATAAGAAATAGTGCTTCTTGGCTAGCTATGCTAATTTGAACAAATCTTCTATGCCTGTGTGGCACAAAGCTAATTCAGTTTGACGCTATTCAAAGCTAAATTTTAACAAATAGCCACTGTGTAATATGTTATGTAATTTGGCTTTGCTTTATATTTCAAAGAGTAAAATTGTGCCTTTTTAAAATAACAAAGCATTCTGGTGGTATGTCTTGATTTCAAAGAGCTGCCAATTCCACTTAAAAGTAAATAAAATCTGAGGCATCTTGCTTTGTTGGAATAAAATGTAACTTCAGGCAGTTATTAAGAAAGAACTATTAATACATTGTTTTCCGCTGCATTTAAGATAGTCAAGTGTAAAACCAAAACTTTGAGCAGTGGAGCAAAGACATTCTCAGCAGAAGAATTCAGCCTAGTTATATTTCAGTTTCTCCGCTCCATTTATTTCTCAAGCTATATGTGTTGTGCAAGGAAATTAATTAAAAATATTTCTGTATGTTTGTACATTGTGCAAAACCTTTCATGACAAACTGATGTTGAACAGTTTACGAAGTAAACTATAAAATACATAAACCAAAAATCAACAGTCCATCCACATGTCACATTAAGTCAAAATTACTGAAGTAAACAACTATTTTGCATAGAGGTAGAATAACTTGCATACATCAGTGCCTCCCAGATTGGAAAATTGTTTGGAAGATAGTTGAGGATCTAAATGAGTAGTCTAAATATTTTGCTTCTTAATACAGTCCCCAACCTTATAAAAAAGCCAAAACAAATCTGAAAATTTCAGCCATCACACTGTTGTGCGATACTGATAGGGTTTGCTGTATCCTTAGCCAAGTGATAAGTGAATGCAATCAGTATTTGTTGATAGGGCAACCAATTACTTTAAGTTATAGACATTTAGGATAATGTAAATTTTTCCAATTTAAAAAACAACAGGTTGTTTTTCTTTGGAGATTTAAAATCTCATTGCCTGGTGGCTTTCCAAAACAGGTCTGCACAATCTATGTTGGGGATACTTTCACTGTTATTTTTAGCTTGATCTCATAGATAAAACACTCGTCTTTTAGCCTTTTGTCTGAGATCCTATTATTTCTTACCATTAGAGCAAAAATAGTCATGTGCGTTGTCAGTACAAAATCTGAAAAGCAGTGATGGTTTCTTCTGATTCCTTTGCAGGAGTGGTCGTCACAGGAATTGCCCTGTATGCCGCCTACAAGTGACCGCTGCAAATGATTCTTGGGTTGTATCTGAGGCACCTACGGAGGAAGATATTGCCACTTACATACTCAACTTGGTGGATGAGGCAGGCCAGCCACATATACCCTGATGTTAGTCTTAACATTCATAGTCTTAACATCTCCCAAGATACCATTCTCATTATTTTTCCTTTCTTTATTCATTACACTGGTTTCTAGAAGCTAAATCATTATTTTTTAATAACGACTAGTTCTGGGAAGGCCTATTTGTAATTATTACTTTCCTCAATTACTCTGATAATATTTACGGTCAACACACTATGGATTTTCTGCTATTTTATGAGATACTGCAGTAGGAAGTATTTTAGTTCTAGTAAAGCTGTTAAGTGTTTGTTAAAAGTTGACTTCATTGTCTCAGTTGAAGAATGTGATTGGTTCGCAAGTCCTATTGTCCAACACTGTCTAAAAACAATGTTCTAATGCTTAAATGGGAATTAAAATGGCTAGAGTCCTTACTAGTTTCTGTTCTCCTATGAAATGTTGCAACTCTTATTGTTGACATGCATTTGATTAAATCAGTAATTGATATGTTACATTCCTTTTATGGAATCTTTTATGAAAGCAGATTTTCTTTTATAAATGATTGACTTTTTCATTTCTACTCAGAGATAATTTTCTAAATCAGTATTTATTTCTTAAAACTTGTCTATGCAGTATGGATGGATCCAGCAAAGTTTCTTCCAGTAACTTCTCTATCAGTAGAAGGCTTCTAATGTAGCAGACAGCAATCTTTATTCTTTCTCCCATCTCTTCATTTCCTACATGCCTTGAACAGCTGTCCCCTTAGCTAGAAACTCTCTAAAACAGTGAATCTCTGAAGCGTGTAGTGCAGATAGTAAAAATCTTCTGTATTCTGTTCTGTTTCTTTTGCAAGTGCTTCATCTTAATTACATGTTAATTCCAAAATCTGGCTGAAACGTGTTTATTATTTATTAAGTTTTGTTTAGCTTAGCCTTCTATTTACCAGTTTGTAAAAAGTGCTATTGCTATGAAATGAGACGGTAAAGCACAGATTTCTTTTCCTGTAGGTACAATATGAAACAGAAAAAATCATCTTTCATTTTTTTGGTGATCATTTTGCTTTAACGTAGTATGCATGTTGTAATCGAGTATTGGTGTAAGGTGTGACAAATGTGTCCTGAGTTGTTACCCTACCAGGTGACATTAATAGTTGCCAGAAATCCACCATTTTCCAATTGGTGCTGAGTGATTTTTACAAATTTATTTCAAATGGCAGCTTAAAATGGTCCTAACTCCCCAAATTAAGTCCCTAGGCAGATTGGGCCAACACAAATCCCCAAATTGATGTGTTACTGATGTTGGATTTTATATTTTTCACAACTATTATTATAATTATTATTCATAGAATGGATTTGGCACCACACAAGGAAAGATGGCTTAATAGTTAAATATCATGAAGAGTTTATGGCCTTATTTGGAATTGCCTGGTAATAATATACTAATCATTTAATATATGATTAATATAGATTAATATAGTATAATAAAATTGTTTTCTACTGTTGCTGAAATGTTGCACATAAATATAGGTTAAACTAATTAAATTGCAAACCTACACTATTACCTAAAAGATTTCTGTAAATCATATCCAAGTATTAAACCTTACCACTTCAGAATATGGCAAACATGTTTTTGAGAGATTATCAACTTCTGCTTAAATTAGTAAAATCGAGTAGAAATTAGTGCTTTTCCTCTTTAATATGAGCTAAAGTCAAGGCTCGAAGAGTAACGTACTAAAAGTTTGATATAGAGAAATTCAGATATTGCAGATATTATTTCTGACAATTGATTTTAAGTAGGCTTTAAAATTCAGAGTAAACAAAACATATTTTCTTGTTTTGATGTGTTTTTCACTGGTTATAAAACTGATCATGGATTTGATTTTCCCCACACCCTAAATATAGTTGGACTTGCAGTGCTGTGATTAAAGTGCCCAATACTTTATATTGACATGGTAGAAACAATAACCCGTTCTTTTTTTTCTTCATGTAAGGTTTGATTGACAGCACAAATATTTGAAATGTAAGCAGTAGATCATTAACTCCTGACATTACTTTTCTTTTTGTCCTGTCATGATTATAAGAACTGTACACCAAATCTTGAAAGATGGAAGCTTTAAAATATGCAGTCCACAGAGGGGACATGAAATTATAGGTTCGGTAATTTCAGTTGTAAATATGTGTAAAGTGAAAATGTGAATTATATAGTGTTTCTATCTTTTTAAATATACACATTAGTAAAAGCATTACGATGTCCAATATTGAGCCATAGTAAATATATATGTAAAACACACGCACACACATACACACAAGCACGTACACACACGGTGTTTTACAGATTAACTATGGATCATTTGCTGTCTTCCTTTTCTCTGTTTCCATTGTGTTGTGAAGCTATGCCTCTTACTAAAGGACTTTTAGTCTAGATCGAAGATTATAGAAGAAGCTGTAACACTCAAAAGACATGGAAGAGGAGATTTACAAGTTGCTTACCCATGCCTTTTGACACATACCCTACCACAATAAGCATATGGCAAACTACAAGCCTATCATAAGAAATAAGTGTGTTACATTAATTGTGTAAAACTGCAGCCCAGTTGAGTTATTCTTCTAGCATTGAATCTGATGAACATTGACAAATTTAAAAAAGGTTTTTAAAAGAAATGTTCAAGAGATGAATTACTGTTAAGAGAAGATGCATTCCATAGTTCTTTTGTGTGGATGTGAACTTTTCTTAGTGGTTTTATATAAGACTGTTAATAACTATAAACAATGTAATGTATTATGAGTTTTGAGCAATAAACATTTGGATTATTTATCTTTGTGTAATGTTTGAGATACCTTCTCTTAGGCGTTGAAAGTCAGAGTGTATACACATAAAATAATTTCAAGAAAGTAAGTTATGATTTTATATATTCCTAGCCAGAGATATGCAGATCATTTTGACCTTGTATTTAATTTATTTTGAGCTTGAAACAAAATGTGCTTTGAGACACTAGTTTCTATATTGGAGGGAGGGGGGGGGAGTTTTATTCTGACTTAGAATGAAGTCTCTGCTGTTTCTGGGGTTGTTTTGGGGCTTATGACAATTCCCTTGTTCCCTCAACATTTTACCACCTAGTTTTTCTAGCAGCAGGGACTAATCTTCCTGTTGCTATTGGTTACTGGATGATTGGAAATGGAAAATTGAAAGCAGCAGATAACTACGTGGCTAACCAGAAAAATACTACTCACACTGTATTCCTGATAGTTGTATTGGGTTTTTTGTTCTTTTATCTTTGTCCTACATAGAATTTGTGGGTTAGTGAGCTTCATACTTGTAACATAGTAATAGGTATGACAGTAATAGTCAACATTTACTTCATTTAGAGTTATAGAATAGGACAAACATCAATGAATATATTTATAAATGTTTAATATTTTCATTTATTAAGCTTCATGCTATACATATCTCTGAATATTTTATACAACAAAATACATACTGTACATGTGTAACGCAAACCATTTTTCTTGTTTAAACTGGACATAATTCCCATAATCCCTCTTAAACCAGCAAGGATTTCTTTGAATGCTAATCAGGTCATGTTAGCATTCTAGCATCCAAAAGTTCCATGTAGAAACAATATAATTATTTTAATTATATAAAATAATTAATGCAAATAAACAAAATTGACAGCTAAACTTTCACCCATAAAGTCTAAGCCATCAAAAATTCCCTTCAAGAAAATATCTGGCCTTCAGTGATAATTCAAGGAAGAAGGTACCATAATTATGAAATAAAGCTTACCAAAATATTTCAAGAACTTGCAATAATAGTGCAATTTTAAACCCTTGTAAATTCAGTAGAATTTACTTTAAGGCTCATTAATCTCATACATCTCAATAAGAATGGTAGAAACCATATCTAGTTTTGATATTGTTAAAATCACTTAGTGCTCACTAGAATTTGCAAATAGGCCATTTCTAAATATGCAGGAGTTCCTACTGAGCATAACACCTCAACTTATTAAAGCAGCTATGTCTTTTCCACGTGTTATTCATAATTGCTCTTATCTGTCTTTACATAAATGTGCATACACAGAACCTGTGTTTTATTTGAATTAGATGTGCAGATAAAAAAATGAAGATAGCTTGAACAGCTTCCAAAGCAACTGTCCATGCCCAGAGCAGATACTGGAGAATTTGCCAGCTGTAGGGCTTGGCATACTGAAAACAAAGGATTGCTGTGTGAATTAGGACCAACCTTTCCTCTTGTACAAGCATTACAGTTGCATAATACTTTGTCATAGTGAGTGTGCTTTAAACTGCTTTTTATTAGAGCAGTGTTTTTTTTTTATTTTGTAAAACAAAAGCAATATGGGATCCAAGGTTTCTTTTGAAAAGCTTGCTCTCTCTGCTCCAACTCCAGCTAATTTGTGAGAAGGAAAAAAAGTAACCGGAGATTGCAAATAATACATTTAAAAACGATGTTCAATTTAATGTGAATAATAGTATAAAAGGAAAACTCAGAAGTACTGAAGGAAACTAAAACTTTCAGATGTGTTCTTTAATTACATAATGGAGATTTTCTAGTACCAAAATAGATCACTTTTCAAGTGAAATGAAATTTAGATTATCTGTCAAGCATTCATAAACTAGGCTATAAGGTCAAATTCTGAAATTGTTATTAGCCAACAAAGATAAAGATGTAATTTGTTATGGTCATCTTTGGTCAAAGCTGATAGTATCTATTCATCTGCTACGGTATCCCAGAATAGAATGCTAAATTCCAAATACAGGAGCTGCCTTTATAATTATTTTGTGGGAAGGTTCCTGAGCTCCTGCTTCTGTGCATTTATTGGATTGGGAGAGCTAAATTTGGACAGATGTGAAGTAAACCTGGATAGGATAGTCATTCTTCTGGATAGAAAAAATGAAAATAACTTATAAAACCAATTTGCATTAAAACATGTACAACTTTTTTCCACACTATAATAATACTTAAATTAGAAAAAGCAAAAGTGCAGGGAGAGAAATTTGTTACCCCTCCTTTTTTTCCTAAGAAGTTCAGAATTCGTGACAAATTTTACTTTCTATCTTCCCTTTTTAGAGTTATTACTTTACTGTATTTCAAAAGGCTAACCGGTAACTACCACCATCAACAGTAATTAAATATAACTGCTTTCCAGAACTCAGAAATTGCCTCTAATAATTCATTTTCAAGTTGCATATTCAAAATAAACTCCATATAAAAATTTTAACATTACCTACAGCAGTTGATAAATCATTAAATTCCAGTTCCCACACTTTTACATCATAGTAATGAAGTAGCAACGAAATCTACCCTATTTTCCCCAAAATAAGACATTCCCTGATAATAAGCCCAATCAGGCTTTTGAGTGCATGGCAATAAGGCCAAGCGCTTATTTCAGGGTTCAAAAAAATATAAGATAGGGTCTTATTTTCGGGGAAACATGGTACTCCTTACACTACCTGGCATATTAAGCTATCAAACATCTCATTTTTAGTGCATTTCATACAAACTACAAAATGTAAGTTAAGTCTATGCATATGTCAGCTTTCCGTTATATCAGCTTCATTCATGCCTCAGATATACCAAATTATGATTGGTTTGGTTTTGGTTAACAAGATTAATTAATCTTGCTGATGTATGTATAAACCATGCTTTAAAACTTAGTGAAAGCCACTGTGGCTTATTCAACAAACAATTTTTAAAACAAATCTCAGTTTAATAAAAACGTGAATTTAACCAATGTTGGCATTCTAATGTGCATGAATGCATATTAGCAAGTAAATATGCCTCCTAATACATAGATAAGAAAGTTCGTAATCTTCTATATCGAAAAAAGGTGTGGAACAAGTCTCATAATGGTGAGTAAAGTGGAATATTGATATGGATCTGTTGAAAAGGCTCCACTGTACCATGTAGCAAATCCTGGTGGATATATCAACATCTGATTTGCATTTTTCAGGTATCTGGCTTATCTGGATGACTTAAGAAGTTACCATATCAAATTACTTTTGAATTACAGGGCCCATCTGGAAAAGCCAAGTATTTGTATGTCCACTGAACATCTATGAGTGATGTGTTGATCTTTGGTTATATTAGATTTTAGTTTCTAAATCCAGGATGGTCTTTGTTAACTAACGGACACTACAGTACTGTGTACAATCAACACCTGAAATCTAAACAGAAGTCAATGTTTAAAGTGCCATCAATCCAATATGAGAAACATTGTGAGAAAACTGGTCTGTGTGTGCTACCAAAAGCTACTGTCCTATATCCCTTTTTTCAAAGCAGAATGTTATGTATCTTGAGATGCAAACCTATAACGACTAGAGTTAGAATGTACTTTTAAATGCATAAACAACATAGCTAGAAGCCTGCATCTTGGCATCTACAGCAGTCCTATTTAAGGTAAGCACTTGAAGAAACTGGTTTTGCAGCGATTCTGGTATAACCTAAGAATTCTGATGATCAGATGACTTTCTGTCCTGCAAAAGCTCACATTCTCTCTTTTGTTCAGACTTGTTAGTTGTGGCTATTTTGACAGTGCTGTGATCTCTTCTGTCTTCATCGCATCAGATAGAAAACTCAGTTCATTGCATAAAGTCTCATATCTGTAAGCCATTCGAATCTGTGCAACATTTGTCTTTCTAATATCATTTCCTTCTGGCCCTTCAGCACAGTAATTTAGACCTACGCATTTCTGTTTTTCCTAGAGAAACAGAGAGAAAAGAAGATGCTAGTTGAAAAGTTGCTTTGATTTTTTTTAAAAAGGCAAGTGAAATACAGCAGACTGAAAAATTTTGAAAAGTGTCTCTTTAATGTATGCTTCCTCAACTGAAGGATGTGGAAGATGATCTCCACAAAACGGTATTTTTGAACAGAAGGATGTGGATTATTGAAAGTATGTGTGTGCATGCGAGAGAGAGAGAGAGAGAGAATTTCTATGACCACATAATCTCTTTTTAACTGCTACCAAATTGATCAACATACAAAGATGGCTTGCAACTTCATGTAGCAGCTTTCTTAAGAAATCCTTTGCTCTCTAATAGGCATGATTTTATTCTGTAACAGTACACTAGATAATTAATTAGAGATCAGTGAAACTTTCCCAAACTATGCCTTCAAATATATTGGACCGAAACCTCCAAAATTTCCAGATAGCCTTTGATGAAGCCAGATGGGAATTCTGAGTGGGCTAACAGATCTGAAATGCAGTAAATTGGACAAGTCTGTTAGAAATCAAGGACAAGTTAAGCCTATATGTAAACAATGGCAACTGTGCAGGAAGTGTGAAAAAAATCAAGATGGCAATCATGACTGTGATCTTTGTATGGGACTTTTTGACTTCCTTCCCTCCCGCAATGCCTCATCTGTAAATATCATGTCAACTTTTTGCAAAAGTGGCAAAAATGAACCAATGCTGTAAACAAAGCTCAAGGGATCAGAATTTAATCACTTCTATCTCATATTTATCAAAACCATTACCTCTTCAGCCTGGTTATTTGTCCTTTGAGGAAAAACACCATTACAGAAAAATATCGTTAGCTAAAATGTTCCTATTATGTGTGATGATCAGGCCCTCTGGTGGCTTTAGAAATAAAAATAAAATATATTTAATGCACCACCTAGTTTGTCCCCTGCATCTTCAAATGTCTGGCGCTTACAGAAACCAAGTAAATTTACCTTGTGTGACAAGCCGCTTTGTAGTACACTGTTTCTTGCAATTTCACATAAGTCACAAGTACTCAGTTTCCATACTTGGGCTGCTATGGCATATTCTTCCATCAGTGCTTCCTTCAATTATACATACAAAAACAAATGATTTGCTATCAAATACATTTATTTATTTTGCACCAACAGCAGCCTGAAATCAAAGGGACCATTTCTAGTAATAGGAAACTTCTAATTTTGCAGAGCTCTTCTATTTTCTTCCTTAATTTTCTTCTTCCCTTGCTGTCTTCTATGTTCCCTGAAAACTTTCTCTAGGGCATGGGTGTCAAACTGGCGGCCCATGGGCCAGATACGTCACATGCAGGCCACGCCCATCCCAGCTCTGTGAGAGGGAAAACATCATGATACGTCACATGACAACAGTGTGACACCATGAGTTTGACGCCTATGCTCTAGAGGATTGGTGATTCCACCAGAATAGTGGAAGCAGGACTAAGTGTTCAGAGAAACAGAAAATTTGGTGAAATTTCATCTTCTCACCCTTTTATCAGCAGATGTCTCTCATCATAGTTGGCAAGATCCAACTTTTATGGTTTCAGAGCTGGGTAGCCTGTTGAGCGTGGTAGAAACTCCAGCCACTACACAGTGAAATTTATTTCTGCAAGCACTGTGCTTTATGAAAATTGGTCATTTTCCTTCTTAGATTTTCATGGATCGGTTATACCCAAACCAGACCACACGCTCACACGTACACTCCATAGTCCAGCTGCAGGACTGATGTTAATGACATGCCAGATCAACCTTGAAACATTTAAGAGAAGCGGAAAACAAATGGCAAAGAAAACCGTTGAGAGTAGAAAGACATTCTAGTTTTTAATGGCGAAATGACATGAAAGAAAGGGTTTAGGAGATTGGAGTCCCTACTCCATGGTTCAGTACCCAGCAGATGAGATAAGGGAAAATGGCTTGAGAAACAAAAGGATTGTAAGCATTACAAGTGTTCCAGGATTCAATATTTAGGATTCAAACACAGTAAATGATTAAATTGTGAATAGAATTCTATGCCCTCCTAAATGAAGTGAAATGATAACTGAAAACTACTGCTTTCAAACAAATAAATGTAAGATTGAAGAGCTGCTGCTGAAGTTAATAAGAAAACATTTAAGTTAATATTGTTTCAGACGGAAATAAAACTTTTAAATTGCTTTCATGCAAATTACCTTGGTATAGTGGAATTGCATGGGGTCATCTGTGGACAGAGAAACACGCAGTCCCTTGTGCAAGAATTCTCGCAGTGGGTTTTTTGAATACTCCAGGAATAAGCTGTTGTTGCTAAGAGGAGACATGGCAATGGGGATTTGTGCAAGATAATAAAGATACTGGAGAACTGGACTCTGTACAAAAACAACACCCAAAATCATTATTCATTCACACAGAGATAACAGGAAAGGAAACTTTCAGCCAGAGGAAATGGAAAACCATTTCTACAGTTTGGGAAACTTTAATTGACCCCGGCCCTCTGGCATTATACAAGTTGAGTTATTATATATACAGCCATAAACCCTTATTTTGCATTGCATTGATGTATTGTTTTTTAAAATGTATTTTTTTGGTGAAAAATTAAACAGATTTGAGATGTTAAAACACATACTGTTGCATTAGCTGAAGTGGGAAATAAAAGATCTTTTCCTGTCTGTGGTGATTGAATGGTGCCTTTAGTACAAGCTATCTCTTCTTCAAAAACCAGCTTTTGATCTTCCTATTCAGTCTATTTATCAGTGAGAAACCAGAACACCGTTGCAGTTACATGTTTATTATATGAAATGCAACTATCTGGAAAAAGTCCTTAAGGAAGCTCATGTTGCTGTCCAAAAAAATAGAATATTTCTCAATTAGAACAGCTTATATCAGAATTATATTGAAATCTGCCACCCAGTGGAGAACTGCTTTACGAACCCAAACCCAAATCCAACTGAAAGTAAGCTTTTTATAAATCCCATTGATTTCAACCACATAAATATGTCCTTTAAGCTTCCCATTTGAAGTAATTAAACACACACATTCACTCAGCAATAAGCCCTCATGAGTTTAGTCAGGGTAGTCCTATGAGAGTTATACAGGCCCAGGGACCTGGCATGCTTTCCCTAAGAACTGCATCTATCCAAAAATGCAGAACAGAAAGTATACACCTTTCTTTGTATATAGCAAACCTGAAGATGGAGATCTATAGATCCCATATACTCTAGTGGTGAGTTTCAAAAATTTTTACTATCGGTTCTCTGGGTGTGGCTTGGAGGGTGTGGCATGGCTTGGTGGGTGTGGCATGGCAAGGTTACTGCAAAATCTCCATTTCCTCCCAATCAGCTGGGACTCAGGAGGCAGAGAATAAATGGGGGCAGGGCCAGCCAGAATGTTTACTACCGGTTCTCCAAACTACTCAAAATTTCCGCTACCGGTTCTCCAGAACCTGCTGAACCTGCAGAACCTGATCGGAACCTGCTGAAACCCACCTCTGATATACTCCCATGCAAGGGTATTGATTTACGTTTGCTACCGGTTCACAAATGTGAGTGTGTGCGCAAGCAAAGCTTGCACGCAACACCTCTGCGCATGCACAGAGCATCAAAAACAGGACGTGATGACGTCCGGGCAGTTGGGCGGAGCCTCCCGCTGCTGCTGCTACCAGTTCACCCGAATTGGATATAACCGGTGGAATACCACCACTGCTCCCAAGCTGGTCTGGCGGCATGAGAATTTTAATGGGTTTTAGTTTAGTTTTTTGAGGGGGGGGTTAATTATTGGCCATATTATTTAATTAGTTTTAAATTGTTTTAACTTTTGTATTGATGTTTTTTTATCGTTAGCTGTACACCGCCCTGAGTCCCTCGGGAGAAGGGCGGTATAAAAGTTTGAAAAATAAATAAATAAATAAATGTATACAGGTAGTCCTCAAGTTACATCCATTCATTTAACAATCCTTCAAAATATGAACACAATGGAGAAAGTGACTTACAACTGGTCCTTGCATTTACAACCATGGTAATGTTCCCAAAGGCAAGTGACCAGAATTTGGAAGCTTGGCAATTAGTATGTATTTTATAACAGTTGCAGTGACTGAGGTTAAGTGATTGCCATTTGCAACCTTCCTAGGGGGCTTCGGACCAGAAAGGTCAATCAGGGAAGCGAGATTTGCTTAAGTACATCATTTGCTTAAATGGTTGTGACTCACTTAATGACTGCATTATTTAGGAATGGAAGTTCTGGTTCCAACTATGTTCATACGTGTATAGGACTACCTGTATAAGTACACCTAGCCTACAGTGCCATAAATTAATTGCTTGTTTAAATTTTTATACTGCCCTTCTCCCAGGGGACTCAGGGCGATGCATAGCCAACAATAAAACACAACTATACACAAAATTTAAAAACAATTTAAAAACATATTAAATAATTTGGCCCCAATATCATTAAAAATAAAACAACCATTAAAATTCATGTTTAGGCCAGCCCAGCTTGTTGAAACAATAACGTCTTGGCATGGTGAAAGGTGCATAGGTCAGGGATCATCCGTCTCTCCGGGGGCAATTCGTTCTAGAGGGCAAGTGCCCCCACAGAGAAGGCTCTCCCCCTGGGGGTCGCCAGTCGACATTGTTTGACCGACAGCACCCTCTATTAAGAGTTTTTCAGTGCTCTGATGACTCCCAGAGGTATGAGTTCAGTTTCAGAAGTCCCAGACCTTTCTAGGATAACAGAAGTCATTTATCAGGAGGGCAACAGATTGCTGGAGGCTGAAGTAGAACCATTACTATACCTTCTTCAGGAGCAATCCATGGGAAATATTGTCTGCAGTTAAAAAGGAAGACACCAGGTGAGTTATTGATCCAGCTTCTCCACAATGAGGTCGAAACAAGAAGGTGCTCATGCCTCTCTCCCTATAAACAAATTAAAATATAATTAGTGTCATACCTGGCCCTTCTGAAATCCCAAGACCAATCATAATGATACATCTCACAACTGCTGTGGGAAGTGCAAAAAATATGTATCTGTGACCCACTGATGGGCAGCAATATGTATTAAATGATTCCAAGGTAAGTCCTCCTCCATCACAGTCTGGGACAGCCTCTAACCTAGCCTGACTTAAAGATACACACACTCTCATGTTAACTAAGGGAATAGAAGGGGCTCAGTGGCTGCTAAACTTCAGATTAAAAATGGTTTAGGATAGGGTTGAAATCTAAAATTTGTTACTACCGGTTCTGTGGGTGTGGCTTGGTGGGGGGGTAATGTGACTGGGAAGGCATGGCCAATTTTTTTTTTCACTTTTAAAACCATTTTTTACATGTAAAACCATGTAAAAAAATGCTTTCAAAAGGCTCCAACAATCCCAGCTGAGTTGCCTGATCAGCAGGCAACTCAGCTGGGATCGTCAGAGCTTGGATCGTCAGAGCCATTTAAAAGAAAAAAAAGGCTCTGATGATCGTGCAGCTCAGCTGGGCATGGGGGGCAGGGGCAGGGATTTTTGCTACCAGTTCTCCGAACTGCCCGCCGCCATCACTACCTACTTGCCCGAGC
Source organism: Masticophis lateralis (assembly GCA_030761175.1). Lineage (NCBI taxonomy): Eukaryota > Metazoa > Chordata > Lepidosauria > Squamata > Colubridae > Masticophis > Masticophis lateralis. The sequence goes on along the minus strand of JAUDYJ010000001.1, from coordinate 258,425,839 downwards.
TGGTCCGAACCGGGAGCATTTCACTCCTGGTTTAGGATGACCTTATCCAATCGTTCAAAGGTAAGTCCTCCATTTTATTAGACAGGTATTTGTGACTGCAACTCAAATGACTCATTGTAGGATAATTCTGCCAGTGGGCTAACTCTAGTGGCACCAGCAGAGATTAAATATCATATTGTGACCCCAGCTCTATCTCAATTCTTGAAACTTAGTTTTATTTTATATTATATTTTACCAAGGCTTAAATGCTACTCTCTAAATATGCTTTGAAAGTCTTGACTGCTTTGTTTTCTCATTTTAAATTTCCTAATTTCACCCTTTCTCTCCAGTTCCATACAAATAAAGTCAGTCTAAATCTGCAGGCTGCACTGTGTTTGCAATCCGATTTTGTGCTTAATATGAAGATTAGTATGCAAACAGATTTGTAAACAAACGTCTGTGAGCGAATGGATAATCTGTACTATTTGTCCAGATTACAGGTTCACTATGATAATTTAACTACAAAGGGCTCCAGGCAAGGCAGAGAAATGTCACTTGTGAAGTCACAGACACAATTCTACAGATTAGTAATTACAACTTTAAGCACTCCTGCTGCAGAAGTAATGCTGAAAGTGACTCTACATATCTGCTGTCACAAGTAATGCAGAAATTTGAACTTCTGCTGATACCGCTTGATTGCTAAAGCTCATAAAAGTGATTTCATATAGATATCACAAAAGAGATTAAAATTAAAATTAGAATGCATACTTCAAGTACTGATGATGTTCAGTCTGGAAAGTTATCCCCTCCTTACCTAACAAAAGGAACTTTGTGCAAAAAAAAAAATGTTCTGCATTGATGTTTCTCAGACTGTAATCAAAACCTCTCAATTTCCACCTAAACCCAGCTTTCCTATCAAACTCACAGATGACACAAATCGTAACCCAAAAACATCTAAGAGTCCTAAGTTAAGAAAGGCTTGTTTAGAGTTATAAGATATCTAACTTTTTGTTTCTTTGTCTACCTCCAAAAGATGATAGCATCTGTAATGGAATTTATCATTAGGACAATTTATGCCTATTCCTAATCCCAGATCAGAATTGTCAACTTGGAAATGTGTAGAACTCCAGCATGTCTTCATTGTATAATTAGAAAGGAGGCAAAATAAATTTAAAGAGAGGGGAGATAAAGTATATGCATTTTTGTTTACCTTACGAAACCATGATGTAAATTCCTTGTCATACCTTTCTACCAAACTTATAGAAACATGAAAATAGAAATATTACTACTTACTTTCTAAGGTTGTTGAGAACCATGATGTTTGCATACATATAATACAAATAATAGCTATATGGAGGATTTTTTTCACTAATCCAAGAATCAGGATGGGGGCTTCTTTCAGAGAACATGTGATCACTATGTTTTGATTCATCATCCACACTATCAAACCCTGTCACCTAAGAATTCAATAAAAACAGATTTTTGTATGAATAATGTATGTATAATTTTCTGAATTATCTCACTTAATTGGTACAAATTAAAATTTAAACTGCTGAATATCATAAGGTCCAAACCCCTTTATGAAATGTTTCTGGGAGTTAGATGCCATATAAATGATGGTGATAATAATGCAAGCCATTATAGGGTCACCATCACAAGGTGATTAATTTGCATCTCCATAATTATGTATGAAGGCTTCCTAATTTTATTATATTGTCCTTTACCATGTTCTTGGTACTACAAAACCTAATGCTGCCTTAAAACTACTACACAAAATAACTTTTGATTGATTATCTCTTGAAAATTAAGTGAATGTTCACACATATATCCAAATGAATAAGAATACCATAAGCAAAAAGAAAGAGTGCACTGGGATAATCATATTTTAGAATACAGAGTAGAATTTTTGGCACCATCTAGAGGCCAAAATGTACTGTTATGTATTAAAAGTTTCCGTAACAAGAATCAAAGCAGTTAAATATTTGTTCTTTTCTTTTAAATCTGAAGCTCTCATGAGATCTAATGCGGTAAAAATTGTGGGCTCTCTGCAAATATTCTAACACAGGAAAGATAGGAAGAAGGTAGCTATCCTTAAATGTTATAAAATTCAGAACCAACAATCATGAACTACAATGATCCATTCTTCTAAATAAAAAAACAAAATAGGAGCATTTGTGGTGAAGAATAATAGGCAGATAATCTAAAGTGGTAAAGGTGTTTTGTGGGAATCTGAACTCTAACAAGAACTCACAACTCCTGCTGTGAGGTTCAAATGGAGGGGACTATGTGGCTATGAGACTTGCATGCTGGGGCAATCAAAATGATGTTATCATGGTCCCAATGAATGTACATATTTGAGTCTAAAGGCAGTCAAGACTATTGAAAAATTTACAGAGAAAATAAATAAAAGTATTGTCAAAATCAGTAATGCAATATCAAAAATCAAACTCCATATAGAATCTTGTGTGAATCAGATTTAACGCATTCCAGCCTTCATTTAGTGATTATGTTAAGCTGGAGTCTCTATAAATTGTCTGATTTTCTTTCTCAAAAATTCTCTAATGCAATACACACAGATATGAGTCCTAAGAACAAGAGCTGGGCATTAATCCTTTCAATTGAAGCAGGAATCAATAGCTGGATGAGAAAAACATACATGTGTTACTATGTTGCTGAGGCATTCCAGATTACTAGAGCTGGCTGTTGCCTTTCTCAGGAAATTATTATGGTGAATCTTGTCACATGTCTGAGCAATACTTCATTCCTGGATATCCCAATCTCCCTGAGGCTGTAACCTATTTGCTTTCTGAAATATTAGATTTCCTTATAAATATCCCCCTTTTCAAATACATTTAGTTGTTGCTTCAAAGAGAGATAGTTATATTCAAATTAACTAGATCCACCACCTTCTATTTCCTGGCAATATTTAATGGAGTTCTGCTGGTTCCCAGCTGCACAGATTCCATTTGCACAATCTATATACAAATATTTGTACAGAGGCAAGAATAAGAAGAGTGGCATCTAGTTTTCCTTCCCTTACTCTCTCATATTTTTTCAAACACTTGACTGATACTCAAGCTGAATTAGATTAATACATTGAATGTCTCTGGGTTGCCTGCAGAATACGTGTATGTAATATTTAACCTGATAGTCCCTTTTATTGGTCTGTTACATCCCGTTCATTTCAGCCCACAACTGAAAATGAAATATATGTGATTAGAGAGGACATATTCCATTGTGGGTGATAGATTTGATAGTATATCATTTGTTCACATTGCAGGGGGTTATTATAATTCTCCAAGTCCAAGCAATTCTATAACAGAACAGGGTATTGCCCGTTTTACAGATCCAGTAGTAAAAGATTAATTATAAATCCTGATTGGGATTAATCAATGGTAATTTTTCCCCAGGTCTTAGGAAGATGTAGAATTCACTACTGAGAGAAGATGGTATTAAATCTGCCAGGAGTCTGAGCATGCTTGTCAAATAAAAAGGCAGGTGTTCGGCATCCTAGCATTTCTGCTCATTAGCAACACCTGAAGGGACTTTAAGCTGGAAGGAGTAGTGGAGCACTGCTTGTGGCAAATATTCTCCCTTATACTGGGCTAGCTGGTTCATCATCTGGGTTAACTGGTCCAACTTGCAACTTACTGTGATATCTCAGCAAGACACTAGCAACCTGTTTCAGGATCACTGAGATACCAGACAACTGCTGCCTCAGATTTCCTCCTTTAGAATTGGGAGTAATAAGATGGGAAATTTTCTGCCAAAGCTTCCTGCTAACAATTAAACTACTTACATTACAAAGAATATTAAAACAGCGTGTGGGTGTAAGATGTCTAAAATGAGATAAAAACAATTATCATAACCTCACCATATGCAGAATGAAATATTTGGAGCCTTTAGCTCTATATTTCCAAATTTAAATCCTTTATCCAGAATAAAAACAATTGTTAAAAAACAATTCATATTGTATTTTGTAGGATTAATAGATATTTATAGAACAAATTTGTTCATATTTTACTCTGTCTAAACATTTCCCCAACACCTTGTAATTTTCTTTTATCATAAAAATTACTTAAAAGGTTATAAATATTTCTCATTAGCACTTTTAGATTTCACATTCTGTTTGAAGTTAATTTTCTCAAATAATATGAGAATTCCAATTTATCATGCAGGGAGTTTGTTATTTGTAAATACTGAAACCAGACAGAGTTTCTTTCACCTGTCTAGACGCCAGTTTTAACTCTAGTCAGTAATGATTCATTTAATATCATACCATACTATAGATTCATATTTTTATTTCTCAGTATAGAAAAGCAATTTTGCATTGTTGATACTGAACTGCTTATATATCATTAAAAAGCTAGTAAGATGCTAGCAGATTCAGTTTGAGCTTAGAAAATGTCTTCTTTTATACCAAATTTTGAAATCCTTTTGGAATTAATTCCTGTTCAACCAAATTCTTTACATCAACAGGAGAGCCAGTTTATCTAATCTATCAATCCAAACTAAAATATATGGAAATAATTAAATTAACTGTACAGTCCCATGATATACCTCAGTAAACTAGAATGAGACAATTATATATTAACGACATATTTCAAAGTTCTACGCAAGGGTGCATTTTCACTAAAAATCTTAGTCCACTTTCCTCTATCTGGTTTTTAAGATTTCATGTAACTAGTTACTCGCCAAACATTTAAAGCCTATTTCTGTAGTTTGAACTTGCTACTGAAAACACATAAAAGAAGAATGCAGATTGATACAATCACTAGATACGTGCAGTCTAGGACAGTCAAATACTTACAAATTTAAGAAAAAGATGTAATTCTTTATGATCCAAGGGTTTGATTGTTGCTTCAAACAGAGGTAAGAATATGTTTTCCAGCATTTTCCCAAAGTTAGGCAGAATGTTTTTTGCCCTAAATATATCACTGGGGGAGAAAAAACCAAATATTTGAACATTTTTATTGTGCTTACTTGGGATATGGCCTACTTTAGGAATAGGTATACTTATCCAAACCCCCCTCCCCAGGATCTCAGTTGAATTTTGGGTGCAAAAAAAACCCTTAAGCAACTTTAGTTCAATCACTTTAAAGTACATAACAAAAAACAAAAATACTTGAATTATGTAACGTGAAAATGACCTGAATATTCTATCTTCCAAATGATATTATTATTATTATATAACATATTATTAAGTTAATGCTACCCATCTGTAATCTTTAATCTAAAATAATGAGAAAAATTGATAAAAGTTTACTTCTCATATCAATCCCATTCCTATTCAAACAGAGCCCTTCAACAAAACCCTAAGATATTGCATATGGTTATTTATATATCATATTTATTAGAACAATTTATATAGCTGTCCAATCAAAGTACAGCTCAGAGCATCGTACAAATGAAAAACATCGAATAGTAATAAAAATATTAGGTAAAACATATTGTGCCAGAGACTATTTCAATACAACCAAAACCAAGAAAAATAATCAAGACAGGCACAAAATCTCCTATCTCTGTGCCTGGGGGGGAAAGCCATTCTTCAGAGTCCTCTGAACAGTAAGCAGGATAAGGCCATCCAAATCTCAGGGGGAAAGCTTTTCATAGGGGAAATGTGACAACAGAGAAAACACATCTCTTGGGTTCCTCAAGATGACACCGCTTAAGTGATGGGACTGAAGCATGCCCAACCTGACAGATGTATCAGATACATAGAAGTAATCATAGATAGGGAGCCTCATATATAACCAATTCCTGTGCAACAAAGGGTTTTGTATGTAATAACTAACACCTTGGGTTGCACCCTAAAGCCTACTGGCAACCAGTGCAATTCATGAAATAGTGATATTGCATAGGAAAACCCAGATTCTCCTATAACTATACATACTACAATACTGCATTCTGGACCAGCTAAAGCTTCTGAGTGGTCTTTAAGGACAGGCCATAGGGAGTGCATAGCAGTCATCCAAACAATAGGTCATCAAAGGCTTGAGTGACCATGAGTAGGGCAGTGATGGATCATGAGTAAGGCAGTAGGGTTGCACAAGGTAGATTTGTGCAAAGACCACCTGAGCAATAGCTGCCACTTGTCCTTTGAGCAAGAGCCATATTGGCAACGTCAAATTGTATCAACCTGCTTGTTCTCCAGATATCCCACATGAGTCATTTTTGCAATATTTGTGGAAACAAGAGCAATTTAAATATAGGAAGATATTTGGGGATGTATCTTTGCTTCCCATATATAAACTTGAATAATTATAAATTTAAAATAAAACTGCACTTCATCAGTTTACATGGATTGCATTTACACATTTAACATTACATGATAAGCCAATTTTTATTGGAAAATGGCAAGATGGACCTGCACATGGCTCTCAAGTCTCTCTTGTTCATTAGAAATCAGCTCATCAAATTATGGAAGCAACCTGCTAAAATGCTGCTAGCTTTGTGCTAACCAAGTTTAACATACCAGAAAGGCAAGGGAAGGAGGAAGTAAGCCATACAAACTCTTGTAAAATAGAAACTTCCTGGTACCACCCACTTTAGCAATGCCATGTTACTGCCTAGCTTTCTTTAGTCCTTTTATCTTCCAAATCATTATGGTTTCCGAAATATTGTCCTCAACACTCTTTAAAGCAACATGTTTGGTTCTTTCAAATTAATTGAAGCTGTCAAACCCTCCAGATGACCTCACACAATATAGTGTGGCAACAGTCATGGTGCAAGGTGCAAGGTTATTTACTTAACCACAATTGTGGGAAGAAAAAAAAGTCAAATTTCCTCATTGCTGTAAGGGAAGTTCTTTTTATACCTAAGCATATTTTAAATGTCACTCTCTGTTAAAGAACTGGAAAAAAGAGAAATGAAACCATTTCCACTAGTGTAATTAATTATTGATTCTTTTACTTACTAGATTCTTGGGACCTGAATCATCCAGCGCATGTGAGGTGAATAAACTTTGTGCCTTATGAACCATTTAGCCAAATTCTGCCACTCATCTGCAGAACGCCCATAAATAGACAGCCGAGGTTCTGTGTACTGGTATTTACTTTCTTCTAGTTCACGGGCAACTTCCTATTCAAAATAAGCCATTATTACTTTTCTGTTTAGAGCAAACACATTTCATCAAAAAGTCTTACATGCAGAACCTAACTTAGAAATACACCTACTGATCATTAATCACAATGCATTTTGTATTCCACATTTCAAATTCCCCAAGTGTTTACAGACCTAATGATGCCATTTAGGATTGTTTTTAAATTTGCTTCCTGCCACATAATATTTACCACAGTGTTTGAACCTTTATATATTTCAGCATTCTTCTGAAATTTAGAAATGTGAGCAATACGGGAAAGGCCCTAAAGTATTTCTAAACTTTGTTAAGGCAGAAATATTCCTTCCACCATAGAAACCTAATTGGAAGAGGTGAGGAACTCATCTCTCTTACACATGGATATCAGGGTTTTGCTGAAATCTGATGGGGGGACAAGAGGAACATAGACCATATTATTAGCTACAGATGTTGCATCCTGCTTAACATTCACCCCAGTCATGAATGTCTGAAGAATTATTCCACCTGTACTCTAGATGACCACTAGATGGTGACAAGGAAATCCAGAAACTGTGATGTATTGTTCTATACTCTATCTAATGAAGTTAATAATTGATTGCATCTGTAACTGTGAAACCACAGACTGAGCTCCTTGAGACTTGCAAATTCAGTGATCAATAAAACAATAAAACAATATTTAACAATAAAATTAAGCAGAAGTACACGAAACTATACTGAGTAGTTTCCATATATCATCCAGGATCCTTTATCAATAAAAGCACTTAAGTATAGGAAGATGCCATCAAGTCTACCCCCTCTTCAATGTAGGAGTTCCATTTAGGATTAGAATTAGAATAGAATAGAATGAACTGGAAGCGCTTCTAGTCCAGCCCCCACTCCCCCCCGGTTCAAGCAGGAGAAGCTATATAATTTCAGACAAGTGACTGTGCAGTCTCTTCTTAAAAACCTCCAGTGATGAAGCATCCACAACTTCTGAAGGCAAGCTCTTCCACTGGTTAATTGTTCTCACTGTTAGGAAGTTTCTCCTTAATTCAGATTGCTTCTCTCTTCGATTAGTTTCCAACCATTGTTTCTTGTCCTGCCCTCCGGTGCTTTGGAGAATAATTTGTGGCAGCCCCTCAAATACTAGAATACTGCTATCATGTCGCCCCTAATTCTTCTTAAAGCATTGTGTATCAGAGGCATCCACAAAAGCCAGTGCTTTCTTCAAAATGACCAAAGCAGTCTTGCACCATTGCAACACAATTCCATTTCTTTCAAAGGTGCCTGCAATATCATGATACGTGTAGAAAAAGGGCAGAATTGTGTCGTGAAGTGTGACACTAGTTGCCCCTCTTTGACTGTCCTTGCAGATGCATCTGTCCCAAAATAATGGCTATTCTACATCCAGTGAAGAGTGCAGTGACTCATTAGGTTAGACACTGGGCTGATGATCAGTAGGCTCGTGTTCGAGACCCAGTTGCTGCTGTGTTAGACAGGGTGAGCTCCCATCACACACCATAGTTCCTGCCAACCCAGCAGTTCAAAATCAAGTGACCGTAAATAAATGGGTACCACTTCAGTGGGCAATTTAACAGGGATATGAAAGGACCCCCAAACTTGGCATTCCCTAGGCAATGGTGATGTCACTATTCAATCCTTTCAACCCTAAAGAAATGCGGTGCTCCCCACTTGACTGTAGAAGCAGTATCCAGTGAAAGGGAATCCCTATCTCTGTGGATAATTGATTAGATCTAAACTTTTTCCTGGATCAATTTGGACATGATACTCCTATTCTTCAGGTACAGTTGATGTGGTTCCTCCATGACCTGAACAAATAGACACTATAGGAAGACCCGTCCCTGAGCAGTGCGTACCAACAATGAGCTGTAAAATTCAAAACGTTAGCCACAAACTATATGGATTATAATTAAGAGTAATAAAACATATGAAATTTAAGTCATCCCATCTTTGTTTTACTCTACACGTACTCTTCCATTATTTCATAAATGTCATCTTCATAATTAACAGCATCTCTGTTAATTAATATTAAACAGATATACTGCTAATATATGAATGAAATAGGATTCATGTAATTACTATTACATTCAGTCTGTTTTTCCTAAAGGAGGCAGGATGTCCAATTTTGTCTTCTAATTGCACTCAAAAATGTCCACAAATTTATGCAATGAAGCATTTCAGCAATCCATAATTCACGGAAAAAAGGCAAACACATTTTCACTGTTGAAAATGAGATTTAAATGGGCTTAATCTCTAAAGATTAACATCAAAATAATTTTGAAGAACAGAACAGATTAATCAGATATTCCAAATCATTTCTTGTGTTTTGGATAACTCTTTTATACCAGAATAATGTAAAATGGTGTACTATTTAAGTTTTATAAGCATTTTATGTATGATTCATATATATTGCATGTATGTGTTCATCATTTCTCTTTATTCAAGTATTTACAGTAGGTCAAAAATATCCTTCAATTCCAATCCCATGCCCTAATTTATGGAAACAGAAAGCATTTGTAGATTTATAATATATTTTTCATGCAAAATTTGATTTATATTAATGCTAAATTGTATTTCTCTTTCAAATAAAAACATTTAAGATTAATAAATCCTCAGTAGTATCTAGACATTGATACAATTGGATTAGAAAGCTTATTTTCATGAGTAAAACAATTCATTATTATCTACAACGAGAAAAAAAACCTGATGAGAAATTCATCAGTCAGAATAGTTCATATTAAGATATGTATGTAAATGGTCTATACAAGACATCAGCCCATGGCATAGTTACAGGATTTAACTTTTGGAATAGAAAACTTCAGGACTTTAGAAAACGCTAATGGAAGAATTAGATAAGGCTTCAATGGAACTGTATCTAGGATGAATTATTATTATTCTGGTTTATGTACTGCTTCCTTCATAAAGACTCTGAGCAATAACAAATGCATAGCAGAGTAAAAACAATGGTTAAAACAAATGTACAGTAACTGATATGCCACACCTCTAATATCCTCATATCCTCATTCATTTGAGTCCAAAGTTTCAAAAGAGGTACATTTTTTACAGCTCTTTGAAAATATTATCAGCAAGGAATAGTTTAAATATCCAGGGCTAAGCTGTTCCAGAGTAGGACAGCCATCACAAAAAATGTTTAACAATGGGTTCCCTGCAGATCAGAGGTGAAATGCTCCTGGTTCGAACTGGATTGGGTGATCTGGAAGCGATTGTGGCAGGTGGTTCAGAGAACTGATAGTGATGGCTGCGTGAGGCTCCGCCCACCCGCCTGGGTGTCGTTACTTCCTAGTTTTAACCAGGAAGTAATGTGTTTTTTACCCTGCGCGCATGCGCAGGTTTTGCATATGTGCAGAGGGTCTATGCATGAATGTGACACTCACATGCACTTCTGAACCGGTAAGTAAGGTAAGTAGATTTCACCCCTGCTGCAGATGATATCCCCTTAGTGGGTTAAGATCTTCAGTGAGTCTTTTCCTGAAGAAACTCAACCCAGGGCAGACAATCTCAGAGATATCTACAAAACTTTGAACTATGAAACATTTAAAGGCGACACCTGAGACCTTGAATTTCATCCAGAAATTGACTGGCAACCAATGCAGCTCCCACAATAGAGATTTTACACAGGCAAATCAATTCAAAAAGCTGAAATGTGGGGAAAGACTCGGGAAACTTAGTATGTTAAGAAAAACTAATGAAGGCATTGGATTGAGAAAAAATGAATATAAGGGTCTTCAGAAAAACAAGTATCTACATAGACTGAATTCTTGTTTCGCTTTTATATCTTTGGTTATTAGTAACCTATTTAAAACAGTTACATGATGACATGCTCCTACAGAGTTTTCTGTCCATTGTAACTGAATGGCCTAAAATCTTTCAGAGCGGGTGTAACTTCTCCTGATTTTATTTGGCATACAAAAGAACTCACATTCTAACTAGATTTACTAGATGGCTTTGAGCCAGAACAAATAAATATATAATGATCACACTCTTTTAGCCCTAGAAAGAAGGCAAGGGAAAGTCACTTCTGAAAAACTTGCCAAGGAGCCTTCAGGGATGTGTCTAGGCAATCACCAGGAATCAGCATTAACTTGGAAGACACTCAAGCTAAGACATGATTGGCTGAAAAGTTGCTTACCTTCACCATCCGAGCAAAATATTCACCACCGAGATAGTTTTCTGTTTTCAAGTATAAGTCCCTCAACTCACTTGCACCAACTGGATTATATTTGGAGTTAAATTTATCAAACCGGTGAAATGTCTGGCGATCCTAAGAAAAGTAGGGGTTAAAAAAGTAGATTTGTTATATTCTTACATTATTTATCACCTGGATATTAGTTTTAGTAACTCACATATTCATGTTTTTTAAAAATATAAAATACGAGCTTACAAAAAGTTAATTTGAATTCAGACTATAAAAAACTAGTACAGTAAATACACAAAAGGCATAAGATTTTGTCAACCCAAAGTTTCTTTCTCTTTCCATGGCTGGGCAATTTACGAAACCTTGATAATTATTCTGATGTGATCTTTATTTAAAACAAACTTACCGCATGGACATCTAGTGAGTCTACAGTGAGGTCATAGGGATCCATGTGTAAGCTTTCAAACACCTGCTTCAAAGTCAGCTTCTTGTCTTTTCTTTCCCCAACTATCCTGTTGGGTTCAGTTTGATAAGTGTGCTTAATGAATCTCAGCAGATGTTTCTGATTCATGCAAGCAGCAGCGTGGATGTGGGTATCAACCTGAAATTATAAAAAAGTAGCAATTTTCCTCAGCTGAAGCTATTTTATTACTATCTCTGTGACACAAATTTTAACATTAAAAACATAACAGATGATTGAGCCTCAAATTTCTGTTGCTAAGCAAGATAGTTGTTAAGTGAGTTTTGTCCCATTTTACACAGCTTTCTTGCCACAGCTGTCAAGTGAATCACTGCAGTTGTTAAATTAGTATCATGGTTATTAAGTGATTCTGGATTTCCCATTGTCTTGGGCTTGTCTGAGGGTCACAAAAAGTGATCACATGATCCCATAAGTGTGCAGTGGCTCAGGGGTTAAAGACATTTGATCTTATCAGTTGAAAAACTGATAGCCCAGGTTCAAGACTGCACGACAGAGTAAGTTCCCATTACTTGCCCCACCTCCTACCCACCTAGCAGTTCAAAAGCATGTAAAAGCAAGAAGATAAATAGGTACCATTTCAGTGGAAGGTAACAACATTTTGTGAATAGTTTATAGTCATATACCGTATTTCCCCAAAAATAAGACCCTGTCTTATATTTTTGAAATAAGTGCTTGGCCTTATTATCATGTGCTCAAAAGCCCGATTGGGTTTATTATCAGGGGATGTCTTATTTTGGGGAAAACTGTGTGTGTGTGTGTGTGTGTGTGTGTGTGTGTGTGTGTGTGTGTGTGTAGATAGATAAGAGAGAGAGAGAGAGAGAGAGAGAGAGAGAGAGAGAGAGAGAGAGAGAGAGAGAGAGAGAGATGACGGACAGACAGACAGACAAGAGATTTGGCTACCTATATATTTTGTTCAGTACTTTTTCTCATGACATACATATTTTCCCTTTCCCTGCCAATTTTAATTTACTCCCTTATTTTCAGCATATCTGAACCAGAGCCAACAGTATTAGCCAAGTCACGAAAGAACAGTCGTATTAACCTATTAGGCTGTTTAATGAGTTTTACTCAAAAATATTTAGTATTTTAAAACATATCCCATGTGTCTTATTTTCTCAGGAATTAATGCAGTGATGAAATCCTCTGCGGATTGCTACTAGTTTGCTGCCCGCGCATGCACTGTGTGCGGCAAACATGTGCTGTGCATGCACATCTGCAGTGCATTCCAAAAGCATGCTGCACTTGCATGCATGTACAGTTTGCATCAAAAGCACGCTGTGCACATATTCACAATTCATGTGAAGCACACAGTGCGCACACCCATGCACAGTGTGTGCCAAACACGCGCTTCACACAGAAAAAAGCGGCTTAACAAGGTAAATAGAACAGTGAAGGGTGGGAACAGTTGTGCTGTACGATTTAGATTTGCTAGAAAGAGGATTTCCTGCTTTCTAGCAAATATAAATCACACGGCACGGCTAATCGTTAGAAAAGCTTCTTTTTAACTAGCGGTTCACCCGAACCGATGCGAACAGGTAGCAGTCTCCACCTTTAAGATCTATATCAGGGCTGTCAAACTCGAGGCCCATGGGCAGATGTGTCACATGCTGCCCCCTCCCCCGCTTGGTTTAGCGAAGGGGGAAAAGGCCCATTACATCACGTGACAACACCGTGATGATGAGAGTTTGACACCCCTAATCTATATGAACCAACACTTTTATGTTACTGCCACAGAGAAAAATACAGTTAGATCTGTAATCTTTCTGAAGGATTTGAGAATTGAGTGCAAGCTAGAAAACAGAGAGGACTGAAATAGAAAAGAGTTCTTATTTCTGCAGAGTCCAAATTGTTATCAGATTCTTCTCCAAAGCAATTACACTTCTGACTATTTGCAGAAGCGAGGGGAAATGTCTTTTTTTAGCTCAGCAATAGGCCACATTTTACTTCAGCTCACAAATATTATTATTAAAAATTTAAGGTCATATGATATACTGTTCCTGTCAAGGGAGATCAGAGTGGATAAGCTTTTCACCGAATAGATGAAGTTGACCAATCCTTATTAAGTTCATTTCAATTGCAAAAATAATTCAGCCTCTACAATGATAAAAAAAAAATCCTTCAACAATCCTTCAAAATAATTCAATTCTCCATGCTTTTTCTATGATCTTTAATCATAACTACTCAAGCTTAAGTAAGAGGTATTTATTTAAGGGACTGTCTATTTTATTTTCTATAATCATTATGAAACAAAACAGTGCTTCAATTCCGCAAAATGAGTATCTTCAGTATCTTCAGCTCTTTTATACTTTGGGGAACATTATTTAATGAACATGGCAAGGGAGTACTAAATGAATTACAGTTGACTATATATGCCTAACCAACTATTTAGAAATTTGTAAGAGGCAAGCAGAAGATTCTGGTTTACCCAAGAAGGAAACAAACATTCAATATGGGAATTAATTTCCACAGATAATATTACATTTACACCATGCAAACACATATCTTGTTAGTCTTAGTCAAATGCCAATTATATTACAAATACTGTAGCAAAAATGAACTCAGTCAAAGTCAAAATGACAAAAGTACATTTAGTAAGTCACATCCTAATCCAAAAAAATGTTTTGGAAACACAAGTAGATTTTTGTGTTTATTATACCCTTCATTGCCTCTTCAAAATACTGCTATTGAAAAAGATGCTTATTTTGCATGTATAAAGCAGGTTCTAAGATATAAAACAGCAGCAATGAATTATCTCTTAAAAGATAGCACTATCAATATCAATAGCACTTATATAGCGCTTCATAGTGCTTTACAGAGTGAGCATATTGCACCTAACAATCTAGGTCCTCATTTTACTGATCTTGAAAGGATGGAAAGCTGAGTCAACCTTGAGCTGCTCAGGATGCAATCTGTTTTGGCCAAAGGTATGTCAAGGCATCTTATGATATAACAAGGGATTAAAATTAGGGGGGGGAAACACCTAAATTTAAAATAACTTAATTCAATTAATTAAACACAATATCATTGCCCTCTGTGCATTTAATTTTCCTTTTGATTACATTAAAAATTATGAGTTGGTAACAATTTTTACAAAAGCTGTGGGAAGGTTTGAGGAGGTTGTACATGGTCCCTGTGGTTTCAGATTGCCCATCTAGGCATCTTTCAATCATGATTCAGAAAGATGCTTCAGATATCATGTGAACTCAGCACTTCTCTGCTACAGATTAAGTCAGCTAAGTCCTTTTTCAGACTACTGAAAACCTGAAAAATGATCATGTTGCTTTAAGGATTCATTAAAGAAGCTTCCCCTCCTCTGCCCCTTTTTTTGGGCAGATGAAACTGGAAAAAAGATGTAACTGTTTTAATGAATAGCAGAGAGATGCTATGCTTGAATAAGATACAACACAGTTCATTGAAATCATGTTTGAAATCAGCACAGCACAGTAATAAGGCACAGAAGGAAAGTTCATTTTTTAAAAAATGTTATTCAGAAGCATTTACTGGACTGGATGAAAAAAAGCCACAGATAGTGCTGATGCCATTCACGTGGTCATCCATTTATGACTACATGGGTAAATGAACCATTCAGATGAAGCAAAAGAGAGGTTTCAGGGCAATTAGCAACCAACACAGGTTCTATAATGAAAATATAAAAGTATGTGAACCACTCCATAATTGTGATGGTAGATTACACTGATTTACAGTATGAACATTATAGTCAATTGCATACAAATAAAGACTACATGTATATGAATGTATATTCTACTGAGTCATCCAGCAATGACTTACTGAGCATATCTATCTATGAAGATACTATCCACTACTATTCTTCTCTGCACATAATATTCTTTGGAAATGGAATTAAATTATGATAGATTTTTCCCTCACCATATAATATTTTCCCACTGATCAGGAGGTAATCCAATCTATTATCAAAAAATTAGGAGATCACAGGGAATCAGGCAGGCCAGAAGGATTCATGGTATCGGACTTCCATCACCTTCTTTTCACTGAAGGCTTCAAAAAACAAAATGCTCTTAGATGGGTGATGCTGAAGTCTTCTGTATTTATTTACTCTTTACCCATTTTTATTCTTTATTTATTTATCGTTATAACCCTTTCCTACTTGTGGTAGAAAAACCACTTTAATTTATTAAAGGTTTTTAAAAGTCTGAGAAAAATCCCTCACTTATATTCTCCTCATAGTAAGGTTTTCTTTTCTCAATAAACAGCAAAATCTTTACATGCTTCCTATGAATTCCTATGACTTTAGCACACAGTTAAAATGTTTTGTGTTCTTCACTTAGAATGCACAATTTATTTATGTATTTATTTCACTTATAGGCTGCCTGACTCCATTATCATTCTGGCAGCATATAGACTAAAAACAATATAAAATACTAACATATAGAGACACTAAAAAGAAAAGATATCTGGAAAAAAATAACAGAATATAAATTTAATTTGTGGAGGTACAGGTTCAGAATACATACACTGATGTCTTGAGTTTATTCTGATAGTTCCAAGCAAATATGAAATTGCATTTGTTGCCTGGATATATCACCCAGAGTTAAGGTCAACTCAAGCATGTTTTTCATCATTTTTAAAATGAATAAGATTGAATAGCATACAGTTTTCTTAGAAATGTTCCTTTTTTAATTTCCAAAGAATTCTCAAGACTTTATCACAGCTATCTTGATTCTGGTGCTGTAAAATGTTAATCCAGAGTAATAATTTAAGGTGCTAAATCAGTTAAGTATTTTTGAAAGCTCTTAGAATATTAAGAAGGCAATAATAAAATCCATAAAGCTGGTTTGCACGCCAGATAGATAATTAATTAGCATAATCTTTTATGCACAATTTCATTTGAAAATTTGAAGATGATAGAAAGCAACATTTCTCTAATCATTTGTCTTACTTTTTCTTTTATTTGCTATGAAAATCAAAGTGGCACAAACACTGAAGCCTAAAAAAAGTAGGGCAGGGGTTCACCCAAACTATATTTTGTTTATCATGTTACTCTCAAATATATCTGATAACTATTGTTTCTCTCTTTTTTCCTCTTACTTTCTTCTCCTTGGCACCCATCTACTCTTCTTTTTGGCCCCTTCCATCAACAGGGTCATTGAAGGCACTGTAAGTTTACAGCATACTAAACAATTCTGACACCTTCCAACATTCTGACGGGGGAGGTGGCACTTGAGAGTTTTATGTATACACATGTATTAAATCTGTCACCAAGATAGATAAATATTCTATATTTAGAAGGGTCGGTAATTCTATCATTGTCTCCAGCAGTTTACATAGTGTGGTGACAGATGACTTTGGTGCTTCAGTCAAGGTTATCCTAGGCGTCCCAATATATAACATCAATTCTGTAAATACTACTAGTTTTCATAGAAGGCTGAAGAAACATGGCAAAGAGACACTAACAAAAATAGCTTTGATTTGAACATATTGGCCATAATTTATTTAATATTACTCAATTATGGTTGCTTTATTATTACTTTGTTTTTTGTTGCTGTTGGTTGGAAATCTTCTTTTCAGTCTCAGAGGCACAATTGTGAAATGGGTGTCTCATAATTAAATAACACTGAACATTCAAATTCTTAGGTTTGATAACAGTAGTTGCTACACAAAGAAAAACCCCAGCATAGAAACTCATATTTAACTGACTGCATGCTCAAACTAATATTCCCTCTAACTAAGCTAATGTCCCCTGAGCAAATGAAAATCGTGTAATTTCATTTCATCAACTATACTTCAGGATAGGTGGAAGCAATCAAGTGCTCTCCAAATGTCACTGAATCACAGAGCTGGAAGGAGTCATTTAAGTTATCAAGTCCAACTACCTGTCACAGCAGGAATCCAAATTGAATTGAGAATATTCAGCAAAGAGAAGCTCACCATCTTGTCAATCATTCGTTGCTTGCTGATTTGCTCCCATTTTTCTTTTTAAGATGCAATTAAAATGTGTCTTCCTGTACCTGGAAATGATTGTTTTTTCTTCTGAATAATACATCTTTTTGGATATTTTTGGGTGCTATTGTATTCTCAGAACTAAACAAACCCAGTTCCCCTAGGCTTCCTCATTTTGTACAACGAATCCTAGCATTATGGTTACTGGCAACACCACTTAAATGTTTGGGGTCATAACACAGTCAATCATTTCTAAAAAGTTATTCAGTGCCAGCAGGCCACTGCTGGGAGGAAGGGAGTAAAGGGAAGAAGATGATGATGGAAAAAGTATGGTAACCATTTAGCTATGGGGTTTGGGCTGGGCAGTGCAGTGTTGCACTGGTTCATGAAGCTCCTTTCTTCAAGGACAATCCCAATCAGTGTTGATAGGGAATGAGAGGTCCATGATTGTTTCTTTCTGAAGAAGAAAGAATTGGTGCTCTCTCTGTTCCTTTTTAACATCTACATGAAACTTCTGGGTGAGATCATCCAACGCCATGGGATAAAGTATCATCAATACCTTATCCCAACTTTTTATCTCCATTCCTGGTGATCCAAGTGATTCTATAGCTACCCTCTCGCAGTGTCTGGAAGCTGTGGGAGTCTGGATGGAGAACAGCAGGCTTTAGCTGAATCCTGTAAGACAGAGTGGCTGTGAGTTTATGTGGCCTGGGGAATCTGTTGGCTTATCATCTTTAGTTCTGGATAAGGTTACATTACCCTGGATCTGGGAGTTCTTCTAGGCTCACGAATCCTGTTCAAAGAGCAGGTGGCAGGTATGGCTAGGAAAGCCTTTGCACAACTTTGCGTTGTGCACCAATTTTTCCCTTTCCTGGATTGTGAGGCCCTGTGCAGTCACTCATGCCCTGACCATCTCTCAGTTGGATTACTGCAATGTGCTATACATGGGGCTACCCTTGAAGATTATTCGGAAGCTACAACTGGTACAGAAAGCAGCGTTGCAGAAGGTTCTGGAGGTCCCTCATGTGGCACATGTGACAACATTGTTACACAAATTGTGCTGGTTACCAATTTCCTTCTGTGTCAAACTCAAGGTTTTTGGTCATTACCTTTAAAGCCCTTCATTGCATGGGTCCCCACTCATGTCAGTGAAATAGATCTACTTTAGTTCCCATCAACCAAGGAATTTTGGGTGGAAGATGGTTGTGTGGGGAGGTCTAAGAGAAGAGCCTTTCTGCTGTGGCTCCTGCCCTCTGCAATATTCTCCCATTGGAGGTGAAGTCCACCCCCACACTCCTGGCCTTCCAAAGAACCTGAAAATTTGGCTCTGCTGCCAAGCTTGGGACCCCAACAGAGGCATGTTGTATTGGGGGTGGATGTCAGGGTAGGGAAGATCCCTACTCCCAGACTGCCTACTGTCGTTTCTAGCTTTTTATTTTAGTCTCCTAATTTTAATTTCCTTGTATGACATTTTTTAAAATTTTTCATTATATTGTATATTGCCCAGAGTTACTATCAGTGAAATGGGCAGCATAAAAATTGAGGAAGGGAGGAAGCAAGCAATCTATGGTGAAAGATTTACATTGGTCCATATAACAAAGCTATCACATTCTTATTCTTCTTATTAAAAGTTCTCTAATCCTTCATAGCAGGATTCTGAAGACTGGAGATGTCCATTCATTTGACGTATATTGCCAGGTTAGCAACAGAAGCAAACAAAGCAGCCAACTATAGCAATAAGTGGTAGTAATTCTGAGACAGTGAGATGCTACAAATACATAATCACACTTTTCCAGGATCAGAGATGTTTAATCATTGGTTTAACTGATGGCTATTTTATAGGTAATCCTCAATTTATGACCACAACTGAGCTCAACATTTCCATTGCTAAGCAAGGCAGATGTTAAGTGAATGTTCCCCCATTGTATGACCTTTTTGTCACAGTTGCTAAGTGAATCACTGCAGTTGTTAAGTGAACTATGTGATCGTTGAGCGAATCTGGCTTCCCCCAGATTCCTCATCAGAAGCCAGCTGGGAAGATTACAAATGGCGATCACATGATCATAAGACAGTGCAACTCAGGGGTGGGTTCTACTTTCCTTTACTACCAGTTCACAACGGGATTGCACGTGCACTTACTTCGCTCGCGCATGCACAGATCATGTCTGATGACATCAAGGTCAGTGGGCGGAGCCTCCTACTGGTTTTACTACCAGTTCTATAAAACTGGTCCCAACCGGGGGCAACTCACTACTAGTGCAACTGCCATAAGCACATGCCAGTTAACAATTACCCGAAAACTAATCACGTGACCAAGGGGATGCTACAGTGGTCATAAATGTGAAAACTAATCATAAGTCACATTTTTTCAGTGCCGTCACTAAACACTCACTAAACAACTGGTTGTAAGTTGAGGACTATCTGTATTTTGTACTTGTTGTATGTTACAATAATTTGTTTTGAAATCTGAAAGATCTCTACAATAGCATTACAATCCATAACCCAACATTTTTACATATAATTATTTTGTTTTCAACTCTTTGGGGGGAGAAATTGTTACACCTACACCGTCTAGTTCAATACAGCAATCTGAAATACCTGTTGAGTAGTTTATTATTGGATGTTTTCTTATAACTTGCATGTACATCAGTCACAGTAAGGACTTCCTAGAATTCAGAGTAATCTTATGAGGGCAATGTTTATATCGTTCCTTCCCAAGCGAGGTCACCCTGTCCCTTCTCCTCACATGCAGTGCTTCTGCTAAACATTATTAGCCTCTTGTGATAGTCAATAAACATGAAACTGCACACCATCTGGGCCAGCCCTGAAAGAGGCTTATCAGAGATATTTTAAGATATAAGACTCTCCTTTAGTGCCTGCAGAATTCACTATTCCCATCCTGTCTATTGGAAGGGGAAAAATGCTTTTGATTATTTCCCTTATCCTTAGTCTTTAGTTCTACTCACTACAATCAGCAATTCTGTTCACCTGATATAAATAAAATATAAAAATACATTAAGCATAAAAAATAAAACATTACATAAAATGCTTTATTTTACTTATCTTTACAGCTCCACCCTTTCTCCCCTTATATCAACTATCTCTCTTGTGACTGTTTTTTAGATTTCTACATTTGGCCTAAGTTACTGGAGTCTATCAAATGGGGAAATGACTGGAGGAAGAAAAATTAGGCAAACCTATTGCTAGTTCTCTAATTCTCTGTTTAGATCTTATAAAAGAGGGAACCTGAAAAAGCTCATGAGGAGAGATTCTGCCTCTTTCACAGAAGGTCTGGAGAAAAGGATATAGTAAAAGAGGCTAACTCTTTTCACGCCCCCTCTCCCCACAACTCTTTCAATCATAACAAGAGTCTTTCTATGATCTACCATTCTCTTCCTTGAGTATTAGACCCAGCAAGGAATCTGTTAGATTACTAAAAGACATTATTACTAGAAAACAATTCCAAAAGTATCCAGTGGATGAGAAAATGCCCAGCTGCAACCAATGATCAGCTAAAAACTAGGAAAAGAATGAATTAGAAGTGTATTTATAAATCCTCAGATTTTTCTGGATTTTATTGGATTTTGTTTCCTTTTGAGTCCATGTTGTCTACCCTTTTTTCCCCAAAATAAGACATCCCCTCATAATAAGCTCAATTGGGCTTTTGAGCACATGGCAATAAGGCCCAGCGTTTATTTCAGGGTTCAAAAAAATATAAGACAGGATCTTATTTTCAGGGAAACACAGTATATAATATGTAATTTGACCAAAAGTTACTGGTCAAACAAGAATTTGAATCTGGTTTTTCCAATTCTAATATTCTATTCACTGGTTTATTTATTATTCAATTTCACATCTTAATATGCACTAGGCCAATTTTATTTATATAATAAATTCATTCTCTACAAAAAGTGTCAATCTTTTGAGTTATAAAATTTTGAATAAATTGAAAGAAAGATATCTAAGTAAATAAGATGACAAAATAAATTGAAAAAAAAATGCTTAAGATGTCTAAATATATATTACACTGTACTGAATAAGAAATTGACAACTTCCACTTCATCCCAAAGATACTAGTAGTTATGACTTTTGTATTACAGAAAAGTAATATTGGAGTAAAAATTAAAGTATCAACTGCTCACTCTAGACCTCTCATTTGCAAAGGTCTGCATTACAGCCTCTTTCTATAAATCTTCAGATAAGCACATTTGCTTTCAATGTTGTGCTACTACATATTCCATACTTCCACCTCAGTTACACTCTTAAAACTAGCTTAAAAAAATTGAAGCTATAAGTATTCTATTTTTTCATTGTTGACAACCTGTGTTCCTGCCACCAGATTCAAACTTTAGATATGGCTAACCAAACTCAAATGGCTTTAAGAAGTGAGATTGATTACAAGACATACCACTGAAACAAACAAAATGTTAAAAAGTTATGATATTTATGTTACTTACAAAGCACATCTAAATTATATTAAAGTAACCAAAATATCTTTCCAATCTCTGAGGCATGTCACAACTTTTGAGCACCCCTAATGATTGATATTGAAAGTTAAAAAATGTGACATTTCAAAATTTCAATATATAATAAGACAGTTTCAATAATTGGGGAGACTAGATATTAAAAAATGAAGAATAATTGTATAACCTTTCACTTACCTTTCTTACATTATAAAAATCTCGATGAGGGTTACTCTTCAGTTCCTTTAGTTCAGACATCTCATTTAGCATTTCATGTAAACCAAACTTAGATCCTAGAAAGTTAAGCCGCTTGTGGCAATATGTTTTCCTGTGAAAGATGAACCCTCATTGGTTAATTATACTTTTATATTATACAGAAAAGAATTGTTTTACATTAAATAACATATATCTGCTGGAATACTGGCCAGGGACCTCTGCAGTACAGAGGTCAAAATGTAAATAAGACAGTTGTGAGCACACAAGTGAAACAACTCCTTTTTAATATGTGTCACCTGTATTTAAAAAAGGGGTAGGACCAGGGATGAAGTCCAGCAGGTTCTGACAGGTTCTGGAGAACCAGTAGCAGAAATTCTGAGTAGTTCAGAGAACCGGTAGCAGAAATTTTGAGTAGTTTGGAGAACCAGCAAATACCACCTCTGGCTGGTCCCAGATTGGGGTGGGAGAGGAGATTTTGCAATATCCTTCTCCCAGGAGTAGGGAGGGAATGGGGATTTTGTAGTATCCTTCCCCTGCCACACCCACCAAGCCACACCCACAGAACTGGTAGTAAAAAAATTTGAATTTCACCACTGGGCAGGACTGATCTCACAGTTGAATGAACCATTTTACCTTTTTGACATGCTCCGACGAGCGCTGGTACAAATAACTTTGAACTAGAACTGTTTTAAATGTGAAGCATTCCATTTCAGGTTTAAAATGTACTATTTCACACTAAAAACAACTGTTTCTCACTCAATGGGTCATTTCCATTCTTCTGATTGAGGAGCACTTATTTCTATTATTTTTCAGAAAGTGCTGGGAGTTAAGCTAAGCCACTACGACAACTAATACACATACTATTCTTTCACTGTCTTTACATGCACCTAATAATGTGTTTTCAGACTAAAGCTATTTCTAAATAAACTTGTATAGAATTAGGGTTCTAGAACTTCATCAATCAGAAGTTGCTGAAGAACAACTGCAGCATTACGATTAATGAAGCATTTAATGTCCTAGCCTTATGGAATTCTTAAAGTTAAAAAGAACCATACGTTGGGCCATCGGCAATAAGAGCCAACACATGGCTGAGGTCAAGGGTGTAGGTCTGCCGATCAGGGTAAGGCAAACTTCGTGGTTCATTAAGTTCCATCATGTCTTTGTTTTCAAAAACTAAGAAGATGCCATCCTTCATCTTTACAACATAGTCCAAGTTCCCTGGAGAATCATCAAGATTAAAAGGATCTTGCAGTTCTTTCGGTGGTGGATGGAAATCTGTAAAATATCAAGGTCAGACAATCTAGCATCATTTAAAATACAGACTCATTCTATCATAGCTGGAAATTAAATTGTTAGTAATCAATAGTTTTTCTTAAAAAAAGAACCTGTATGCTATATCATACTGGTCTTATTGTGAAATAGTAACTCTGCTTAAAGTCTGTAGAGATTCTCAGTAATCCAGGTCATGGTTGTCCCAAAGGTGCTTTTTCAGGAAGCAACTGGACTGTTTTTTCTTTGAAGACATTTTGCTTCTCATCCAAGAAGCTTTTTTAAAAAAATATTATTTTATTGGTTTTCTATTAAATACATTTCTTAGTGCTTAATAAACATTGTTTTTGTCTGAGTATTTAATTTACTTAACAATACAAATTACATTCTTAATCTCCACCCCTTTTTTCCAGCCATTGGTAAAATAAATTCCATGTTTGATAGTATTCTATATCCTCTGTTTTAATTTTTAGTGTCAATCTATCCATTTCTGCACAATTTAATATCTTCTTAACTATTTCTTCATCTCATGGTATATCTTCATTTTTCCAATATTGTGCAAAAATAATCCTCGCTGCTGTTAAGACATATAATATTAAATACATAATTTTCTTATCTAGTTTTCTGATATTATGTCTAATAAAAACAGTTCAGGTTTGAAATCTACATGTTTCCCTATCAACTTTTCTAACCACCTGTATATCTTTGCTCCAAATTTTTTTGCTTTGGCACGAGTCCACCACAAATGATAAAATGTGCCCGGATTTTTTTTATTACATTTCCAACATTTCCTAGACATATTTTTAAAGTTAATCTAGCAGGTGGTAAATGCCACCTATATAATATTTTATATAGATTTTCTTTATAAAAGGTCGCCATTGTTAATTTATAATTCCTTTCCCATAAGTTTTGCCATTTCTCTAGTTCTATATTATGGCCAAAAAAAATTTCCCATTATAGCATTGTGTCTTTTTTTTGTTTATTTTCCATTTTCAAATTCAATAAGAAGTTATATACCTTCTTAATTAGTTTTTCATCAGAGTTCAACAGCGCCTGATCAAAAGGTGTTTGTCTTTTATAGAAACCATACTCTTTCATGTCTGAATGATATCTAGATTGTATTTGAAATTTTGGCCACCACGATAATGCCCTGTTCTTCAAGCTCATTTCAATTTTAATTTCCCTACATTGTCCAAAATGTCTTTATAAGTAACATTTTTTTCAAAATTAACCAAATTTGGGTATGTAAAAGCTTCAATCCCATTCTGGGATTTTCAAATATATTTTAGGTTTTATTTTTTTTTCCATACAGATATTAGTGAATTTCTTATATTGTGATTTTGGAAGTATCTATAGTTTTTTTCTTCTCATACCATAGGAAGGCATGCCATCCCAGTTGTAAATCATGTTTTTTTAAAAAAATTTTTTAATTTGATTTATATGCCGCCCTTCTCCGAAGACTCAGGGAGGCTTACAATGCGTTAAGCAATAGCCTTCATACTTTTGTATATTTATATTTATACAAAGTCAGCTTATTGCCCCCAACAAACTGGGTCCTCAATTTACCCACCTTATAAAGGATGGAAGGCTGAGTCGACCTTGAGCCTGCCTGGGATTGAACTCACAAGTAATTGCAGCAGCTGGATCTTAAATGCTGCCTTTGTAGGAGGCATTACTCCCCTACGCTACTCAGGCTCCTAATCCAAGGTCTCAGGTCTTTCTAATCCAAGAAGCTTTTTCTGCTCTGACAGGATACTGGGGAATGGAAGGATTTATATTCCTTGCAGAACAGCTGGTCATTTGCATCCTTTTACAGGGTTATAGTCACAGATAAACCTCCAAGTGCTTCAACATAGCCATCAAAGTCACAACCATGAGCTGGATGACTGAGAATCTCTACAGACTTTTAGCTATACAATTTGGAATGAACACCCTTTGAATGGCGTAGGAGTAGGAATGGATTTCCAGAGAAAAAATTGCAGACTACAGGAAACAGGAGCACTACTCGGGTGACCCTGAGGACACAGATAAACCTCCAAGTGCTTCAATGACTCTCAAACAGTGGTTCTCAACCTGTGGGTCGTGACCCCTTTGGGGGTTGAACAACCCTTTCATAGGCATTGCCTAAGACCATCGGAAAACACATTTTCAATGGTTTTAGGAACCGAGATACCGCTCCCTAACCCTCACGCTCCGCCTCTGCGGGAGGGCTGCATATCCCAGCATGCAATGTGGTGCCCCCACCCTTTAGCAGAAAGAGAGGAGAGAGGCTGTGTCCATGCGTGTGTGTGTGCACGCACTAAACTTTCTATGCACACTCGGTGAATGTAAGAGCAGTGCTGCAGTGTTTTTTAGAACTTTAGAAAGTGTTAAGTGCTTATTTTACTTAAATAAGTAAATAAATAGCTCTGGCTAGATTTACATGCTGAAAAAAATCAGTAATTTCATTTGTTGTCATTGAGTACAATTATGGTTTTAAGAAATGACATGCTTTAAAATTAAATACAACTTGAATCATCACATTTAGTTTAACAAATCAAGTTTAAGGAAACCATAACTTAGCTCAACGGTGGAACTGGGCCAGAAATCAAAGCATTATTTTTTTAATTAGAGCTAATTTACCTGGGAGCACTTCATCTTCAATTTTCCATTTTTCATTTTTCATACTGCATAAATATTGTGCTGTCGTCCTTGGAAAACGATGGTAAGCAAAGCGGCAATACTTCTCTCGAATAAGTAAAGCTTTTGCTAAATTTCTGGCAGCTTGTTCATAATCATCAACTGTAACCTAAAGGAAGAGGTTATACAGTTAATAATTAAAAGTATAATCCTAATCCAAAATGAATGTACTTGGAAGTAAATTATGCTTCTCTTTGAAGCAATACACCTCTGCCAGACTACAGGAAAATCCCAATAGCCTCCTTGCAAAATCCCAATAGCCTCCTTGCTAACTATTTTCCAAAAACATGCCATAGAGTCTATCTCACCATCTTCCCACAGGGGACAGTGCCCAAGGATGGCTTAAACTAAAATTCTGGAAGTGGTGTTTTCCCTAACATCCATCTTCAAGACACTATGTCTACTCCAGGGGTCTCCAACCTTGGCAACTTTAAGACTTGTGGACTTCAACTCCCAGAATTCCTCAGCCAGTAAAGCTAATTATTAGTCCACAAATCTTAAAGTTGCCAAGGTTGGAGACCCCTGGTCTATACAATGTAAAGAGTGTTGACGGACTTCATAAAAGTAGTCTGAAATTACATGCTCTGGGTCGGCAATATTGTGACTCCAACCAGAATGGCACAACTTGCCACAGCCAACTTGCCATTGTCAACTCGCTGCAGGACAGTTCACCACAGCCAACTCATTGTGGGACAACTCTCTGCAAAACAATTTAACAATTCTATTTAATATTTTTTTTAAAAAAATCCATTCACATTTTATTCTCTCCCTCCTTTCTTTAATGATTCTATTCCACTATTTCTTTAATATTAGTGTACCTCTTGTCCTGCAGTGAGTTGTTCTGCAATGAGTTGGCTATCGCAAGTTGGCCTGCAGTAAATTGGCCATGGCAAGTTGGCAATGGTGAGTTGACCATGGTGAATTGTCATAGACGCGACTCCAACTAGTTCTGGTGTTTCCTATGGAATAACTCCCTCCCATTTCATCCTTCCCCATGTTCCACTTCTCTTTTGGCAGTAAGAGAGACCAGAAATTTTGCAGCCAACCTTTTTTTTTAACTGTTGATCAACCAATTAACTGAGTGTAAAATCCTGGCTTACAGCATTAGTGGACAGAATAAAGGCTCAGTTCTTGAACTTCTGTAGCCTGTGGGGTTGGGACTTGCCTTTCTGTGCGGTCTCAAGTTATTCCTGATTTGTTGCCTCATCTTCTTACATACTAAGAATATTTTGTAATTTCTATGCTCATCCTTACAGTTAACCAATTCTCAAATTCCATCTGTTTAGCAGCACTTGTCCATTGGGTAGATGGAAACAAAGAGATACAAAAAACCAGACTCTCTCTGCCAATTAGTTAGAGGTGGTATTCAGCAGGTTCTGACCAGTTCTGGAGGAACCGTAGCAGAAATTTTGAGTAAAATATTTATCGGACAACCGGTAAATATCACCTCTGACTGGCCCCGCCCCCATCTATTCTCTGCCTCCCAAGTCCCAGCTGATTGGGAAGAAATGGGGATTTTGCAGTAACCTTTCTCTGGAGTGGACAGGAAATGGAGATTTTACAGTATCCTTCCCAAGGAGTGGGGTGAGAATGGAGATTTTACAGTATCCTTCCCCTGCCACACCCACCAAGCCATGCCACACCCACCAAGCCACGCCCACAGAACTAGTAGTAAAAAAATTTGAATCCCACCACTGCAATTAGTTGTTCATAGCCAAACAGTTATCCAGTCAACTCACAGTTTCAAAACATGCTTTAAAGTTAAATTGGTCAACAGTAGAATAGAAAAGAAAAAAAACCTACAGTGTATAAAGTAACCAATTTGTACCTGCCAACCAATAAGTGGGCAGACATAAAAATGGAACAACAAATAAATAAATTTACATATTAGATAATACTGGGCAAGGCTGGAATTTCAGTTGAGATAGCCAACCATCACAGCCATTAATGAGTTTCTTAATTATATGGTTATACATATTTGATCATTTATTACATGTTAGATTAAAATTATGAGAAGAAGTTTTTTGGATTAAATATTGAATATTCATTCCAATTAGAGAATGGGGCGGGGGGAGCCCTACTAAGCAGGTATATACAAAAGTAGGAAGGCTATTGCTTAACGCATTGTAAGCTGCCCTGAGTCTCCGGAGAAGGGCAGCATATAAATCGAACCAATAAATAAATAAATAAATAGTTGTCATCTTTGTACTGAAATGTGTCAGAAGTCACTTTTTAAAAATATTTGATGTATTTTCTGTCAACTGTTAACTTGTCCCATTATTCTCCTCCCAATTTTCCCTTTATATTAGTTTGTATTTTAATGTTTGTTTATGAAATACAATAAAATGTTTGGGAAAAAAAGAATGCTGCATGCCAAAATTGAATGAACACAGTGCAGCACAGACATATTGGAGACACATAAGGGTGCAACTGTGGGGGGTATAAATATTTAGAGTGGGCACAATTTTCTGCCAGCTCTGGGGTGGGAAAGCAGATGTGTACATGCAGCCTATATTATTCAAGAATGCAAGTGGGAGTCAATTCACGGAATGCTCCTTCATTCAAAGGAATTCCCTGCCTATAAAAAGCTAGAAAATTGTGACAGAATGCTTCTCACTAATGCCTTATTAAGTATCTTGTGTGAAAATGTTGTACAGATGGGTATTTAATTATCCACTTTCTATCTGCAGTCTGGCTAAGATTTATCACTTCAGTGAGAATCAGAAATAAAGATCAGATTTAAAGTTTAAATCAGATAGATTTAAAATATAACTTTGTAAAACAATGTGATTAAGACCTCAGCTAATTCAGTAAATGCAAAACACGTTTCCAGAGCTTTGGCTATAAATAATGGTTCAAGAAATTATATTCAGGTCTAGGCATAGTATCTAATTTCTGAAGACTTCTTAGAAAGTATCCTTTCAGCTTAATGAACACTGTTACCTCATATCAACACATCATACAAGTGAAGATGTAATATCCTATTTGTTACCTGAAGCTGGGGGCCTCTGGGCATTTCCCACAAAGTTATCTAGTTATTTGACTCCATCTTCATACCTATTCATATTCCTAGTAATAATATCCTGCAAATGGAACGAGGCCAATATATGTCACTATGGAAAGTATGCTTGGACTTCCTATTTTAGGTAATGTCTAGTCATGTTGTTTAGCAGTACATGCCTCCAGTTGATGATTAACGTGGAGAGACAAAATAAAGGTTGTCTTTAACTACTATAAGAATCCCACAGGACAAATTGTGTACTCCAAATCTATCATTTGGAATACTGTATTTCTACAGTAGTATATTATATCTTTATTCATTGCAACAAAGCTATTGACCAGGACAGTATTCCCATGGCTTCTTAAAGAATTCTACACAAGCATAACCATCATAAAACAAAAAATTAATTTCATGTTATATATACAATATTTAATTTATAAGAAAAAAAATCATTGCCATCATCTGTGTGTTTGCTTACCCCGGCACAGTAATCCCCACTAATTGTAACTCTTTGAAATTCTGGAACATCATATGTCCCTTGGATAGGTTGAAAGGCACCTGGAAGAACTGGAGTAGGAGGAGACACAGCTGGAGTAGCTGATGGAGGCTTCCAGTCTTGCAAGGGAATTTGTAATGACAAGGATTGGGATCGAATCATCTTGAAACTTTTCTTCCTAGGTATACATAACACACAATATAAAGTCAACAAGACATCAATTTAAGGCAGCAAATAGTCTCTTTGCTCTGGAAATCTTCTAAAGAATAATACACACATTTCTTTAGTCAAAAGGCTTTTTTTTCTACTTCATGAATCCACTATGTTACTTCTGTCTCATGTAGAAATCTCATTGGAAATATTCAAAATGGATATTTATGAAAAATATGGTACTATACAGACTCTGCAAATGTGTTAGACAAATGGTCTGTTGAGACTTCAGTACAAATTCATTTTATAATGTTTATCAAATGAGCAATATTTGTAAACCTATTTCAAGATTCACAGTATTACAATGTAAACATTTTGACTGTTTGAATGAATTTAGAAGTCACATTAAAAAGCAATACTTCTGTTTAATTAAGTTGCTAAATATTTTGACAGAAGGGAACGTAACTAGAAGGGACATTTAAGTGATGCCCATAAACATCTTTCATATTTATGTCTCAGCCATCTATTTACAGCTGTTCGTTGATTACTTGTCAACGACTAGTAAGATAGAGTATCATAGGGACAACAAGGATGAACTTCAACAATAGTCAAAGAGTGAGCAATTTAAAAAACTTAATATGCCTTTACCAAATGGTTATTTGCAGGGAATGAGCTTGAGTTTTGTGTAGGCTCATACTTGCACACAAGCTGTATAAGTAGTAGGATCAATTGGACTCCTGATTCACTCATTTTCTATCTGTATAAGTTGATTTCATCTCTAAATGGCATTCCCTATCTTCACCAAATTCATATAAATAAGAATAATGCACAGAAAACAGAAGACAACCAGGATCAAGATGGATAAACTCAGTTAATGCATGTACTGTTGAAAAGACCTGAAAGACCAGTGTAAGGACAGATCATCATGGAGAAAATATATTTATAGGATTTGCAACTGGATGGCACATTATGAGTCAATCAAGAATACATCAATAAAAAGACTAAAATCATACAAAAAGCCAATGGCAGGATTAGAGAGTGACAACACTTCATATTATATCTGATGGTATCAAACAACTGTTCTTAGCCAACCTCAAATCTCATTATTAAACATTCTTCCACCCCGTTAAAGCTACCTTTTGGTAGTTTCCAAAGACTGTTGTTCTGCCAATTCCTTCTGAAGTTCTCTTTCTTTGGCCTCTTGTTGCCCAATAGGACAATCTTCAGGCACGGTGAAAAGTGACAAGGCATCTTTGCTATCTTCTTCTCGAAGAACCTTGGCAAAAACCTTTTCAGCTAAGATTCGCACTGACTCGTCAACTTCAGACATGTTTAACTTTGGGAATTGTCTGGGCATCTCTGCTATGAAAAACACAAAATGTGTTAATTCTGCTATTTCTTTTATTAATATAAAATGTAATAAATTCACAGCATTCTAATAATTTACAAAAAGCACATTTTACCTTGAATTCTTCCATTTTCTAATCATCCTAGCAAGCTTTTCTTATACAGAAAAACCAATTTTAAAGACTTGAATAGCTCAGCAGGAATTGCTAAAATTAAGTAAACTTCAAATATTCCTTTGTGATACATGTGAAAGATTTTCTAATGAAATGTTTCTTTCCAGCTTCCATATTCATTATTTCTTAGTCCTAAGTGTATTAGATGAAATTCAAAAAGTCTCTGCAGTTATGTAAAAAGGGTGAATACCTACTTGCATGATCTGCTTATCTAGGTCTGGGAGGTGTTAGTATGTCATGTAACTATCCTAGGTCCAAAACAGGCCTCCATTTGGGACTAAGGTAACACTCTGTCTCCATCAACTCTATCATGCAAGCTGCTTACCAGAAGCTTAACTGTTCCTTCTTGATACTTAGACGAATTCAAAACCTTAAAAAGTCCCTGGGAAAATATGTCCCTTCTGTGAACTCTGACTTACTCTGTTGTAATCTTTATTCTTCCCCAAAACCACAAAGAGGATGGAAAAAGGTCTGAGACAAGTGGGCGTGGATAACCCCTCCCCATGCCCAAACACTGAAGGTGGTGCCAACATTCATTGCACTACTGTGAACTGATAAAATACAACAGTAAATTGCAGCAGGCAGGAGTGCTTAAAAAGTAAGTAATTTAAAACTGTTTCAATTGTCCCCAACCCTGTACTGTTTGCACACAGTGTGTGTGAGAGAGAGAAGGGCGGGTGGACAATTGACTAGACAGGACATGTTGTAGAAACAATCTCTGTGATTAAATTTAAGAAAACAATTGACCTTTTCCATATCAAATGCAACTGAGAAGAATGTAAATTTGCACTGAATTGAACGACAATTCAGTGCTGACTTTATGTGCTGCCATACTATTCTGGTGAACCAACTTTTCTTAAGAATTTGATTCAAAAACAACTGAAACCCGCAGCAATAAGACCTCATGGTGGCTATCCAACATGAATTATTTGTTTGATAATATTGTCTCTTTCCTTCAGGGGTTCCAGACAATGTATTCAACATGCTGTCTTCCAATTTTCCCCACCACAACATTGTGAAGTCCCAGTTCATCTTAACCAGTATACCCTACTGCTCTATATACATTTGCAACAGATATTTCAGTATTTCAATGCTTCATTGTTTCTACAGTTAATAAAATATTTATGTAATGAAATATTTAACAGCATAAAGTATATTTAATTTTCCTTGTTTTGCACCCATATGTAGTAAGAATCAGGACACAGCACAAAATCCATTCAAGTATTTTAAAGGTAACATAGTCGAGAATATTTACTTAGGACCAGAGACCCAAGGCTAAACTCAGCTGAAAAACTGGGTGGGCATTTTGGGCCATTCAAAGTGTATGTCTTCAAGACATACAAGCCAAAAATTGCAATTAAAAACATTTGCATGCTATTATCTTAACCTGCAGTTAAGATAATAGCATGCAAATGTTATTATCTGTACAAGAATGTATAGTTCTTGAACTAAATCTTAGGTTTACCACTTTGGTTAGTAAGCCCAGAACAACTGCAATTTTGCACTTAGAGACATTAACATTTGGAACTAATTTGTTACAGATTTGAAATTCTATTGTCTGTAAACCCCATCAGCAGCCACTTGGCTATAGACAAGAACAGAGTTGGGGAAGTTGTACTTTTAAGTCAGTATTGACTTGGAGTGATGGCCTGGAAAAGTCACAATTGTTGACAATATTTTTTTCAGAACTGGCTTGTCATTATCTTCTTCCAAGTTTGAAAAGGAGTTACCAGTTGGCTTTGCATCTAAGGCAGATTTAGGAATCCCAGTCTCCTGGTTTCTAGTTCAGTGTTTCAAACACTATTTCAAACTATCTCTCCCTTTAAGATTTGGGTTAAACAGCCTCATATGCATGGGCATCCATTCCTTATCACAATGATGAAATGAAACCTATCGTGACATCACTATGCAACCTCCAACATCACAATTTCACAAACAATATCCTAAGGAATGAAGTTTGCATTGTGACATGCATTGTAATCACTAATCCTAATTCCCTCTTGCTCCCTAGATTTCTTTACCCATATAATGGAATACACAATAGAACTAACATATACTGACTTTTTGCTTAGCCACTGTTCTTAACCCAGCATAATTTAGAGAGCTATTCTGTTGTAAGAATAACATCTCAAACTCTGGAGGAAAGATACAGCATAAATTTAGTAAACCAGGCCCAACTTTTTCTCTACTCTTTTTCACTGTATTCATTATGTCAAATAACTATCACAGGGACTGGCTTCCTTTTGTTTTGAATGAAAGCACCTTGTTCCTAAGGTAAGATTATGCAAACATATTTGAGTCAAATACATCATTTGGATTTGAAATGATATGCCAAGCACCATACTTCAAGAGTTTCAAGAAACAAGTGAAACCAACACAAAGAACTCAATTTGATTTAAATCCAATTTAATTGTAATGAATGGATTATATTCAAATTATATTCAGCTAAGGTGATTACTTCATCTTAAATGACTGTAAAATTGGAGTTGAAAGACTCGTTCATTTCAATGAAAGAGTTAAATGAGATCTTTAATTTCCCTGACTAATAACAATAGGATTTTTAAAATAGATTTTTAAAATTGAAACAAAACCAAAATCAGATATAGTTTTGATCTGATATTTTTTCCTCAGATGTATTAAAGAATATTCCCACAAACATAATACCGCTAGTCAACTGTTGATACATAAATTTGCTGATCTAAGAAATAATTTAATAATTCCAGTCTAACAATGCCAATGGGCATTTTATTAATTTCACAAAATTTGGTTAATTTTATCCTAATAACAGTTCCTAACATTAAATATTGATCTATTTTAATACTTAATAAAGAACTAAATCATTTAACTTTCATATTTCTTTATAATGAGCCTAATGTATTTTATTTATTTCTTATCTCTGTAAAAAGTTTCCAATAGCACTCATTCAAAGTAATATCTTGTAAAAAGCAACAAACAATGCAAGCTTTAAGTACAATCCTTTGTTCTATATAGAATTATACATGAACAGAAACTTTATTACACAGGTACAGAGATTTTATTGCTGCAGTAATATCACAGATGCATGTGTGTATGTACACACATACATATATACTCCCAACGCTATAACCAGGCTTATTTGCTAGCTAAAAAAATAAGAAAGAAGCTGGTATTTCCAGGCCGCACTTTGTTACACACAAACACACACAAATAAACTTTCCAAGATTAAATTTGGTGTACACTGAGAAATTCAGGGGATGCTGTGATGTGCAGTACTCATGAACCACTGAAGCTGGCTAAATCCGATGATGTCACTGCATCTGCTTCCTCCTATATATGGTTACCAAATTCATGATCTGCAAAGTATAATCTTCCAAACAAGGAGTTGCTTAATAATAGCAGGAGAAAACGAATGAAAGCCAAGATGCTGGGAAACAATTGCTTGCCGTTTTTGAAAAATACTTTTTCTCTTGTCCTTTAAGAAACAATGCCTGCATATGCTGTGGTTGTGGTTGGTTTGTGTGTCCCCCCCCCACCCCGTTAAACTGATGAGCTGGTCCTCCGTTTAATCACTTCGGAGTCGGCTCTCTCCCGTTTCCAGACGTCGAATTAGAGACCATTTATCGAGTGAAATACACTGGGGCTTGAATATTTTATATTGCAAGCTATTAAAGGGGGGGGGGGTTTGGGAAGATGATGTACAGAGAGCGCGCGGGAAGCGCAACTGGGAGAACGCAACCAAGCGGATGGGAGCCTCAGCCCGGGAAGGATATTCCCATCTCACCCTCCCACCCATCCCGTCCGGCTGAGTAGTTCTGCAGGTGCTCGAGCATGGTTTCCATCCTTCCCGCGGACAGCCCGTTCCCGCCCTTCCCCAATCAAGCTTTGCGCTTTATGCCCGGCCGCCTACTTTAAAGCAGCGACGCGGATACTACTTACCTAGCGTCCCAGCAGGAGCAGTCATGGTGGAGCTCGGAGAGCCGGGCTGCTTTTCGCTGCTGGGCAAGGAGGTTTCACGAGAGCCGGTCGGCCTGCTGTGGGAAGGAAGCAGAAGGGGGAGGAGCCGCCGCGGTCAGAAGCTGTCGCATACATCTCGCCAGGGTGCCGCAGCTGCCGCGGCCGGCTAAAAAGCCTAGCTGTTGGCCGAAGCGGGAGCAACCCCTGCTCCGGCAAGACGCTCCCCCGCACCCACCCTCCCTTCTCCTTCCAAGGGCTTGGCAACAGGCCAGGCCGGAGAGGTCTCCTATGCAAATATTTTGAGTCTTTCCGGATGCGGAGAGGCTCGTCCCAAGCACCGCCGTATATGCCGGCGGACACCAAACAGGCGCGCGCTCCTCTGGAGAACGTGCGTGCGAGCCCTACACGATGCTTTCCCCACCACCACCACCTCAAACGCCGCGAGGGTTAAACCCGAGCCTCGGTTTCCCTTCTCCTCCTCCTCCTCCGTCCACGCTACCTTGTCTCCCACCCCACCCTCCCCCACACCCCCATCCTCGTTACCCTTCTTGCCTCAGCCGGCACTGACAGTCCACCAAGCCCTGCTCTCTCGCTCTCAAGGGTCACAGTGCGTGGGTACGGGCGGCAGGACGAGCATACCTCAACCGGCGGCGCCCTCGGCGATTCTCTCTCTGGCAACCGCGTAGGGAGGAAGAGATGGCTGGGTCGCCTTTCCCCTGCGACGTCAGCCGGAGCTCTTCTCCTTGAATCAGGCGTGTTGAAGAGGAAAAACTTCGAAGAAGGAAGGGGTCGCCTCCGCGAAGCCGGCTCGGTCCCCCTGGTGGAAAGGCAAAAGAGAACTGCCGGGGCGCGGCAGCGACGACACGCCTTGCAGGAAAGTCTTGGCCAAGGCGGAGGGCGCCTCCTGGCTGGAGTTAAAGCGCAGCCCGGCTGCAGGTGATCACCCGGAGGCCAGGCTGGTGCGCGCCTCGCGGCGGTCCTTGAACGACGGAGCCGGCCAGCCGCGGGAAAGCTTCCCTGTCACGCGAGATGTGGGGAAGGGGAAAGGCTGGGGTCTATGTGTGTGTGGAGGCGGGGGGGGGGTTATTCCTGGCCTAAAAGCGGCTCTTGGAGGGAAGTCTTGGGACCGCATCGGAGTCTGAGGCGTCTTCTTTCCACAATAAAGTGGTGACTGCGGTAGCACAAGCCCATTCACAAGTTGCTTTAAGAAACGTTCGGAAAAAAAGGAAACTTAACAGTAGTGGTTGTCCAAAGGTGCTTTTTTCAAGAGAGGACTGGACTTTCTGGGACGTTTCTTCTGAAGACGTTTTGCTACTCATCCAAGAAGCTGCTTCAGCTCTGGATGGTGAAAAAGAAGCTTCTTGAATGAGAAGCCAAACGAAACTTATTCAAAGAAAAAAGAGGTTGCATCTTGGGAAAAAAGCACCTTTGGGATAACCGTGACCTGCATGACTGAGAATCTCTACAGACATTGAGGAAGAGAAGAGCTATGCAGCCGTTTGCATCTCTCCAGATCAAATCAGTGGCACTTAACATTGTGCCACTATGCTGGGATGGTCTATTATGCTCCATCACTGTACAAATGTCTATGGAGATTCTCAGTTTCTTCAGTTCAGAGGTGAAGAAGCTTCTTGGATGAGAAGCCAAACATCTTCAAAGAAAAGTCCAGTTGCCTCTTGAAAAGCACCTTTGGGTCTTCCCTTCCCTCAAAAACATTGGAATTTACACCTAACTCTTTGGGATGGTTGATATAGATGTTGTACCCCAAGGTTGTTGCTGTGAGGAAGGTGGTCGAGGTCAAGAAGATTAATTTGTGGTATGATTGCAGGCAGTCCTCAGTTTATGATCACAATTGAGCCCAACATTTCTGTTGTTAGGTGAGATATTTCTTAAGTGAGTTTTGTCCCATTTTACGACCACAGTTGTTAAGTGCATCAACTGCAGTTGATAAATTAGTAATCCAGTTGTTAAGTGAATCTGGTTTCCCCATTGACTAAGTCACAAAAGGCGATCACATGACTCTGGGATACAGCAATGGTCATAAATAGGGAGCAGTTGCCAAGCCTCTGAATTTTGATCACATGATCATGGAGATGCTGCCAAGGTTGTAACTGTGAAAACCAGTTGTAAATCACATTTTTTAGTGCCATTGTAACTTTGAACAGTCATTAAATGAACTGTTGTAAGTCGAGGATTACCTATATATGAAGATAATGTGATAGCAATAACCAGGATCTGAAGACATAGAAAACTAATTCTGTACTACAGAGTGGGAAAGGATTATTCTAGTGTTCTATCTGGATATTCTAATCCAAACCCAAAATAGTAATGCCCAAAGTTTAATAACATGTATTGTAAGCTGCCCAGGGTCATTTTGGATAGTGAAATTGGAGACCTATAAATTCAATCAATTGATCAATCAATAAACATATTGAAGTCCAAGATCTTGGTTAGAGTTCTATAGCTCTATAAATGGCAAGACAGTTAATTGGACTTTTTATACAATTGTCTTGCGGCATTTAAGAAATGTTTTCTATTCAAAGTTGCCCCATATTTTTCTACAGGGGCTTCTGTCTTTTTTTATTTTATTGAAAACGCTTAAGAAGATAAAGTGGATTAACTACATAGCGCCTTTTGATTGGTAAAAATTCAGGCTTAGTCCAAGCATATCCTATTTAGAAATAAAGTACAACTTCCAACTCCATGGAAGAAAGCTACAGTCAAAATATTATGATGTAAGATGAGAGAGAGAGAAAGAATGTATTCATTGTATTCTGATGTGAATTGCATCCCAATGGACTAAAAGTTCTTTTAAAGGATGTGAAATCCTGAATAACCATATTATTAAGAGAAAACTTAATGTGAAGATATTTGGGCAAAATGTGCATATATCTGCTTCAGTAAGATTAATGTATCCATTCTAAATTATTGTTTTTGCTCAGGCTGTATTTCATCCAAGCTAATTTATCCCTCTGCTCATCAGTCCCAAAGAAATATATTTTTATAACCCCTCCAATCCATACATGAATCAGACCAACACCCTCCATGAAAAGCTCTCACGACCACAAACACGAAGCCAAACAACAACGCAGCTCACCAGCTCAAATCCCCCTGCAACTCAGACTAAGCCGAGCACAACCAACCCCCACCCAAACAGAACACACCCCCAGCCAATCAGAGCACAACCAACCCCCCATCCAATCAGAGCACAGCCAAGCCCCTAACCAATCAGAACACACCTCCACCCAATCAGAACACAGCCAAGCTCCCACCCAATCAGCTCACACCCCAACTAGCAGTTAAAAGGAAGGGTCAGCTGCAATCTCACATTGCTCCAGGAAGCACGAAGCCGAGAACACCAGCCTGAAGATGACGAATGAGAGTCGCCAAGATACTTCCAATTCTACGCGGGAGAAGACCCGAATAACCAAAGACCTACATACAAACACCCGCGAAAACCTTGACTAAAATATAAAAAAGCAAAGATAAACTAATAACATGAAGTAATTTTATATAAGATTGAAGAACTTGTTAACAAGCTGCTGCCCAGTCTACTCTCTCCTACTAACTCCCACAAAACCATATTTCCTAAAAAGAGTGACTCTCTGTGAATAAAAATTTGAATTTTAAAAATTCGTTCTTCGTTTCCAGGTTTCCAAATATTTCTGAATCAATCTGGGACAAGGTTCAATATTGTACTGCTTAGATCGATTTTCTCCTGATGAAAATAGAATAAATCATTTTATTTTAAATCAGTAAATAAGTTTTATATATAAATGGGAAATATATTGAAGATTTATCTTGCTATAACATGCTAAACATAGCTCCTTTTCATCACCAACTAATCTTAAATCTTCCCACTGTAGAATATGGCCAGGACCCAAACAGCTACTTGAAATTCATTCAGGAACTTTTTCCCCATTTGAAAAGCTGGCCCCAGTGTCATATTGCAAACTATTTTGGAACATCGCATTAAAAGAAATTTGCCAGGAATCTTGCATCGAAATCTTTCTTGATTGGTGAAAATGACTTGGATTCTGGTCTGTTTTTTCAAAAAAATTTGAAAATGGGTGGGGTTTTAATAACAACAACAGAAGATTCTCAATAATTTCCATCATAACATGGAATAAGCACATAAGCAGTAATCTGATCAGTCCTCTGGCCCATTTACTCAAGGAATCTGTTCCCAAAATGGCCAACCAACTGCATAAAGAAATCTAGTAGATCTTCCTGCAAATATCCTTCACTACCATCAAGTTTAACAGCATTGATCTCCATGACCTCCACAAATTGACCCGTATCTTGAAGCCAGCCAAGCTGGTAGCTACCATCCCATCTCAAGAGGAGCAAATTCCAAACTTTAATTACATGGTGTGTGTGTTTTTTTTAAATCTTTTCTCTGTCCTGATTCAGGATCAGTTTCACTGGGTGATCGGAAGGGGAAAATAATTTATCCACTTTATTCACACCATGTGTAATTTTGTGCACCTCAAGCATATTCCCTCTCAGTTGCATCCTGTCAGCCCTTGAAAGTAGTCTAGAAAACAACCCAGAAACCTTAAACTACAGTAACAAAATCTTGCAAGTATGAAAGTATTTCTACTTTTACTTCGCAGAAAACTAAGAGGATCCTTTCCATTGTCTCTCTTGTCTCCTGTGGGCAGAGATATCTTTTGTCTGTCCTTGTCAAGGTTCCTGTTTCCCAAGGTTATTTTCACAACCCATTACACCTTTTCTCTAGAATAAAAAACCTCAGATGTCTCAATCTTTCCTCAAGGGAAGCTACTCCATCCCCATCCCTCTTATCATTTTACTGTAGCTGAGCTA
Source organism: Masticophis lateralis (assembly GCA_030761175.1). NCBI lineage: Eukaryota > Metazoa > Chordata > Lepidosauria > Squamata > Colubridae > Masticophis > Masticophis lateralis. The sequence goes on along the minus strand of JAUDYJ010000001.1, from coordinate 258,385,672 downwards.
AACCTTCTCTAGCTGTGCTATATCCTTATTGACAGTATATCTGGAAAACTCACACACCTGATAAATATTACTCAATGTGCACCATGCTCTCTACTTCTGATAGGTCATAAACTTTATATAAACAGGTCATAATTTACATATGAATTCTAGACACAAGTCACAAGTGGTGTAAACTAGTCAACAGTACAATTCTCATGTCACATTTCTTCAAAACATGTATGGCCCTGCATGCATTTTAACCAAAACATTTATTTTACTGTCATTGTATTTGTCATGACCTTGCTAATAATATGTAAACAGAACCTATGCAAGAGATGAAATATATTCAACCACATAGATTTTAGATTATTAGATTTAAATCTCAGAGATTTCCTTTTATTTACTAGATTCCAGAATTTGAAGAAAGGAAGAAAGCAAAAAAAAAAAAAAAGCTCCATTTTTACACCAAATAGCCTTTGTATGAAAAGCTGTTCTCCATTGTCCCTGTTCAGTAAAGAAAATTACAAATGCAGGATTTTCTTAGTTTTGCAAAAGAAGTTGTAAACTACTACTTTTTTTTTTACAATTGCAAATGGGCAACCCACCAAAATCAGCATGTCAAAGAAGGTAAGTTCTTAAACACAGTGCTTTGGATCTCCACTTCTCTGCTAAAGTAGTTTGCAACATGCTTTCCCTACCTACTCCGTTCTACCCGCAAACTACTTTCTTAAGTCCTAATGCCGGAGGAAATAAAAACAGTGAAGTCAGCCTCACCACTCTGGAGAGAGGATTCTATTATTGCCTATGAGAATAGTTGCTGTACCAATTCAACATCCACCTGAAACCTCTCTAATCCCATGAGACTATCTGTGTTCAAGACTGTCTGCCTCAGCTGCAATGTCTTTGAAGCTGCAGTAAACTTATAAATAACAAAACATGCTGCAGTATAGATGTGGCTTGATCAGTGGTGAGTTGGTACAGGTTTGCCCCGGATCGGGCTCCACCCACCCCTCCAGATGGCTCTGCGCATGCGCAGAAGCATTGCGTGCGCACGCGCAAGAGAGAGAGTGCCCACGAGCGAACTGATAGTGACAGGATTTAAATCCCACTACTGGGCTTGATCCATTCTACTAATTGCAGGAACCCTCATTGTATTGCTCTTATCATTTCCTGGTCTTCAAATCTTTCCAGAGGCAAGATGGCTTGAAGCTGTTTCAGTTCCTCCTCATAAGAACTACTGGGACTTTATTAGTTTGTTTTGCCTTCAGCCAGGCAAATGCACTGAACATTAGCTACATATGTGGGCTGGAATGTCTGTGGAACCAGTTGTTAAATATACTTTTTATAGAGAGTAAGGCTGACTGGGGCAGAGGTGTGATTTTTGTTTCTTTTGCTCAGTTTGCAGATTAGCAGAGGTTTGAAGACAAAATTACAAATCAATGCTTTTGATGGATTGGGGAATTGAAGTGCCAATAATTACACAAGTGTTCTGAGGTCTCAGTGGGATTGCCATGTTCATCTCCTGCAATGTCTTAAGATTTTTGTCACAAGCTACCATTACTATTCTTAAAGGAAGCACCTTCAGCAGTTCGATAAACAAAAAGTGGGAAATAGATCTCCCAGTTCCTTCAGCTGTCAAGTTGGCTGCAATGTAATGGCCTTTAGATTACTGATTGTACATTAACAATCAGACAAACTCAGGATTTCTCCACATATTTTCTTCAGAATGCTAATATATTGTCTGGGACAGTACTGTAAATAATGTACAACCCCTTATATGCTGGCAACTTTTTATTTTTCCCTATCTGGACATCAGCCTTTTAAGTGTGTTCTACTCAAGTCAGCACATACACACTAGACTTTGAAGACCTAGGATGCTATAAATATCTCTCTTTCATGCTGAACCATTTCTATAAATATCTAACAAAATTCCTGCTTTCCCACTTACTTTGCAAAGTTGGCTTTCAGATTAAACTCTACAGTTAACAATGCAATCAATTCAGTCCTATGGATCAAACTATAACTTAAATTGGTTTTCTGCTTATCACTATAGCAGTGATAAGGCAGAATATCTAGTTGTGTAACCTGTCCTTTGCCGGTGCCCAGTTCCTTGCTCACATCTCTCTCCAGTTCTTGCTGGATTTATTTCTGACCCAAGAACTTGGTGAATGACAAAGCTAGGACTAGCAATAACAGTAGTACTTACACTTATATACTGCTTCACAGTGCTTTACAGCCCTCTCTAGGCAGTTTACAGCATCAGCATATTACGCCCAACAATCTGGATCCTCATTTTATCAACCTCGGAAGGATGGAAGGCTGAGTCAACTTTGAGTTGGTGAGATTCGAAACTGCTGGCAGCTGGCAGTCAGCAGAATTAGCATGCAGCACTGCAATCTAGCCACCACAACAACTAAAAGAAAGCTTGGTTAAAGGACCATCACCTTTTATCCATTTTAGTTTCTCTTTGTGGAAATATATAGTTACTAGCCAGGATCTACTGCTAGGAAAAAAAGTTCTCCATAGGTTTCCGAAATGCCATTATGTTTTAATAGTATTAATCATAATAAGGGCGGAACAGCACAAAATTGAAGACCAAAGTGAAGACATGCAGCAGATACTTTATCAAGAGCTACAGTGAAACATCAATGTATAGAATAATTTGTTTGTGCCATTATCTTAATTACGTGCCATCAAGTCAATGTGGATTTTTAGTGGTTATTTTTATAAGCTTCCCCAATTCATATGGATGATAGTAGGAAAGTGATAAAAGTAGAGAAGAGGTTGTTAGAGAAGTCAGCATAATGAGGAAGTTCTAGGCATGTCAAAGAAAGTAATAAGCATGCAAAACTAATAGCATGCTAGAATGCCTATGGATAAATATTATTGGTCAAAGAGAAGTTTAAGATGGAATGTAATACTTTCCTAATATACAAAGTCATGCTGAAACCTAGAAACATTTTATCTTCCTTGATTTGGAGGAAAGATAGGAAAGACTCACAAGGCTTGGAAACACCCTACAATCAGGAATAGCAGAGATGCATTATGTACTAGAAATTTGATTACAATAAACAAATATTCAAAGAGGAAACAGAATTAAAATACGATAATGTTTGAGGAACTGTGGTTAAAGTGCTGGCCTATAAACCAGAAAACTCTAGGCCTGCCTTAGGCATGAAAGTTAAGTGGATGACTTTGGGGCAGTCACTCTTTTTCAGCCCAACCCATACACATAGTTGTTGTTATGGGATAAATAAAGTGGCAGGAACATTAGGTAGGTTCATTGCTTCGAGTTACATATTAAAAAGTTGGGATTAAGTGAATACATAATAGTTAGTGGCTGCAAGAAGATTGCACAGACTGACTATAAAGAACAAACATGACAAAGCAGCAACAATGGTGCCTTGTAATATTCACAAGAAATATCATTTACCTACAAGCAAAAACTGGTGGAACCATAAATTAGTAAGCAATAGAAAAGAGAGAAGCTAAAGTGCTCTTTGAATTCAAACATACAAGCACCTGCCACATAACAGACTCAGATTTAACAATTGTTGATAGACAAAAAAAAAGTTTGGATAGTGGATGTGGCAATACTTGGAGACAGCAGAATAGAAGAGAAAGAACCAGAGAAAATAACAAAATATGAAGAACTGAAAATGAAAGTAGAACAAATATTTGGGGGGGGGGGGCAAAGATAATACCTGATAACTATAATTTCATGTTGTTGTATATGTAATCATAATAATAATAACTGCAGTCCCAGCATATCTGGAAGATAAGCAGGTTCATAATATATCGGTTTTTTTGTATAAATTTTTGCACATTTTTTGTATAAATTTTGCACGTTCTGATCCTGAATGATAATACATAGGGCACAGCTTCCTATCTTTGCAGCACTTCAGAAATTGTTCTAGACTTGCCTGACTACTTGGTGTTGTCTGATTTGGAGAGCTAAGTCAACTTACGTCTGGCTCTGTGCCAGCTTATTTGCAATGGGAGCAAAAATCTTTTTTTCCCCCAGCGGTTTTGCCAAGCTTTTGGGTGGTCTGTTCTTTCATTGGCAGCAACTTGTTTCATCCTGTGCCCCTGGCTTTTTTCTTCCCCAGCATCTCTTCCATGGAATCTCTTGGAATTCTCTGGATTGGCTCTTCATTCTCAGTCTTTCAAGAAGGCAACTGCTGGCCAACTTCAAACTCTTTGTGAGAGCTAGAAGTACAAACAGCCAATAAAACCTTCCTGCCAATATGGTCAGATGGTTAGAAACTTTTGGGGACAAGTTTCAGCACAAAAATATAGGACTTCTCCCCCACATACACACATGAATCTCAATTCATCACATGAACATCAGTCAGAAAGCAAAATTGTATCTTTCACATGCATTTATTAAAATTTCAGTAATCGCTTGTTAGGGAACTTCAAGGGAGATGATGAGAACAATGTGTGTGTGTGTGGGGGGGGGGAGGTTGATACTGTTATTTCTAAACCTTCCTCATCTGCCAGATTTTGTCCTGGCCTTGCTTTGCTCTTTTTTGATGTTCAGTCTTATTTCAGAGAATTGGGGACAGAGAGAGGATATTAGTTATTCTGTTCATATAAAAGGCAAGAAAGAATAAAAAATGCAAAATATCAGCATATTGTTCCAAAGAAGGTCTCTGTGCTTTAAGTGTTAGAGATGTTATTCTATTGTTATATTGATGTGTTATGGATCAACGCTGGAAACTTATTTTACTAAAAGAGACTTGTTTAAAACTTTCTAACTTCTCCATTAACTTTCCAACGTGTCATATTCTTTCACTTATTTTTCACCTGCAGTTGTGTTTCCTCATACTCTTAAATTTTGTGATTTTTATATTTCAAACTTCATATAACACAATGTTTTTGTTTGTAAATTACTTTGGAGGATTGTTCTTGGCTGAACGCTCAGAAATAGTCTCAGGAAATAAACCAGTGTATTCCTAGTTCTCCTTTCCTTTTGTTACAAGAGCCTTCTTCACAGTTACTCCTTCTGCACAAGAGGCTCTAGTCAACAGCAGTCAAAAGGGTTGTCACCAGACTGTTAGCTGAGAGGTCTGTTGTCCTAAAACATTTCGCTGCTTGTAGTGAAGGACAAGGGAGCTCCTTTCTCAACCCCATGTGCAAAAGGAACTGGAATGCAGGCAGTGCAAGAGATTTTCCTGCTCTTCCTGGAAGTAGCAAGCTACTTTTAGGGACATAGAACAGACTGACCCTAAGAGTATAAGTCATTATTGGCAACAATTGTATCCTGGAAGCCTTCCTAGGTCTGCTGTCTAGGGGAAATCTCTTTTTCTGCTTAAGAACAGAACAAACCAGTCCAGAATATTTATATTGAATGTTTATATTCTATAAAAATGATATGGCTTCTTTAATATGAAACAAGGAACAAAATCATCTATTGCAGTGTTAGTTGGTACCAGTTCATCCCAGTTCAGGAAAACCGATAGCGGTGGTAGTAAGCTCCCTTCACCCGCCCAGACATCATCAAATATGCTCTGCACATGCACAAAAGCTTCTGCACATGTGCAGAAGTGGCATGCACGTGAGCAAACCAGTTGCAAAGTATAGTGAAACCCACCCCTGAGCCAGTGGTGGGTTCCTACTGGTTCGACCCGGTTCCACCGAGCAGGTAGCGGTGACCATATGAAGTCACCAAACCAGTTCTGCCCCCCCCACCCCCCGCGTTATTCTTACCTTTTATTTGGCCCCACCCCCAATCTATTGCTGCCTCCTGAGTCCCAGCTATAAGGAAAAACTGTTTAAACTCTTGCTGTGGGCTTCAAAGGGCCGCCCTACAGCTGATCAGTGGTAAAAGGCAGTTTGGTGGTAGACTGGTGCCTCCAAAAACAAATGAGTAGACCGGTGCCTGCAAAAATAAATGAGTAGACCGGTGCCTGCAAAAATAAATGGGTAGACCGGTACAGCTCTGCAAGCAGTTAAAAGCCTGGTAGAGCAGTACCTCTACTAAATCCTAAAGAATTGTCACATGACCATCAAGCCACATCCACAAAACAAGCCACACCCACAGAACCTGTAGTAAAAAAATTTAGAACCCACCCCTGCTCTGAGCTGTTGTCAGTTCAATGCCAAAAAAAGAATTAAAGAGGGGAGATAAATCAGAAGGAATCTGGAAGGAATCTTTTTTTCAGACTAACAATTTTTTTACAAAGATATAAGCTTTGATGAGGTATAGTTCATGTCATCAGATACAAGAGAAGAGGGAAAGCACATTTTTTTTCTTCCTAGTGTTATTCCTGAGCTATCTCTCAGAAATATTGCAAGAGGAAAAGCACGTAACCATTTATATATTCTAAATTAGTAGGCTGGTTCTTTTGACTATAAGCTGCAATAAAAATGGGGAAAAAATTGCGTTAAATGCTACTTCGAAATTGATTTAATGATTCATGATCCTTTGAAACAGCTCATGCAAAATGTAGCATTTATTCTGTATTATTAGTATCTGACACAGGCATTATCTAACAGAGGCAGATAGTATAAGCTAAACAGATCTGCTATCTACATTAAAAGGTCACAACCAAACACAAAGTTGCTATCCTTAAGGTTAGCTTAACTCAGAGTTAAAAGATGATCCAAATGTTTGTTATATTTATTTATTTTTATCTCCCATTTATTATTTTTATAATAAGGCAGTGAACATATTGAATGGCCCCTCCATCTCCTATTTTCCCCTTGACTATGTGAGAGGGATTGGGCTGAGTGAGACATAGTGTTCATGCCTATAGGACTAGAAATCACTGTGTCCTGGCTTCTGGGCCAGCACCTTAACCACTACAGGTAATCCTCGATTTACGATGACAATTGAGCCCAAAATTTCTGTTGAGAGTCAGTTGCCATGCATGCGAATTTTGATCATGTGACTGTGGGGACACTGCAATGGTTGTAAGTGTGAAAAACGGTCATAAGCCACTTTTTTCAGTGCCGTTGTAACTTCAAATGGTCACTAAGTCAGCTGTTGTAAGTCAAGGACTACCTGTATACAAAATTGGCTCTATGTTTGAGTTGATACTCTAGTCCAGTGATGGCTAACCTTTTCCGGACTGAATGCCCAGAGCATGTGCATGCATGCATAAATGCATGCGCTTGTGCCCGAACCCCAAAATGCAATGCATGCACAGCACCCATGCATGCACCCTGCCTTTCACTCATGCACACGCAGCCCCCTGTATGTTCCCCACGTCTCATGCCCTGGGCATTCGAGTGCTGCCCCCTGCATGCTCCCTGCCCCTGCACATGCGTGGAACAGACCCGAAAATCAGCTGGCCAGCGGGAAGCATACGTACATGCACAGTGGAGCTGAGGCAACGGCTCATGCCCACAGGGTGCTGCATACCACCTCTGGCAACATGTGCCATAGGTTCACCATCATAGCTCTAGTCCTTTTCCCACCAAAGATCCTTCAATGATGTTTATATGCTGGGAAAAATAAATCAGCATTGTTCAAATATCTAATGTCACTAAGGAGAAAAAATACAGTTAATAAACTGTTGTATTATTTGATGCCATGAGCAGAGACAAAGCACCAGGAGAATTCATTTGATATTAGGAGAAATTTTAGCTGTGATGGGGAACAAAGACTGTTATGGAAATGCCAAGTTTCAAAAATGCCAGTAATGAATATCTACCAAAACGTGTATTCTAGCAGGGGTGAAATGCTCCCGGTTTGGACCGGATCACGTGATCCGGTAGCAATTGCAGCGTGTGGTTCGGAGAACCGATAGCAAAAAACCCTGCCCCCCCCCATGTCCAGCTGAGCCGTGCTATCATCAGAGGCTTTTTTTAAACTTTTGAAAGGATTTTTTCTTCGGCGGAAAAAATGCTTTTAAAAGTAAAAAAAAAAGCATCTGATGATCGTACGGCTCAGCTGGGATCATCAGAGCCTTTTAAAAGCATTTTTTGTAGAAAAAAAATGCTTTTTAAAGTTTTTTCTTAAAAAGTTGGTCACACCCATCCAGTCACATTACCACCACCACCACCAAGCCACGCCCACAGAACCAGTAGTAACAAATTTTACATTTCACCATTGTATTCTAGCTATTGTTTGTTTAAGTAGTAGGTACCATAGATAGAAACAAAACATGAAAACGTGTTATGTGATATATGCAGTAGGTATATAAACCATGAAAATTCACAAAATGGCACTCAAAAAATTGGAAGAGAGAAACATTGACTCGACACCCAGAAGGTCAACAACTATCAGTTTCCTCACTCTTGCAACAGAGTTATAATTTGTGCTCCAAAATCTGGGCTACAAAAATCTGCCCTTGATTGCATGTGTTGAAAGATCTCTGTTACATAGTTATTTTTAACCTTAAACTATATCCTTTGGTAATATTCTGAGTTGTAAGAGTAATTAATACTCTTAAAATGTGACCTGAGCAGCCAGTGCACATAGTTTTATTTGTTTAATTAATTAATTAATTTTGTATGTGTATTTTTGGATTTTGTTGTAATTTTTTTTATAGTAGTTAACGGTTTATAGGCACCACATTCAGATAGAAAAAGGACCAGCATATTTGAAATTCCCTGTGTCAATATCAGAAATTGCAAGCAATGTGCCAATTAAGGAACCTAAGTAAATGTTAAGAGACAGAGAAGTAAATTGAAATTCCCATGAAAATAATAGAAAAAGGCTATTTCCAACTTCCTGCAAAGAGCTCTTAATATGCATATTAAGGCATATTTGGATATCAAGGGAGTTACAAAGTTTTGATTCTGGCACTTCTGGCAGCCTCCACCATTGTTATTTTGGTGTTGTGTAGTGTGTCTTTGATCCCTTTGCATGTGGTTTATTTGCTAGTGTCAGACTATTGAGATTAGCTGTTGATTTACACCTATCTTTTACTTATTTGAGGGTCACATAAATACAATTTCTTCTTCTTCTTTTTTTTTTAGGTTTGTATGTTTTATTTAGACAGTTTGGTCTACTGCCTTAGGCATGAAAGCCAGCTGGGTAACCTTAGGCAGGTTTTAAAGCAACAGGATTTAGATTATGCAGAAATTTAGCAATTTGTTACAGAGATTGATACCTGCATGTAATGGATGTTTACAGATTTGTGATTACTTCACTTGCATTGGGGAGGGGGCAGAGGACGGGACTTAAATGCATTAAATAACATGAATATAGAGCCACCTAGTGATCAAATTAAAAATTACTATATGGTCATTTTGTGCATAGAAAATAAATCCAGGAAGACAGTTCTTTATGTGTGTGTACTTTTAATGGTATGGTACTTGTATGAAACCAAATGGTATTGGCTTACATTTTCCATTTTTAATCTATGTTCATCAGTTTCTTCCTTCACGGTCCCTGATGGCTGAACATTTTCAAAATGAAGATCTATTTGTGTTATTAATCCAAATCAAACATTTTCCCCTACAACTTCAGCTATGCTAAGTGTCACAAAAAGGGAATGGTTCTGAAACAGAGACAGAGAAATGGTGCTGCTAAAAATAACCATCTTTACTTTTTTGGAGAGAATGGTTTTGAAGAAACACATACATCTTGATCAGTGTAATATTAAATTAAGATTTTTGTGTTTGTTTGGTAGCAAGAATAACAGAATGGATAGAAAACAGAATCTTGGTTTCCAACAATCAATATACATTGACTAATAATCAATCCGAGCACACTTAGCATTTTTCTATTACCGTTTAATCTACTGCTAAGACATTTATAACATGACTTTTCAGTTCAAATGAAGCACTCAGGTCTGCCAATGTTAATAGAAGCCTTTAGCAGGAAAGATAATCAATTTTTCAAATTAGGAGCCTTGGTGGTGCAGCGGCTAAAGTGCTGTTAAAGTAGCACTTAGCTGCCAGCTGCCTGCAATTACTGCGAGTTCAAATCTTACCAGGCTCAAGGTTGACTCAGCCTTCCATTCTTCGGAGGTAGGTAAAAGGAGGACCCGGATTGTGGGGGCAATAAGATGACTTTGTATAAAAAAGAGCACCACTTGGGGGGGGGGGCAAAAGCCCTACTAAGCAGGTATATAGAAAAGTATGAAGGCTATTGCTTAACGCATTGTAAGCCGCCCTGAGTCTCTGGAGAAGGGCGGCATATAAATTGAACCAATAAATAAATAAATAAATAAATAAATAAAATCAGGGAAACAAGAGGAAAGCAATTAGCTGTATTGCAATATAGAATGAATAAAAGCTCTAGGCAGCATTTAGCAAGTTTTAGGCCTCAATAATGAATTCCTCTGTGAGGAAACTGGTTGGTTGTTTACAATGTAAATTTTACAGTATGGTTGTAAGTTATTTGCATTTTGCAAACAACTATTATTAATAATTATAAATTATTTGCAAGGCATTTTGTTCACTCCAAAATCCATTCCTCAGCTACAGCTGGTTTTCAAAAAAAGTAAAACTGGACAATATATAAGAGGAAGAATGGGGCGCCATTACAATTAAAGTAAATAGAATGGGGTTTTAAAAATTTCTTTCTTTTTGCTCTTCACATCCCCATTCTACACATTCCTCACCCCACATTTAAATCCACATACGTGTGTTTATATATGGCCCCAGGCAAAACTAGATTGGGCACCATCTGGTAGCTCATACTATACCTAACCTTACCTATCTGTGTCTTATTTTCTGAAAAGTGGAGTTCATTGTTCTACACAAAGTTCTTGCCCTTCTCCACTCTGTCAGAGGTGAAGGAATCCAGATGAGTCACCTTCTTTGACCACCATCCCTTGAGCCATCTTTTCTACCCTGGGCACTGGCAAAGCTGGCAAAAAAAGCAAGTCTTGCTGTAGTCCTTGGAGAACTATCATTCACCAAACAGCATTACAAGTAGTCCTTGACAACAATTGGGGCCAGAATTTCTGTGCTAACCAAGATTTATTTATTTATTTATTTATTTATTTATTTATTTATTTATTTATTTATTTATATTTGTATACCGCCCTTCTTGTGGACTCAGGGCGGTGAACAGCCAAAAATAAAAAAAGCAAACTACACAAAAGTTAAAATTTTAAAACAACTAATATAAATTTGGCCGATAATTAAAACAATTCAATTTAAAATTTAATATCAAAACTCTAAAAAATTACTAAAAATTTCACAGGGATCAGGTCAAGCCAATTCACAGGGATCAGGTCAAGATGATTGTTAAATGAGTTACACCCAATTTTACAGCTATTTTTGCCACAGTTGTTAAGTGAATCCCTGCAGTTAAATGAATCCCATGTTCATTAAGTGAATCCAGCTACACTCCTCCCCCACCCCCAAATTGACTTTACTTGTTGGAAGCTGACTGGGAAAGTCACAAATGGTGACCACATGACTCCAGGATATTGCAACCATCCTAAATACATACTGGTTCCCATGTGTCCAAGTTTAGATCACATGACCATGGGGATGTTATGACAGTCTTAAGTGTTCTGTAGGTCATAAGTCACTTTTTCACTGCCCTTGTAACTTGAAACAGATTATTGAAAGTCAAGGACTACCTGTATTGTACTAGATGGGCTAGTGATATTAATCAACACAAAGCATGTATATAACTCATAGGAAAATAAGTATAGGAATGCATTTCTCCTTTGATGGAGAGGAGAGGAGAGGAGAGGAGAAGAGAGGAGGGGAAAGGAAAGGAAAGGAAAGGAAAGGAAAGGAAAGGAAAGGAAAGGAAAGGAAAGGAAAGGAAAGGAAAGGAAAGGAAAGGATACTAGGATACCAAATAAGATCAAGATCAAAAAACAACACCTGGAAGTATATTCCATATTTCACAATGCCAAGGATTCATTCACGGAGGGTAACTGATGTAGAAAGAGGAAATGATGCATCATGATCACATTATGCCCTAGTAACTGTCCTGGGATCTGTATTATTTTCCAGACAGTATTATTCCAGATGTTGATCTTCAGTTCCAAAAGTATATAATAACATTTCCTCAATTTCTGTTTGTCCCTGCTGCCGAGAAACAGAGTCACAATATGGCCCTCAGAGAGATGGTTTCTAACCCTTGGAATACTCTCTGCTGGTGCTCTGTCACGTTTCCAGCCCTTTTCAAATAGTAGTAAGCCTGGAAAGTTGGCTGTCAGACCAAATTTGAGTTTGATTCAGTTACAAAAGTGGCCTTTCTGTTTGCTTTGAGAGTGCATCCAATGGCCAAGAGAGTTATTGCAAAAAGAACCAGGGCATGGCCCTTGTGATGACATTCTCTTCTTTTCTTACCAAGGTCATCAGTTAAGCTCCAGATACATTAGAGGATTCACGTAGGGACTGGATTGTTGAAAATATATCGGGAAGAAAAAGGAAAGATAAACCTTACTTGAGGTGCTTGAAGCTCCACCAAAATCTCCACACAATATTCACAATATTCTGACTTGACACTAGTAAGAGCTCACATTAAGACTTACTTAGTGGCGATAAAAGCGGCAAAATCTAACTATTTTGCCGCCCTTATCGCATCATCAGATAATCGCCCAGCCGCCCTGTTTAGGGTGACCCGCTCCCTCCTTCATTCGGGAGCACGGGAGGATCCCTTGCAGGGTCGTGCTGAGGATTTTGTTCAATATCTGGATGACAAAATAACTCAGATTCGGGATGACTTGGCCGCCGACTGGGTTAGTTCGGGCGAGGTGACTGAGGCAGGTCTTGAGAGTGTTATCTGGGCTGAGTTCGATCCTGTGGCTCCCGAGGACATGGACAGGACCTTGGGGAGACTGAATGCAACCACATGTTTATTGGACCCGTGTCCCTCCTGGTTGGTGCTGGCCTCCCGGGAGGTTACACGAGGCTGGCTCCAGGAGATCATAAATGCTTCTTTGTGTGAGGGTGCCCTACCGGCCGCCTTGAAGGAGGCGGTGGTGAGGCCCCTCCTCAAGAAGCCCTCCCTGGACCCGGCTATTTTGGCTAATTACCGTCCAGTCTCCAACCTTCCCTTTTTAGCGAAGGTTGTTGAGAGTGTGGTTGCATGGCAGCTCCCTCGGTACCTGGTTGAAGCTGTCTATTTAGACCCGCTCCAGTCTGGCTTCAGGCCTGGATACAGCACTGAAACGGCATTGGTCGCGTTGGTGGATAATCTCTGGCGGGCCCGGGGTAGGGGTTATTCCTCTATCCTGGTGTTATTAGACCTCTCAGCGGCTTTTGATACCATTGACCATGGTATCATGTTGTGCCGATTGGAGGGACTGGGGGTGGGAGGCACCGTTTTACGGAGGTTCTCCTCCTACCTCTCCAACCGGTTGCAATCTGTGTTGACAGGGGGGCAGCGGTCGTCCCCGAGGCGTCTAGTGTGTGAGGTGCCGCAGGGATCGGTCCTCTCGCCCCTCCTGTTCAACATTTATGTAAAGCCGCTGGGTGAGATCATCCGTGGTTTTGGGGTGGAGTTTCATCAGTACGCTGATGATACGCAGCTGTACATTTCCACCCCAGACCACCCCAACGATGCCGTGGAAGTGATGTCCCAGTGCCTTGAAGCCGTGCGGGCCTGGATGGGGAGAAACAGGCTTCGACTCAACCCCTCCAAGACCGAGTGGCTGTGGCTGCCGGCGTCCCGATATAGCCAGCTGACACCATCACTGGTTATTGGGGACGAATCATTGGCCCCCACGGAAAGGGTGCGCAACTTGGGCGTCCTCCTGGACCCACGGCTGTCTTTGGAAGATCACACGACAGCTGTGGCCAGGGGAGCTTTCTATCAGGTTCGCCTGATACGCCAGTTGCGGCCCTTTCTAGATCGGGACTCCCTACGCACAGTCACTCAGGCACTCGTCACCTCTCGCCTGGACTACTGCAATGCTCTCTACATGGGGCTCCCCTTGGGATGCACCCGGAGGCTCCAACTAGTGCAGAATGCGGCCGCGCGGGGGATTATGGGAGCGACGGGACGCTCCCATGTGACACCTCTCCTGCGCGAGCTGCATTGGCTACCTGTGGACTTCCGGGTGCGTTTCAAGGTGTTGGTGACCACCTTTAAAGCGCTCCATGGCTTAGGACCAGGGTACTTACGGGACCGCCTTCTGCCGCCAATAGCCTCCCACCGGCCGGTGCGTTCCCACAGAGAGGGTCTCCTCAGGGTGCCGTCAGCCAGACAATGCCGGCTGGCGACCCCCAGGGGGAGGGCCTTCTCTGTGGCAGCCCCTACCCTCTGGAATGATCTTCTTCCAAAACTGAGAACAATTGCTGACCTCCGGACTTTTCGTCGGGCCCTGAAAACTCATCTCTTTCAGCTTGCTGGTCTAGCCTGACCCCGCTGAATTTTTAAGATCTGTATTATAGGGTTGGGTATTTTAAATATTTAATGGTTAATGGTTTTAATTTTTAGCCAAAGTTATATGCTTTTTTAAAGAAATTGTTTAACTTTTGTGTACTATTTTTATTTGGCTGTTCACCGCCCTGAGTCCGCAAGGAGAAGGGCAGTATACAAATCTAAACAAATAAATAAATAAAATAAATGTGGCCATAAAGATAAGCTATTGTTGCATGAGTGAAAACTACTTTCAGCTAATTTGGAGGGCTGCATATTGACTGCTGGCTAAAAATAATAACAATAACAATTCAAGTCATTATTTTTGCCTATAATTCCCTAAACAACTATGGTCAGCTTTTCATCAGGTATTCTAACCTGATGAAGTAGTAGTAGAAGAAGGAGGATGCCAGGTTTGGAGAACATGGCTTTGGAAAAATCAAACATATCCTGTGGAATCCATATTGGATTCTGTATTGTACTGCTAAATTCTAAAGTCAATGTACAGTCTCCAAGCCAAATACAAAAGCTGCAAAGATCAGAGACTAGAAGATAGCTACCTAGCAATTCACAGGCTGTTGAAAGCAGAATATGAACTCACAGAAACTGGGATGGAGTCAACATTTGATAGACGAAATTGAATTAATTATTCTAAGGTTAATAGCTAAGTATTTTTTTTTTAATTTGATTTATATGCCGCTTTTCTCCAAAGACTCAGGGCAGCTTACAATGTGTTAAGCAATAGCCTTCATACTTTTGTATATTTATACAAAGTCAGCTTATTGCCTCCACAAACTGGGCCCTCAATTTACCTACCTTAGAAAGGATGGAAGGCTGAGTCAACCTTGAGCCTAGGGATTCGAACTAGCAGTAATTGCAGACAGCTGGGTTTTAATTACGATGCTTAGTCTGCTGAGCTATCCAGGTTCAATTTAATATTTCAATTTCAACTGATAAAAATAGGGAGATTGTAAGCTCTTAGGACCATTCTTAAACTTAAACTTTCTACCATTAACTTCCTTTTCATATTCGTGGCTCTATTCCTATGTTAATTCTCATAGTTAGATCCATTTCTTAGGAAGTCCTCAACTTACAACCACAATTGGAACGAAAATTTCTAGTTTCCAAGCTCCCAGGTTCTGACGATATGATTGTGTAGATGCTGTGACAGTTGTAAGTGTAAGGATTAGTTGTAAGTTACTTTTTTCACTGACATTGTAACTTCAAACAGTGGCTAAACAAATGGTTGTAAATTGTATCACTAAGCTTAAACCCATTGCCACTTGCAATTTCTAGAGCACTGGTGTCAAATGTGTGGCGTCCCATTGCCATCATGTGATGTATCGCAATGTTTTTTCCCTTCAGGGAGCTGAGGTGGGCGTGGCATGTGCAAGACGCATCCAGCTGCCAGTTTGACACCCATGCCGCTTCTAGAGCACAGTGGAGGTTCAATAAGTTTGAAGTAAGAAGTTTTCTGCCTTTAATGATCAAAACTCTATTGTGTGAGTTCCTGGCTCTTGAATTCTGACTCTACAGCTGGTTGTTTGACTTCATCTTCAAAAGAGGGTTGTTTCAAGAGAATTGTGACATAATATTGTCTTTCAAAAGTTTGCAACTTTATACCCATGCTATCAAAGCAATATAGGAGGAAATAAACAGGAGAGGTAATCCATGTGAGTAGATTCTTTTGGCTTTCATAACAGTCGTAAGTCCTTTTTGATGCAGGACATCTTTAACTGGTCCAATACAGAAATGTAGAAATCATTAGAGGGCTTTGTGGAAATGTAGAAGCCAGTCAGGCATTTCTCCTTCAACATTAATCAGAACAGAGGTGTGACAGAGGTCCTCTCAGTAGACCTTAATTCACAGTAGTTCATTCTCATGGTTTTTGCTATCTTCAGAAGTATTGGCAAGGAGAAGGACAAAAAAAAAATGAAGAGGCAGGCCATAAGTGTGTAATTAAAGTGTATAAAAGGAAGGAAGCACTGATTGCATGCTCATAGTTGTTGTTATTGTTGTTGTTGTTGTTGTTATTATTTATTAGATTTATATACCACCCTTCTCCCGAAGGACTCAGGGCGTCCTCAAAGACAATAAATCGTACAAAATTTAAAACCCGTTTAAAATAACATTAAACAAATCTTGGCTTTCTTGGTCTTAAAACCCCATAATTTTAAAACTACCCCGTCCAAATTTTATTTAGTCAGCCAGGACCGCCTGGCACAAAGATTGGGAATCGTGCGTATCTCAGGGGGTAGCTTGTTCCAGAGGGCGGGTCCCCGCACAGAGAAGGCTCTCCCCCTGGGGGTCACCAGCCTACGTTGTTTAGCCAACGGCACTCTGTGGAGCCCCTCTCTGTGGGAGCGTGTTGGTTGGTGGGAGGCTATTGGTGGCAGAGGGTGGTCCCGTAGATATCTGGGCCCTAAGCCATGGAGCGCTTTAAAGGTGGTGACCAGCTCTTAGTTGACTTCTGGGGCGCGGGGGTGTGTGTTGTTACCTCCATGAATGTTCCTGACTGTCTGCAAAGGAAGAGGAGATGTGTGTGTGTGTGTGTGTGTGTATTTCTCTTTAGCCAGGTTCTTCCTACGTAAACCAAGATTTTTATGCAGCCCTAATTCAGTGAAATCACAATCCACTAGTTTCTAGGCTTTTTTTCTGGCAGCCAACAAACCCTCTGCTGCCCATTGGGAGACAAAGATAGATCTATTTCGGGTTTATAAACCCTCATCAGTTAGCCCACTCTCATCCCATGTATCCTCCCTGTAAAGGTACAGTATTTGTTTTCTTTCCTTTTCGTAGGCTTTATGTGTATTTCTCTTTAGCCAGGTTCTTCCTACATAAACCAAGATTTCACTGAACTAGGGCTGAATAAAAATATGTATATGTATATGTATATGTATATGTATATGTATATGTATATGTATATATAAATAATTTAAGAACTGATATAGAAATCTGTTTCTATACAGGCACTTGGTTCCTCTGAGAACAAATAACAACAATAATCCATGAGTAATATTTTTGTGTTACCACAATACTTCAGATTAGCTGGGTTCTTCATGCTGTCTAACAATAAGGATAAGTATTCCTTGAAATAAAGGAGTATTGAAAGGATGGGTGCTATTCAGCAGGTTCTGACAGGTTCTGGAGAACTGATAGCGGAAATTTTGAGTAGTTCAGAGAACCAGCAAATACCACCCCTGGCTGGCCCCAGAATGGGGTAGGAATGGAGTTTTTGCAATATCCTTCCCCTGGAATGGGGTGGGAATGGAGATTTTGCAGTATCCTTCCCCTGCCATGCCCACCAAGTCACGCCCAACAAGCCACACCACACCCACCAAGCCACGCCCACAGAACTGGTAGTAAAAAAAATTGAATTCCCCCACTGATTGAAAGATTTCTGTATTATCATGTTTCAGTAGTGAGACTTTCATGATGCACGTAGAGTTGAGAGAATTACCTTCCAGATGGTCTCATCCATATTGTTTTATTCTTGATATAAACTTATTTTAGTAAAATGATTCTGTAGCACAATGTATTTCTCATCATAAAAAATTGAGTCAGATCAAATAAGTTCATGGACTATGTCTAAACTAAAAGAGAAAATTTATCTTCATATCAGAATAAGGTCACCAAAGGTTTATTCACATGATTTATATGTATTGCCTGTATTTTTTTTAAGGGCCAAGGATACTGGCAAACTTGTTGGACAGATGAGAGTTGTGGAAATGTTGTGAAGGACTGTAATTATTCTGGCTGTGTTTTTATCCTTTTACAGATTGTAGATTGGCCGGGAATTGAAAATATGTACTCATCCAAATGAAATGTTTCTTCAAACTTTCTTCAGGAATCGTTGCCAATGCCTGCACTTGTTGCTAGAAATCTGGCAAACTAGCTGCTCTTTATTTCTCTGAATTGTGTGAATGCATTCTTCACAGCTCTGAACTTAAAAGATTGTTTCCGATGTCTCACACTTATTTATTATATGGGTGGACCACAACTGTGTTGCTTTGGATATAGAAAATGTATGGACTGATGGCCACATTTACTTTTGAAACACTAAAAGAGATTGCAATTACTTAAAAAAAAACTTATCGTTTTTTTTCCTGGCACAAACAGCTTTGCAATTTATCTTTGACAAGAGCATTTTCCATGAGGTCAATGAAATCCAAGAAGGTCACTGTGTAGGCAATTATGGGGGGGGGGCTTCCCAAGCACGTTCCAAAGGAGAGGTTTTGATGTAGTAAAGAAGTACCTTCACAATCTGTTCTGAAGCCACTGAGGAGTACTTGGGTCATATCCCAAAAAGGAAGCTGCACGTAGGGAAATGGCACAAGGGCTGTGTCTACAGACTGCAAATCCTTCCTTTTCAGGATTGACCATTTTATAGATGACATACAAGCTCTATTAGGCACAGGTTAAAGCTGGCACCCACACTGATAGGTTTTCTATGTCCATAGTTAAGGAGTGGGATGGCTGATCTTTTTCAGTTTGGAAAAAAATGCAATTGGTCGAAGATTCCAACTGATGTTCAAGCAGAAGCCATGAATTCCAAAGAAACCACATGTGATAACTGTGCTCTTTCAGTGAGAACTAGCATACAGGCCAACACTAAAACTGACATTATTTGACAAATGGTAATTTAAACTTCCTATGATTCACTTTCAAGTTATTTCCCCCCATCCAATGCTTTACTACCTCCAACATTCACTGCATCCCAGGTTAATGATATATAACTGTGTATTTTTAAGATGTATGTAACACTTTTCCAGCATTTCATGTAGATGCTAAACAAGCCTGTGGCACTCCATGCTAGAGTAGTTACACGTTCAGTGGTTTATGTCCCATTACTACCAATTAGAGCTGCCTACATGAATGGTAAACATGGTAAACAGTGCCCCCCTCCCTGTCCTCATAGTGGTCCAAAAGGACATGGTGGTTGATGTTACTGAACATTGCAAGGATATCTAATATGAACAGTCCCAACAGAAGAATGTGACTTTATTGATGTAAGATGTAATAACAGAATCTTGAAAGCCTACTGTGGCTTCCCTCCTTCTTACAGAAAGTAGAATTAAGTTTTTTGAGCTCCTTTTTTGTATTCTCTCTTTTCCCCACAGGACTGAATTATTTATTTTTTCTTACCAGCTCTCCTAACAAATCCTGCATTTCTTTATTAAGACTCTGTCTGCCCTTCTATATAGGTAGGAACATTTGTGGCCTTCCAAAGGTTGGATTCTTATCTTTCAACTAACCTAACTCCAGTTAGCATAGTTAATAATGAGAGCTGTATGGGCATACCACCCAACTGTTGAAGTCCCAAATATTTCCTATTCCTGTTGCGTATGGTAATTTGAAGAATAAATAATCAATGCTCACTTTTACCTTTTCCTCATCTTGCTTTGCCTTCCATTTTTATCCAGCTTAAGTTATTTTGGATCAGCATCTTCTTAAGTAGAAGAACTCTACTTTTAAAAGGCATGTGTTCCTGATACATTTCTTTTTTAAAGTATTGTATTAAAATAGATCTAATTTTTAAAATTATGGGTTTCAGATAATGACAAGATAATTCAGTTAATAAAGTATTTTTTCTGTCATATTGATTAGCATTATATGAGAGGAAAAAGGAACCTTGGAGACTTCATTCGCTGATGTGTTAGGTTTCTCTAGTTTTAATGTTTTTGTTTTGGTACATTACATAACTATTCTTTCCATTCATTGTACAATTATAATATGATCAAATCTGAGTCATGCCAAGTAATTAGCTGGGTGCCATCTTTAAACAATTTCATAAGTGTCCGATCATGTAATGCCTGTATTTGGCATTGTCATTGGGTTGAGTTTTTTCAGAAAGAAAAATAATGCAACACCCCCCAATTCTACTGGAAAGCTGGAATCCCTTCAAAAGTAGTCAGCACATGAGCCAAAGTATTTGAATTTGAGAAAGATTAAAATAATATGTCATTTTTCATTATATGTTGGATAACCTCTTAAAGAGGAACATTCCACATTCCATATTACACGTCTTCTGGAACAGGGGTGGCAATCAATGTCCTGCTGACTACATTTCTCCTCCACAGGGACGTCGTTTGCCGCTTTTGGAATCTTCTAAAGTGAGACGGATCAAAATATGTTAAATTATTATAGGGACATAGAGACATAAGGCATTTAAGATTTTTTCCCCTCCTCTCTCTCTCTCTCTCCCTCCCTCCCTCTCTCCTCTCTCTCTCTCTCTCTCTGTGTCCCAAAGATTCTTTTTTCAAGCAGCAACTGGACTTTCTGGTTTTTCTTTGGAGATGTTTTGCTTCTCATCCAAGAAGCTTCTTCAGCTGTGACTGGATGGTGGGGAATGGAAGGATTTATACTCCTTGAAGAAAGCTGGTCATTTGCATTCTTTTAGCAGATTGTTAAGGTCACCTGGCGGTTAATCTGTATCATCAGGGTCACCTAAGTGGTGCAAATTGGTGTGGAGCCTTCTTGGAACTGTTGAAAGGACTACAACTGTGTTGTAGATTGGAGATAGATGATGTTGTATTTCTGCTGTTCAATTTTGAAATAGATGGCCCCTTTAACCCCTCTTTCAAACCAGCGCTCCTCTATCCAAAGTATGGATTTTTGTTGTCTTCAAAAAAGTGGCCTGTGATTTTTAAAAGCAGATGGATTGCTGAATCCAGTCCTGATGTGTTTGTTCTCCTATGTTGTGCCATGCCTTTATGAAGTGGTTGTTTTGTTTCCCCAACGTACAGATCTGCACAATGCTCACTGCATTGTACTGCATATACCATGTTGCTCAGTTTGTGTCTGGGTGTTTTATCCTTTGGGTAAACAAGCTTCTGCCTTAATGTATTACTGGGTTTGAAGTGTGCATGCATGTTATGTTGACTGAAGATCCTCCTGAGCATTTCTGATTCCCTACCATCTCCACCATTCAGTCCAGTTGCCTCTTGAAAAAGCATCTTTGAGATAACCATGATCTGGATGACTGAGAATCTCTGTAGACATGTATGTGTGCTGAAAATTGAGCCAAGTTCATCCCTTAAATCATTCCCCAAAACTCCATTTCCCAAAGGTGATTTCATTCTCTCTGATGAGATTATGAGATCAGTAGCCCCACTAGACCTAAGAAAGTTACAAAATTAATAGTACAGCCGAAAGAATTCTCTACCACATAGTATAAAAGGGAAGGAGTGGAAAACTTCTTCAAGGTAATCTAGATTAGTAAAAATGAAAAGAGCTGCATCGTTGATGGCTTAGAACTTTAAAGGTGAAAACCAGCTCAAAACCATGTTTGCAGTAAGTGTAGATTACAAACCAATAAGATTATATAACAGAGTCTTAAGTCAACTTCACATGCAGTATTTGTATCAATTTGACATTAGCGTCATATGAGCTATATTCTTAAATTGTTGTCTTCTTTGATTGCCAAGCAGAATTTCTTCTGAATCTGCTGTGGCATAGAACAAATAGCAAAATTTCTATTTTGTGTTATGCTATGCAGGAACTCTATGGATCTTGGGGGTGAACTGTTTTTCCATGTGCAGGAATCCCATGTCATCTTATCTATCAGCAGCTGAATCCAAAGCTCCTTAAAAGATTTCATACACAGCTTCATCGGTAGACTTGATTTTAATCCTTTTGATCAATTCCCCAATCCCTGTAATCACACATAGAGAGAAACAACAGGTTTGATTGTCCTTGCTTATCTAAGCAATGTGCATTAAATTCCTACCCCATCCCAGTGGTGGGTTGCCCCCCGGTTCGGACCGGTTTGCAAGAACCGGTAGTAAAACTGGCAGGAGGCCCCGCCCACTGCCCCAGATGTCATCAACGACGATCCGCGCATTCGCAGAAACAAGGCACACGTGCAGAAGCAAGGCACATGCACTAGCGAAGCAAGCGCGCAAACACGATCCTGTTGCGAACCAGTAGTAAAGGTAAGTAGAACCCACCCCTGCCCCATCCTATCTCCACTTTCCCAGCAAAAATCATTACTGCTTCATAAAAACCATGATTGTAGCTGCTAGAGACAGTAGCAAAACTGAATTCAAAACTTCAGTATTATCCCTTCGTCACGGTTTTCGATAGGAATTATATTCAAAAAGGTAGTTCAAAAGACATGGACTTTCTGATTTTATTACTCTCCTATCAATTGTATGTAGCATGGATTGGATCATAGTGCTCTCCATCTATTGTAATGTGGCAAACACATTGTACAGCCAGCTTCAATCCTTTCTGAAGAAATAGGGGAATGGAAACAGTGCTGTATGGAAATATCTTCAGTTAGCAGGCTAGCTGCCCTGTGCTGAATTAAATTATATTTATATGAATATTTTCTTTAAAAAATTGCACATGACACCTTACAGTTATTCAGAGAGAGGTTGCCAGTGTATAAATGAGTTTTGCAAGGCTATTTTTCTTCAACTAGAATTGCAGCTAAAATATTATATAACAGGGCAAATCCTTGAGGTCTCTTGCTTCAAGTAAATTTTCAATGAAACGGTCCTCTGAAGCTGTTTTATGAAGAATTTTGGAGAAGCGGACACAATTCGTTGCTTTACTCTTTTATGTAGCCCATCCTCAACCCCTTTCTGTCTATTGCAAGAGCTGGAAAAATCTTCTGGCTGTCCCTGCTGGGAGACCTTGAGGGAAGCTGTGAAGCAACACTCTCTTCCACAGCCCCCTCTTAAAATCTTCCATCATCTTCACAGAGCCACCTCTGACTGACAGAGTGGAAGAGACGAGAGTAATGCAAAGTGCTTTCTCTATGCAAAGTGTGAAGAGTATCCTGTCTCCTCCACAGTGTGATGCTCTTTGCTGAGACAATTCTAAGCGACTTTATCTTGTCCTAGTATGTCAACCTAATGTAAAAAAAAAGGCATTCCAGGCTACTGAGGCCACTCACTCGACCCTTTAGAAAAAGATGGGTGCAAATATGTGCCCTATCTTTCCATTAAGAATCTTACTTCCTCAACACTCTAGAATATCTACAACTCAATCATCCCCAAACAGTATCTCCATCCTGTCTCAGTTCATTAGCTTTCATCTGTCTGAGTCTTCTCAAGCTCTGATTCAGAACATCAACATCTTAACCTGTATTAGATGAAAAGGAGAAGCTGTATATTGGTGATAAAGCAGCTTCTACCCTCTATTTAATCTGTGCTATTAAATAGAACCCTAAAGAATCCCAGTTAAGATTTATTTCTAAGTTGAACAGCTCAGGACAATAGGTGAATTATTTTTTCTCCAATGCACAATGTAGAAAATAATGATCTAATGTTCAAATCTATGAATTACACCTAACATTGTAAACTTCCTTCATGGAATGAATTTGGGTATTTCACATTAACGAAGGAAAAAGATGTAAACCTCGTAACTGTATTTATCTGTGATTAAATCCTACTGCAGTTAGTGGAACTGGCCTCTGGAATCCAACCAGCAAAGTCCCATAGCTAAAATCTTGCCCTCCTTTTAACCAAGAAAAATATTTCATATTTCTATGAATCATTTCATAGAAGTACAATATTTTATTACATTTATTCTAGCCTCCAACGGTTCATTAAAGTTTTTATATTTATACTTTCACTGAAAATTAAATTTTCCCTAGAGATTTATTTATCTGTTTGTGGTTTAATTCATCTATATAATATTGGTTCGCCCTTGAAATTGGGGCAAAAAATAGCAATTTAATTATAACGTGTTGGAATAGATAACAAAGGTGAGGACTCTAATGTCAGGACATAAACAATGCTTTTCACCAAAATTTCCATTCCTGTCTGACAGCAGCTATGTATAGTCTTTCTTATTTTAAAGTTTTTATTGTTGGTACTGCCTTTAAAAATAGAAGTGTTGAGACATAAAAAAACATGAAGAAAATATTCTGTCATTCTCTTCACAAGGAAAGTTGTGAGTGAACCTTCAGATGACTTCGACTATATCTGGATCACAGTTGGCAAGCTCTTGTTACTATTATGGCAATGGGAGATGGAATATTGAGGATGGCAAGGATTCATTGGTAGAAAAAGGAAAAGAATCATTAAGTCTAACAATTCATGTAAAGTCTAGTCCTGTTCTGTCATCTTATTTCCAATTCAATATGCGAGAAGTGGTGAGCTTAACTTCTGTCTAACTTTCACTCTCACAAGTCACAACAAAGGGTTCCTTCTCTACCAGAATAGGGCAATTGTTAGGAGTGGGAGCTTTCATGAACAGTTCTATGATATCTGATGAGTGCCATCATAATGTGATTTGGATGCACGGAGGGTGGGGGGATACCACTCTTTTTTCTATGCTTAATTCCACACAATAATCTATTGCATAAGCAGGATTACCATTCCATCTGATTCTGTATTCTAATACGGTGGCTACAATAATAAGACATTTCCCTGAATCACCTGTATCACCTGACTTTTTATTTATATTGCCAAGCATTTAAAAGCATATATGTATTTGTTACATATGTGAGTATAGAGCCAGTTTGGTTAGTGGTAAGGCACCTATCTAGAAAAGCCAAGGAACAAACACACTTGGTTGCTCCCCAAAAATAGCAGACCCTTTTTCCTGCACTTTTAGGAATGCAGGAAAAGAACAAAAAATATGAGTGCAACATTATACTTTTTGTCTATGCAAATACCCTAATGTAGAGAACCAGGCCTAGCAGAGGCAACCTGTACAGGTTGGATGTCTTCTGTATCTCTTAGACTATATTTCCCACTATTCATAGTGCAACACAAGTAGAAGTCATAAAGTAGGGGAAGACTGTTTAGTGCACAGAATGATGGCCATAGATAAATTATCCACATGTCAAATATTATTTTAGCCGTGAAGCAGAACCTACGGTACAGACAGAACATGAAAAAACAGATTGGCTCCAGATTGGCAAAGGAGTATATTCTCCCCTTATTTATTCTCCCCTTATTTATTCAGCCAATATGCTGAATATATATTAAGGTTGGAAGAAGTGGAGCATGACTTTAAAACTGGAGGAAGAAAATTGGTTGTATCATCAGCATATACTGATGACACAACCCTGATAGGGTTGTGCATAGATCTGGATTCTGGAAGCTCTAGTAATAAAAGTCAAGGAGCACAGTGAAAAATGGGACTAAAATTAAAAATAAAGAAGACCAAACTAATGACAACAGCTAGAACAACCAGCCTTAGAATTGACAATAAACATACTGAAGTAGACAATTTCTTTCTTTTATTTATACTAAAAGAAACAAGCACTTAAGAAATATGTGAGAGACCAGTACTTGATAGAGAAGCATGAAGGTCTTGGAAAAGATATTCAAAGGCTGCGATGGCTTTATACCTCCAAAGAACCATACTTATAAAGATCAAAATTGTGCAAGCTATGGTATTCCATGTGACGCTCTCTGGAAGCAAAAATTGGATTTTGAAAAAGAGAATAGGAAGAGTATTAATGTTTTTGAACTTTGGTGCTGGAGAAGAATTCTGGGAATACTGTGAACTGTCAAGAAAACAAACCAATGAATCATTGAGCAAATCAACCCAATCATTGAACAGCATCGAGTTCTCACTAGGCTCGCAAATGACCAGGCTCAAATTACCCTGTTTGGACACATTATGGGAAGATCTAATCCTCTGGAAAAGGTTTTAATATTGTAAAAGATGCAAGGAGAAGGAAGTAGAGGATGACCAGCAGCAAAGTGGACAGATTCAGTTATAGTAGTGATAGGTTTACTATCGGAAGATCTGAAAAACCAGG
Source organism: Masticophis lateralis (assembly GCA_030761175.1). NCBI lineage: Eukaryota > Metazoa > Chordata > Lepidosauria > Squamata > Colubridae > Masticophis > Masticophis lateralis. The sequence goes on along the minus strand of JAUDYJ010000001.1, from coordinate 258,359,729 downwards.
TTAGGGACAGATCATCATGGGGAAAAATCTATCTGCGATCTCTACAAGTTGAAAAAGACTTGATGGCACATAATCAATCAATCAATCAATCAATGAGGCAGAACTCTCTTATCTGGGCTGTACAAAGCTGGATAGCTATTGGATGGCAGTAATGAAATACACATGAGATTCTAGTGGTCATCTAAACTTTTGAAGCAAAAGTAGTTACCCTATGTGAACAATTCTGCAGTATTTTTATTTAAACAATTTATATGGTTGCCCATCTCAATATTAAGACTGTGAGCTGTGAACAAAAAAACTAAAACCAGAAAACTACCAAAAAAAATAAATTAGTGAAAAATAAATTGCCATCACAATTAATAATTGCTTTTTTAGCTCAGATACAAACCACTATCAAAGGATAGAGTCCATGTTTTTAAACATCTTTATATAACAGAATTCTTTCAACTCATGAAATAATTACCTTTTCCCCCTTCACTCCAGGATGTATGACCCAATTCCAAGTATCTGTGTACTCAGAAAGTTGAAATTACTTCAAAGTTAAAACTAATCATTTTCTGAAACAAATAGCTCTTCTAAAAATATTTAGGGAATAAAAGCCTTATAAAATGTTCTAATATAATAAACACAACTGATTTAGAGCTGGTGTTAGTGATTTGTATTGCTTTTTTGGATATACTCATGTGCAAGAACAATATTAAGTAATGCTAAATGGGAAATGCATTGGAAGAGACATATTTATAAACCATTGTTTAATTATGACATCCAATCTTTTGGAATTTGACTCAGAAAGAAAAATATTCATTAGAATTTCCCCCTTCCTTGGTTTTTTTTTTGTGTGTGGGGGGGCAATGCAATGAAAACCTTTTAGGCATCCTTCTGCAATAATATTGTCTTTCATATTTTACTCTAAGCACTGTAGAATGTCTGTCAGTCAGCAGCATTGGTAAATAAAGAACTTATCTGGCTGTTCTCCAAGAGTCAGAAAATGCCACTGTTGGCTGTGACCAGCAATTTTTCTAATTTAGGTCTATGCTGCATCATGTAATCATATGCTTTGCTTTGTGGATATTGTACATATACCACGAGTGAAGTCAGATGGTCAAAACTGAATACAGAATGGACAGTCATCATAAATGTGAGACAGACAACACATGGATAAGACAGTGCAGGTTGGTGCAGATCAGGGAGAATGCAGAGTTTTAAAAGGTAAATAAATACTTCATCATCTGGGATAGATTTTCAGCAGGCACAATTAGATTGTGGTCACCTATTATTAACTACATTATCTGCATTTGTCTTTTGGTTTGTAACTGGGGCATTAATGAGAAGAAATAGCCCACTGCTAAGAAACAAAGGCATAATGTCAAAAGCATTTGGGCAGACAGCTTCTGTAAATGACTGCCTTGTTTGGAGTCTTATGTTCTCTGAGATTTGCCAAGTGAATGGAAAGAACAAGCAGAGCCGCCCAATGGCATCATGACAGTCCTGGCTGGACTGTCATGAAACTCCACTGGGACAGAAGAAATAAAGTCCAAAATTAAGTGCAGCATCAAGCACAGGGAGTCCCACCATGTGGCAGCCACTAGAATCAGGTTCCAAGTGAAATCTAAGATCTAGCACAGAGAGGCTAGTAGCATGACAGGACTAAAGCATGGCCAACCCACAGAAAGTTAATATATACAAATATGTTCCCTACAATAAATAGTCTGGGAAGGAAGGTTTTTAAGTCTGAGCACTACCCAATAGCATAGTTATAAGAAAGGCCTTAGGCATGTAGACATGACCACAAGAAATTCTAATTTTTCCTTCATCTAGTCATACCTTGTTTGAACTGACCTTTCTCAGATTGAATTAGGGCTCAGTTAAGCAGCATTTCAGAAGGGGTCTAAACCCTCAGAAGGGGTCTAAACATCATCATCTTCTTTTAATGACCCAATAATCCCTTGCAGGGTGGAGTTGGCAACTGAATGGAGCTGAGTGTTTACACCAATGTGGAGGTTTTATTCAGCAGATATAGTCTCATTGTGCGCAGAGAGAGAAATATCTGCCTCTACCTAGGATCGAACTCATAGCCTCCTGATTGTGAGGCAAAAGCTCCATCTCTAGGCCACTGCATCACTCAAGGTAAGTCTGAGACATCACCTCTAAGAAAACAGGGACAATATTGACTTTTGCTTCGCAGGCAGCTTCTTCAATGGGCCAAGTTTTCTGAAGCCCTCCAGACAATTGAAGTACAACCAACCATCAACATCAACATACAGTGTGAAAAAATGATACCAGTATTCTCAAAACATTTTAAACAATGAAGAATATAGCAACACCACAATCACTAATCAATATTTATGGTAATGCTGCTGATATTGACCAAAGCAGGGAAGGCATATGGCCGTTGCTACTATATAGTGTTGGGAGAAATATCCATCTGGTTCAATTCCAAGCTGGGAGAAAGGCACTGGAGACAAAATGGAGGCTGGAGGCTGATGGGAAGAGGGTCCATTTACTGATGAACAGAAGTACATGTTTGTGGTTCTGGTGCAAAAAACACATGGAATTGAGAGTGGGGTTTTTTTATACTTCTCTTGGGCTGAGCTTCCTGTTCCTGTACAAGAACATATATTCTATTGGCTGTTCTCAGATTGCTATGGGGTCATATTTGTCTGAACTCCCTGGTTTGGTTGAAGTTTGCTGACAGATGCAATGTTCTTAGGAGATTGTGCAATGCAATGAGCTCTGTGTCTTCTGCTAAATGGTCCTATTATGTCCTGAAGGGCCATATCTTAATCCCATCACCCTGGAGCTGAAGGTCTTTTGTCTTGTAGATAGGCGGTCTCAGGTCTTCTTAATGCTGGGGCTATTAAGAAAGGTGGGGGCTGATTTGCAAGAGCATGTTTCTCCTTTAGGGAAATATAATATTCGACCTTTTTAATATTTCTCAGAATATTTTATTCTTCTAGGAGAGGGATGGGTGCTAACTTTCTACAATAGAAGTGCTGCATCAGGAACTCTTTCTGATATGTTAACAGTGAACTTTCTATGACATCAGCCTTCCTACAGCACTTATAAATACAACCTGTCCAATACCACTCTGCCCTCCACAAAGTGAGTGTACTCGGCATGAGCTCAACACTGTCTACAAATAGCCCTCTTTTGACAGCCAAACTCAGGGGAAGGAAGCCAGCTGACTGGGAAGAGAGTAAAGAATTAGCTCTTTAGGAGAAGGGTTTTTTTTTCCTGTGGAACCATACCTGTACAAAAGGAAGGCATTTTGCAGTCCCGTTTAAGGGGACCTATTCAAGGGTGGGAGGAACCTCCAAACAGTAGAAATCCTGTTGGCTCGGCGCTGGAAAGAAACGCGACTCAGCTGTTCGTTCAGAACCTTTATTAAGAGTGCAAACTGAACTGCCGGCTGGGCTGCTGAGCCTCCTTATATCCTGCTCAGGCATGCCCACCGGCCAATGACAACAGTTTAAACCTCCCGCCGGTGGGATCGACCAATCCCCCGGCGGATGTCCTTATAAGGACATAACACCCCTCCCCTCCTAGTCCTTAGTCCATCAGTCCGTGTGCGCGATCACGTACTCGCGCAGGTAGGCGGGACGCCTGACAGTTCTGCCGGACCTGCGCGGCCCCGTCGGTGGGTTGATGTTGCTCCGGACGGGTCGAGCCCCTGCTGGCTCCGGCTCCCCCGTTCGGGAATCTCCGGACTCCGGGTGCTGTGCCCGGGTTGCGCCGCCGTCAGTCCGGTGGCCCTCCGGGCTGTTCCAGTTGCCGCAGTCGGGAGACGGTCGTCTGAACCTCGGTACGGTTCCCGGGTCCTCGTCCGGTGTCCAGGGTGCCCCCAGGTCAGGGGGTGCGGCGGCTGTCCCCGTGGGTTGACCCCCGGGTGGGGGTGGTTGCGACAGTCCCATCTTGGCCTCTCCGGGTCGGTCTGCCTCGCCGGGGTAGGGTAGGACTCCCTTTTGGGGTTGTTGTTGTCCTACCCTGCCGGGGTGGCGGCGTCCTTCCAGGCTGGGGTGTAGTTGGCCCTCGTCTTCTGGGTGCGGTAGGTCTACCCCGCGGGGTCGTGGCTGGCCTACCTCGTCGGGGTGGGGTAGGCCTACCTCGTCAGTCAGTGGCTGGCCTACCCTGTCTGGTCGGTGCGGGCCTACCTCGTCAGGGTGGGGCAGGCCTACCTCGTCGGGGTGGTTTTCCTCGACCTCCTCGATTCCCCTCCACCTTTTCCGGAGCTGGTCGATGTGTCGCCGGCAGGTGCGGCCACCGTCCAGCTCGACCTCGTAGGACCTTGGTCCTGTCACCCTCACGATCTGACCCTTGAGCCACTTCGGATCGGCCTGAAAGTTTAGCGCGAAAATCAAATCTCCGCAGGCGAAGCTTCTTGATGGCGGTGGTTTGTTCGGCTTGTCTTTCGGGTTGTACATCGGGTGCAGGCGATCTAGCGGTGAGCGCAGCTTCCTCCCCATCAGTAGCTCTGCCGGGCTTTTCTTTGTTGTGGTGTGGGGAGTGATGTGTTGGGTCAAGAGGAACTGGTCGATTTGTTCCTGCCAGTCCCCATTTCCCATTCTGGTCAGTGTCTCTTTAGTTAGCCTCACCATTTTCTCGGCCTGTCCGTTTCCGGCCGGTCTGTAAGGGGCGATGAGGGCGTGCCTGATTCCGTGGCCGGCCAGGAACTCTTCCATCGCCTTCGCCGTCAGCTGTGGCCCGTTGTCGGAGACGAGGGTGTCCGGAAGGCCGTGCGTGGCGAAGAGTCGTCGTAGGGCTCTGATGGTGGCTTCCGTCGTTGTGGAGGGCATGGCTATAACTTCGAGCCACTTCGAGAATGCGTCGACCACGATCAGGAGGGATTTCCCATTCATCGGCCCGGCGAAATCGATGTGGATTCGCGACCACGGTCCGGATGGTTGTTCCCACTCCGTCGGCTGTGCTTGCGGGGGTGCTGGTCTCGTTGCCTGGCACGGGTCACATCTGGCAATCCACGCCTCAATGTCTTTGTCTAAGGCGGGCCACCAGACGTAACTCCGTGCTAGGGCCTTCATTCTGACGATCCCCGGGTGACCGCAGTGGAGGGTTTGCAAGGTCCGTTTTTGTAATGATGGGGGGATGACCACCCGGTCGCCCCAGAGGAGGCAGCCTTGCATGGTGGTGAGTTCTTGCTGCCTTCTCTGGTATGGGGCAAGTTCTTGCTTCTGTGTTTCTTCTGGCCATCCCCGCAAAACCCAGGATACGACTTGCCTGAGAATCCTGTCTTTAGCGGTGTGCTGTGCTACCGTGGATGAGGACACCGGGCTGGACTGGTCATCGTCGATGTGGTGGAGGCCGAGTGTCGGTGCTGGGTCCTCGATCTGCTCGTTCAGCGGGCACCTGCTGAGGCCGTCGGCGTTTCCGATGACTTTTCCGGGCCGGTGGACCAGGCGGTAGTTGTAGCCCGACAGGAATATGGCCCAGCGTGTCATCCTGGGTGACATGAAGGGTGGGGTGGGTTTGTCCCCCGCGAGGAGGCCCAGTAGGGGCTTGTGGTCGGTGACGATTGTAAAAGCTCTTCCATATACGTATTCATGGAATCGCTTTACGCCCGCCACCATCGCCAGCGCTTCCTTATCGATCTGGCCGTAGTTTCTCTCCGCCGGGGACATCGTTTTGGAGAAGAAGGCGATGGGTGCTTCTGTCCCGTTCGGTAGTTGGTGGCTTAGGACGGCCCCGACCCCGTAGGGTGAGGCGTCGCAGGTCAAGGTTAACGGTAGCTCTCCGTTGTACTGGATGAGGAGGCTGTCGGAGGATAGGAGTCTTTTGGCTTTCTGGAAGGCTTCCTCTTCTTCGCTCCCCCACTTCCAAGGTGCCGCCTTCCCTAGGAGTCGGTGTAGTGGTTCAGCGACGGTGGCTTTCTGTTGTAAGAACACACTATAGAAATTAAGTAGTCCCAGGAAAGCCTGAAGTTCCGTTTTGTTTTTGGGGGCTGGAGCCTCGTGGATAGCCCTCACCTTGTTTTTAGTGGGGTGGATGCCCTGGCTATCAATTAAATAGCCCAGGAACTCGACTTCCCTGACTCCGATCACGCACTTGTCCCGTCGGACTCGTAGTCCCTTCGCCTGGAACCGCTGCAGGGCAAGCCTGAGCCGTTCCATTAGTTGGGATTCCGATGTCCCTGAGACTAGGACGTCATCAAAGTAGGGCACTACCCCTGGAATGCCTTGGAGAAGGCGTTCCATCATCGATTGAAAAATCCCCGGGGCGGCACTGACTCCGAACTGGAGCCTGTTGCATTTAAAGGCGCCCCGGTGCGTGACAATCGTTTGCGCCTCCGCAGTTGTCTGGTCCACTGGCAGCTGCTGATACGCCTGCGCCAGGTCCAGTTTGGCAAAAATTGATCCTTTGCCTAGTGAGTGCAACAGATGTTGCACCACTGGCACCGGATATGCGCTCTGCTGCAACGCACGGTTGATGGTGCACTTATAATCGGCGCAGATGCGCACTGATCCATCTGGCTTCATGGGGGTCACAATGGGAGTCTCCCATGCAGCGTGATCGATCGGTTCGAGGATGCCCTGGGCGATTAGTTTATCCAATTGTGCATCCACTTTTGGTCTAAGGGCAAACGGGACTCTGCGGGGCTTTAGCCGAATTGGATTGATTTGGGGGTCTAAATTTAGCGAAATGGGTTTCCCCAGGAATTTACCTAAGCTCCCGTCGAAGACGTCCTGGAAGTCTTCTAGGAGTTTGTCGAGTCGGCTAGTCCTGATTTGATTTATTCCGCCAATTGTGAGCCCTAGTGGCCTGAACCACTCCACTCCCAGTAGGGTCGGTCGGGCGTCCTTGACGACGGCGATGGGGAGGTCTCCGTTGAAGTCTTTGTATTGCACCCTGATGTTTGTTCGTCCCAGGATGCCAATGGGGTGGCCGCCGAAATCCACCAACTTCGCCTGGATTGGCTTCAATTGTCCCTTCGAGATGTTGGGCTGGAGTTTCTTGAGGTTATGCCAGGCAATGATGGAGAATGGTGAGCCAGAGTCTATCTCCATGGGGCATGGTGCCCCTTCCACGTGGACGGTCACGTGGAATTTTTCGGATCCCTCAGCTGCGGTGTGGGCGATGGTCGTCTTGTTGACTTGCCGGCCGTTGGATTTCCGCTCGTCGTTCCGCCTCGGCTGCTGGGATCGTCTAGATGACCTTTGGTATTCACGGTCCGCAGGTCTTTGCCGCTCGAATGTTGGTTCTGCCGCTCTGCAGGCCTCGGCGATGTGGCCTTTCCGTCCGCAGCGTCGGCAGGTTGCATCTCGCCAGCGACATCTGGCGCGAGGGTGGTCCCCTTTGCAGCTGGCGCATCTGTCCTCCCGGCTGCCATCTTGGTGATTTTCCCGCCTTTGGGGCCTCGTGACCTTATGGACGGCCATTTCCCCATCTGACTCCGAGCACGTGGAGATGTCTTCAGATGACTGCGGGTGGTCTCTGTGGATCTTGTGGATCCCTTTTGATCGTCGCATCGCTGCTGCCGCTCTGTCGGACGTTTCCGCCGCGGTAGCCTCTTCGATGACGTCCTTGAGGGAGATCTTTTTTCGGCTGAGGAACTTCTTTTGGACTGTACAGTCCCTCATGCCGAAGACGATCCGGTCTCGCAGCTGGACGTCCACGTTTTCGAACTCACAGCTGGCTGCGATCTTCCGGAGCGCTGATACGAACTCCTTGAAAGTTTCCCCTTCATACTGATTCCGTTGATGGAATTCGAAGCGGTTGGCTAGAGGAGTGCTCGTGGGCGCGTAGTGTTCTTGGAGAACGTCTTGGAGCTCGGACCATGGCATCTGTTTGATGTCTCTGGGTGCCACGAGGTCCATCGCCATCTCCAGAACTTCGGATCCGCAGTGGGCCAGGAAGAGAGCCCTCTTCCTGTTGTCGTCCAAGTCTGTGAAGCCGCTGCCCGCCAGGAATTGTCGGAATCGCACCATGAAGGACTTCCATTTTTCCTGGCTTGGATTGAATGGAGCCAGAGAAATTTGGGGTCCCGACATGGTTCAGTGACTTGCTCAAGTGATTCAGCTCTTGGATGGCGGGTGCGGTTGTGCTGGCTGCTCGTCGGTTCTTCTTCAGTCCTTCGTCGCCAGTGTTGGCTCGGCGCTGGAAAGAAACGCGACTCAGCTGTTCGTTCAGAACCTTTATTAAGAGTGCAAACTGAACTGCCGGCTGGGCTGCTGAGCCTCCTTATATCCTGCTCAGGCATGCCCACTGGCCAATGACAACAGTTTAAACCTCCCGCCGGTGGGATCGACCAATCCCCCGGCGGATGTCCTTATAAGGACATAACAAATCCCAGCCATTTTCTTAGGGGAAATAAGCAAACATCCTCTCTCAGACTGAAAAAGAAAGAAAACGTGGGGTATTCACCATGAGAACATGTATCTTACAAAGCAGAATGACTTCTTTAAAGTGGGCTTCAAGATTAGCTTTTGCACCTTGTTTTTTCTTCTTCTTCTTCTTCTTCTTCTTCTTCTTCTTCTTCTTCTTCTTCTTCTTCTTCTTCTTCTTCTTCTTCTTCTTCTCTCTGATGGATGAATTTCAGGATTTATTTCTACAGTTTTCTTCCTTTCATAAAATGTGGGAAAATGGGATGTCATATTTCAGGATCAGAAAACAGGGATTCCATAGAGCCCTGGTGATGCTTCATCTCTGCTTTAAAGCCCACACAATATCACAAATATCAATTTTTTCATACTCTATATCCGTGGTGGCGAACCTATGGCACGCGTGGCATAGGTGGCACACATAGCCATCTTGGTGGGCATGCAAGCTCAGCTCCGGTGGGACCGAAAGTCAGCAAACGGGCCATTTCTGGCCTCTGGAGGACCTCTAGTGGGGTAGAGAAGGCTGTTTTCGCCCTCCCTAGGCTCCTAGAAAGGCTCTGGAGCCTGGGGAGAGAGAAAAATGGGCTTACTGGGCTCACCAGGCCATCACGTGCCAGGACAGGTGAAGAGTGAGGGGTCACGTGCACATGCACGGGGCACATAGAATTATGGGTGTGGCCACATGTGTGCATAACCCTCTCTTCCCTGGTATGCAATGGCAAAAAGGTTAGCCATCACTGCTCTATATAGTTTTATTGAATAAAGCTGTAAAGAAAGTCCATGACCTCTGAGCCACTGTGAACTCATTTGTGAAGCAGGTCGCCAACCCTACTGTTGACCACATATGATTCCAGATAGCCCATTACTCAATTGACAGATGTGCTACAGATAATCTCTTCTACTGGATCACTTCGGCTTTTGCCTTTTCTCCTAGTGAAGCTGTCCCATATTTGTGCATTTCTCCATTTATTTTCAGCAGGAATGCTAACTTCCTTTGATGGAAGGAGAGAGCAACCTTTATACTCAACCTTCTGCTACTGGCAGGAAGTATACAGCAAGTAGACTCTTTCAGTCTTAGCAAAACAGCTCTACAAGTTGCCGAGCTGGAAATGTCAGGCTCTCTGGATCAGGACTTGGCACTACATCTGAATCTTCCTAACATGGCTGTTGTATTTGGACTCTGCTGCAGTCTCTCAGACATCAGGCGTAGGGCAGCTAGATAAGGATCTTTATTGAAGGAATCTTCATTGAACAAGTTATTGTCCCTCTATCATAGCAAGGGTGCAATTTCTCTCTTATAGTATACTTATGAAGTTAAAATCTGTTGCTTATTTTTACTATCTTCCTACAGTTCAATGAGTGCTTTGACTTGTACTTCATGGCCTTGAAGCTAATCAGTTATTAACCAACATCTCTGCTTTCAAATCCACTGGCTTTGGGCTTATATTTTTCAGGAAAGAAGGGGTAAAACTCATATTTCCCTCATTTCTCAAAGTGATATTGTAAGATTTAGTATGCATGGGGAGAGGGAAAGTATATCTGTGCATATGTGTACAGTATATTGTACGAAAGGATATGTGGGGGAAAGGGAGACATTGTCTATATAGGTAGGTAAGTGGAAATCTATAGCAAGGGTGAAATGCTACCGGTTCGAACTGGTTCGGCCAAACCGGTAGCGATGGTGGCAGATGGTTCAGAGAACCGGTAGTGCCTGCAGTGCAAGGCTCTGCCCACCCACCCGGTCATCATTACTTCCTGGTTTTAACCAGGAAGTAACCTGTTTTCTACCCTCTGCACATGCGCAGAAGGGTTTGCACATGGTCAGAGGCTCTACGGACACATGTGATTCGTGCGTGCACACAAGTGGCGTGAGCAAACCAGTAGGGAAGGTAAGTAGATTTCACTCTTGATCTACAGTATGTGTATTGGTAGATCTATATGTAAGAGATCGTTATAGATGTACATGTGAAAGAAAATGTGGCTCTCAAAACTGTAAAAAATTCATTTCCTCTGATTTAAAGCACTGGTTCCTAAATTTCTTACTCAATAGACCAGACAATAGAAGGTAATCATTTTTGTTAAAACAAAAATGTCTGATGGATCTGGAAATCATATCCTGTGTTTCACTTGGCATTTGGTTCTCTATCATGGGGGGGGGGGGGGGGGGAATGGTATTTACAACTATGACAACTTCCAGAAGTGTGGACTACCCTCAGAACTCTCAGCATCAGCCATGCTGGTGGGGAAGACTAGGAGTTGAAGGCCATATATCTGGAGATGCTGAACCTGGGGAAAAGTGCCTCAGGTGATCACCAGCAGGAAAATAGAAAGAAAGTTGGAAATTCTGTGATTGCTAGATAATTTGACCTAATTTAAGTGATTAAAACAAATGTTAATGGACATTAGTATCCAGGAGGGAATTGATAATAGCTATTTGGTTGGTTATTTGGGGGGAGGGGACCTAGGACGATCTCTATATCCTAACATGGATTGATCAAACTAGAAGATTTAATACATCTCCATTTGTAGATGACACACAAGAATCAGTGATGCCAATCACGATCTGTAATGGTTCCAAGTTACTTACCGTAGAAGATTGCTACTGCATGAAAAATGACTGTTGAGCACGCACGTATATTCACACCCTAGTATCACTTTACTTTGTTTTTTTCTTCTCTCGTCTTCTCAGCTTTCAGTTTATGGGAAAAACTGCTATCTCTAGATAAATTCATCAGCTCTGGTGGATAAGTAAATCCAAGAAGCACGGAAGCAGGAAGTGTGTCTCTAAACTCCCTGTGTTATTTCAGGCTCAGAAATTAACTGATGGAAATAAACAATTCTTTAGTTTTATTAAAGAATAATAAAATTGACTTGCAAGAACTTAATGTGCTCCATCCCTATTCCTTTGAGCAATGTCTTTTAGCAAAAACAAAGCAAAAAAAAAAAAAAAAAGGAAAAAATGTTTTTACCAAAACAGATTCTTTAGTTAAGCCAAACCCTTTCAGCCTATCACCAGCCACATACCAGTTTGGAAAGCAATCTTTCCTTAAAGTATATTTTCGGATGGATCAGCGAACAAGAATGACTTCCTTTCTTGAAATTCTTGTTTTTCTTTTCATTTTTGTCTCTGTTATAATTTTAACTTGTCTTAGACCTTTGGTCTAGAAAGTCTAGTCATTTTCATTTTTAGCTGTATGCTTGCATCCCTTGTTCTGCCGGGTTCAGAACAGGCCTTTGAAAATGATATTCTGATTTTAATTGAAGAATTTAATGAACAGATGCTGCTAGTTTGTTTTGAAGCATGTGACTGAATATTTTCATAGGTCATCTGTCACCCAGAGACACATGCTGTCCTTGAACTGCTGACAAAACTGCCACTTAGCTTTTAGCTTATCAGATACCCAGAAAGGCAGACACTTGGGAAGCCCAAAGTTGGAGGAAAGCGTGGACATCAAAAAGCTTTTTAGAGTCATTTTCTCATAAGTAAATATTCGAAGGGGAGTTAGAATGTTTTTTCCCCTTTGTGTGTATGTGTTTTGCTAAGGCTGATTGCTGCCTCTTCTGCCTGTTTCAGATGAAAACAAAGAATGAATAAAGCCATTCAAATGGACTCAAGTGAATAAAATCAATGCCAGTCATAGATTGAAAGTTGCTTTTATCAGAATGCATCTAGGCTATCTAGATGCAGTCTGCAAAAATCTAGACAATTCTTAGGTGGTATCATGGAATTGGGTTATTCATTATTTTTACAGCCCAGATCTGGATACAGTGACATGATAGCAGTGTTCCAATATCTAAGGGGTTGCCATAAAGAAGAGGGAGTCAACCTATTCTCCAAACCACCTAAAGGCAGGACAAAAAGCAATGGATGGAAACTGCTCAAGGAGAGAAGCAACGTAGAACTAAGGAGAAATTTCCTGACAGCTACAACAATTAATCAGTGCAATAACTTGCCTCCAGAAGTTGTGAATGCTTCAACACTGGAAGTTTTTAAGAAGCAATTGGACAACCATTTGTCTGAAATGGTATAGGATTTCCTGATTGAGCAGAGGGTTGAACTAGAAGACCTCCAAGGTCCTTTCCAGCTGTTCTATATTAACACAGTAGTTCTAATTTTTGTAATATGAAACAATTGTTTTGCCTCTAAACCCCTTTTCTCATTCGTACATCATGAAAACATGCTGCTTCAGCTTCTTCTGATAATCAATCCACTGGGCAGTCACAGTCCAGATGTAAGGACTTCAACTCCCACATCTAGCTAGCTAGGGAATTCTGAAGTTGAAGTCCATGCATCATAAAGTTGCCAAGATTGAGAAACACTGATGGAAGCACACCCTTTCCCATAACTGCTTCAGCAATGTGAAAGGTTTCTCCTAAAGGGTGCATTGGGAAAAGTAACTGAAGTTACTGATAGTGAGACAGAATTGGCTGTTCCTTCTTACTGCTTGTCTCCATCTCCTTTGTCTTCTGAAAACAAAAAATGAATACAGTATTTGCACCCAGACTATCTGATGTAAGTGACTGCCTTAATTCTTAATAAGGGTTCTACAAGAGGGGTTTTCAAACCTGTTTTTTTTTAAAGGAAACTTGTTTTTAAAAAAACTTGGAACCCGTGATGAAGCTCTAATGGTAAAGAAGGTGATTGGTTGAATTTGAAGGAGCCTTCACTTTTTTGCCCTTCATCTCTTATGTAATCTTATTAAACTCTTGTGGAACCCTAGGTGCCAGCTGGAAAATCCCTGTTTTACATGGAATACCCCAATTAAGAACATAGTTGAGAAGGGTTTTTTTTTTTTATCAGTTTGGACAGGGGATGAAGGACAGGGGTGGGTTCTACTTACCTTTACTACCGGTTCGCAATGGGGCCACGCGCAAACACAGAAGCTTCTGCACATGTGCGGAAGCATTTTCATGATGTCAGGATCAGTGGGTGGAGCCTCCCGCCAGTTTTATTACTGGTTCTATAGAACCAGTGCGAACCGGGGGCAACCCACCACTAATGAAGGAGGATTACTAAGGACAAGTTTAGTTTTAGCTATGGGCCTCACTGAAGAAAAAAGTCACAAGACTTTCTATCCTGAAGATTACTCCAGGATTCATAGAAGCAGTCTCTTTGAAAACAAACTCTGCCCATTATATTGCTTATTAGATTTACATTCTACCTTTAATTTTGGAGCTCAGGATGGGATACTCCCTCCTCTTATTTTTGTCTACAAAAACAATTCTGTGAGGTCTGGTTGAGAGAGACTACCTAGTTCCAAATTTCCTAGTGAGCTTCTGCAGTAAAAAATGTTAAGAAGTTGAGATATTAAAAGTAGGAAAATACACCATATTCCTTCATCACTGTGCCCATGACCTGTTCAAATGCAAATTTCCTTTGGCTTGACGAAATTACAAAATCATTCTTGTATCTTCCAAGATGTTTTTAAAATGGCCCGTTCTTCTGATATTCATCAAACATCAGCTGATCCATGGAAAGAAGATGCTGAGATATGTCTGCATATAATTTCTGGTTGATTTCAAACACATGGGAGAGAAAAATGCATCCTAGTTTTACTTCATAACTGTATTGAAATGAGAGAGCATAATCTGCTGTCTTTCTGCTGGTCACTTTCATTTCAGTAGATGGTGCTCTTGCCTCTTCTTTTTAAGTCTGTCCCAGTTCCATCCCTAACTCCAGAATCAAGAGTACCATCAACAGCTATAGTTTTCCTGCTTTCAGCTGCATTCAGCTAGGCCAGAAATTTAAGCGTTCTGAGTTTTGACATTCTTGGCAATGAAATCACAAGGGCAAAGACGTAAATCGTTTCAAATCAAAGGAATTTGGCAAACAGATGAGAAGAGTAAATAAAAGCAAAAAAACAGAGAGCTAGAATGTCATTATCCGAAGCAGTTTTCCATTTTTAAGTAAATAACCACTTCCAAACACTGACATTTCTCTTTGGTTGTGTGATTGCAGAAGTTGCCTTTTATTGTACCCCCCCCCCCCCATTGTTTCTTTAATTTTCTCCAGTCACTTTATGAGGCTTATTCTATCCAGGCTTACTCTGGCTCAAGAGGGAGAAACCAAGTCCTCATGAAGGTTTGCAGAAATATACCAATATTTAGGACCAGCCTAAGAGACGAACTAAAAATAGTGGAGTGTGGAATCAGCAAAACCTGAATAGAAAAAAAAGTATAATCCCACTTAATATTATTTTCCTGGAATATCTCTTATTGCCTCCCATAGCACACTTATGAGTATTTGATTGTGCAAACCAAGGCCTTGTCACTCCTGATTACTTTCTAATATCTTTTTTTAAAAAAATTGCTGATAACCATTCTGTTTTTATGAGACAAAATAGTCCTATACAGCCAAAAAAGGCAAAATGCTTTAAGCATGTTAGGAAATGCTAACTAATGCTTGCAAAACCTTTACATGCAGCTGGTATGCAAACAAGCACACTCTTTAGCCCTGCTTTGAAGTACATTTCTTCTGATAATCCCTAAAGAATGAAAAATCGGGATTCCTTATACATATTTACAAACCCTGCAACATCCTGCAATTACAGCCTCACACAACTATAAACAATATATTAAAATGCATTTCTCTTCATTAAATACATAGAGTTCTAGGAGCATATTGTTTGATAATTAAATGCATTGCAACTGGAAATCACCCTTTTCCAATCATTGTGGTTCCAGACTTCAGAGTATAACTCTTGATGACAACATAATAAATTCTTCTGATAAAACATGCAAAGTTAGTCAATAAATACAACTGACAAATGAGAGTTTGGCGAGCAGTTATATTTGAATAAGTACATCCTACATCCCAGAAGTTGTAACATTAGTATTGTAGACATTTTAAAATGAGATGAGAACTCGCTTGTATATTACAAGAAAAAAATGTCAACCTAAATCACAGCTAACTCCTAACAGATGAATGTAGAAACTTGCTGTCCACTATTCTTCTGAATGGACCTTCTTTATTGGCTTTCTGAAAAATAAAATCACTAGATCAAAAGTATTTTGTTTGTTTGTTTGTTTGCTTGTTCCAGCTATATTCCACGTTACTATTAAAATGAATTGTCTAAGTCGGTAATGGCTAACCTTTTCTGGACCGAGTGCCCAAAGTGTGCACGTGTGCCCAAACCCCCAAAATGCAATGCACAGCCCCTGCACATGTGCCCTGCCCTCCGTGCATGCACACACCCCTCTTCATGTGCCCCACCCCGGTGCATGTGCACGAGCCCCCCATGCGTGGCACAGACCCGAAGACCAACTGGATGGTGGGAGGCCTGCGTACATGTGCGGCAGAACTGAACTGGGATGACCACTCACATGCCCGCAGAGAAAATGCTGCATGCCACCTCTGGACATGTGCCATGGGTTTGTCATCATGCGTCTAGATGGATATCTATAATTGAAATTCAGAAACAACTGCTTTTTTTAGAAAAAAATAAATGAAAAGTAACACAAAACATAATTACCATTAAAAGCCTAATGAGTGTGATGGAATGTGCACCTGTGGCAGCAGAGGGAGAGGATTTTATCAACTCAGCTTTCCCAGTAATAGGCCCCATTCAAGAGACTTTGGAGCCCCAAGCTGGATAGAGGAGAGAGAAGATCATGATGGCCACACCTTAGAATCTTTGAGGATATAGCTAGTAGTTTAGAAAGTTAGAGCTTTAGTTTGGCAAGATTCTGTCCATTAGCCACAAGCAAATAGAGGATTGGACTTGCTTGGATCTCTCTGTCTCATCTTTGGGCTTGAGCCTGAAATTGAGAGATGTGTTTTTAAAAGCCAAGTGTCGAGAATTGTCAATTCCTCACATGGAACAGTCAGGAAATGAAACAAGAAAAGTCCCTCTCCTGCACACTTAATAACTGATAAACAAGATCCCTTGAGGAAGTCCTCTCAGATATATTTTAAAGACTGGAAATGTATGTTATGACAGTCCACAGATAGTCAGGTTCTAAACTATCTAAACTTATAAAAGATAATGATCTCTACAATAATTTCATGGTAGCAAATTTGTTCCAAATTATTGTTTTGTAATTTTACACTACTTAGAGAACATCGTCATTCATTCTCTGTCTATGGCCATGTAAAGCTGTGTATGAGAATAATGTATTATTAGGCAACTAACCCAGAAGAGGATTCTTATCTAGCATATCAAATATGTAGAGAAATTGTAAAAAATAGCATCCAAGTTTTTAAATTAGAAGTGTAGATTGCAATTGCAGGAATACTTGTAAATTGAAGTTGGTAGACCAACAGACATTTGCTGTATTTCTTAAATGTGTATTTCTTACTGAACGATTGATTGACCATATGATTACAGTAAGATTTCTAACACAAAAAAATTAGATGACTGTATGATGAAGAGGGGGGAAAAGTAACTGAATGCAGTTTTACATGCAAAATATCAGTTTACATCCTTGGCATATTTATTTTTAAAAGTATCAAAGATAGGGCCACTGTATGGTAATATTATGAATTGCATATACCTTGTTTCCCCGAAAATAAGACATCTCCTGATAATAAGCCCAATTGGGCTTTTGAGCGCATGAGTTAAAATAAGCCTCCCCCCCGAAAATAAACCCTCCCCGAAAATATTTAAACGCAGAACTGGAAATCACGTAAGACTGCAAAAGGAGCCCATCTTTCTCCATGTACCCCAAAATAATAAAACTTCCCCGAAAATAAGGCCAAGCGCTTATTTTAGGGTTCAAAAAAATATAAGACAGGGTCTTATTTTCGGGGAAACACAGTATATATTATGTATACTGAGTAGTCTACGTATTATGGAACTTAATTTCCAATATCAGCACAAGTGTAGGATGCTGTTCAGGGACTTATGGAGAAGAGCTGAGACCATAAAGAATGAATAATTCCAAATTTAACAGAAAAATCTTTTATGGCAGCTGGTGATAAAGCAAAAATCTTGTTTCCATGAACTGTATATTCTCTCCATCAGATTACCATACACACACACACACACACACCCATTTGCATATAAGCTGATCCAGAAATTTCCAACCAAAAGACCATAAAAATGTGCCATGCATAGGTAAGCAGACCATTTTCATGCTATTTTGGTTGAAATTTGCAGGTAAGATTATTTATTGATGCCTTTATCCACATGTGTACATGGAAAATACAGGCACTTTTAAAAGGTATTACTATATGTACTGGCGGATAAGCCCATCTGTGGATAAGATGAATCCCATATTTTAGGTTTTGGCATCTAAAATTCTTATCTATAAGGAACATGTTGAATGTTGAAGACATTCAACATTCCTAAAGGCATTCGTGTACAAGGGTGCTATTCCATAGCACTTAAGAAGACTGTGGGAAGCTGACTCAGCTGTGCACAAGGCTAAGCCAAGTCTGTTTCATCCAGGTCACCAAAATGCCAGAGCCCTGTCAACTGCTCCACTTTGCCCACTGCTTAGTATTAACCAAAAGACAAAAATATTATTTGTCTTCAGGTTTTATTTCACTAGTTTTAAATCAGTATTGCAAATGATGTTAACATACAGCCTTGAGAATTTTCCAGCCAATGGAAAAACATTATTCTAGGATCTGCAAAAATATTTTATTTTCAAGTCTCTTAATAATCCATGTACTGCATTCCAAAACATTATTTAGGAATAAAAATATGCCATGCTGACTTGGGGGTATTCTTGAGAAACCAAATAGCAGCACCGGAATAATGATAAATCATGCCACTAGCTGGTGCTGTTGTTACATTAAATGACATTGTGACTAGAAACTGATGCAATGTGTGTTTTGCTCACTGGCTGTAATGTGTTCCTGCCCACAACAATCCTCTGGATTAAACCTGAACTGTGGCCCAGGAAATCCTTTAACATGAATAACCTTGGAAGCTATTTTGGCCATTTTTCTTTTTCTAAGAATATGTTCTTCTCCCTACATAAATCTCTGAATTTTGTTGTGCAATGTGAACAGAACAGTTGCTTCTGTGATTAATTGCAGCCGAAAATAGAAACAGAAGTACAATAAAATAAATAAACGGACAGTCCAAATTCTGGCATGTTATAGCTTCACTTAGAAACACGTGTGAGCAGATGGGACCTTGAAGTTTATGGGGCTTTTGGCCTCAATGCTGGCTTCTTGGCCAATGACAAACTATGGCAATGGAAGAGTTTGGGATCCATGTAATTCTAAAGCTAAACATGAAACATCGCGTCTTCCCATCTTGTCTTAAAACATCAACGGAGAACTATTTTTGTGCAATAAAATTTATTATTACTTTCACATATTGGTCTAGGAGAGATTGGCAATATAACTTCATCAAATGGGGCAAACAGACTAATATAAATACAGTGAAAACTACAGGATGCACATTTCAATGCACTCCTGACAAGTAGCTTGTTTTCCATCGGTTTCCTTGATGCTTACAAAATGCACTTTTCATACAGAAAGTATAACTGAATCATAAAACTACACATTACAACAGAAGGCTGTAGTCCTACAGATCCTTACAGGAAAGCTACCTCCACCAAAACTCAAGAAGGTTTATTTTAGAGGAAAGATGCTTAGGTTAAACATTGTGGATGTGAAATATTTTAAAGAGTTCTTCATTATGAAATTTAACCTAAAGAGCACATCCTGCCAATTCTAAAAAAAGCACTTTTCCTCCCCTAAAACTGTTTTACAGTGGGTGATCCCATCGATGAAAACTAAAAGTTGGAAACGAAATTTTGGGAATTAAAAAAATAATGCCCATAAGCAATATAATCTATGTCTATACATATAATATAAAAATATCTCTGTCATTAAAAAGAATACAAGAACAGAACACCACTTGTTTAAATAGGATTGATTTCTCTCATCGGCAATCACTCGCTCACTCATCCTTACTCGATCGCAGCCAGAAATCACCTCACACACATTTTATAGTCCATTGCACTTTGCCAGGCCAGATCATTCAAGTATCAAGACGCCCCTCCTGAGAGAAGGACCTGCCAATTCCATGCCATGTGGGGAAAAAAGGGAGGGCAGTCACCCCGAAGTAGAGAAGAGCCAGCCACCAGCAGCACCATCACCACCTAAACTTGACGAAAGAGTGCCTCTGTAGCTTCCATCCAGTCTTTATTCCACAAGATACTTAGGGAGGGGTGCAAAGTTTGGTCACCTGTTCCTGCCGTAGCCTAAAGCCTGAGTCCTTGGAGGGCATTTGCCCGTTCCCCCTTTTCACCACCAGGGGGCTGCAGCAACTCTTTTTATCCTCTCCAAGTTTGGGAGCACATAGATTTGCATCGAAGTGGACTCCAACTCAATCAAACTGGCTGTGAACTCCTACCCTTGCACCAAGAAAGCAAAAGAGCGCCGCCTGCGCCCATAGCCTGATATGGTGAGCTTCTTTGGAGGAGCAGAGAGGTCCTTGGAACTGTCAGTCCATTGGTTGAGCCGCTTGACTAAGTCCTGAGTGACGCATATCGACAACTTACAAGCCGGTTCTCTCTTCGCACGGATGCGTCTGCTCTCCAGGCTGAGATGGAGAAAAAGAAAAGTGATACAAGAAGTCGTGAGTGAAGGATGACAGAGAAACCACAAACTGGCAAGACCCAGGGAAGAAATCAAGGTGCAGAGCAGAGCTGCAGCAAACCAAAAAGGGGTTCTTTACTTAAAAGATTCCACTTTTGAGCCCTTTGGGGAAGGAGCCCCTCTCAGCTTTAGGCACTTTGACCTGCTTTTGACACCTGCAGACCTGACATTTATCTTCTTAATAGACTTGATTTCAACGTGCCAGAGGAGCCCACCTTCAACCATCATGGGGAGGCATCTCTAAGGGTGTGTGTGTGCCTCCCTTGCTGGAGCCAAGCCCAACTCCGGCTCCTTTGTTGCTCTCTCCTTTCTTGCTCAAACATCCCACCCTTCCATCCTCCCCCCACCAATCCTTTGCCAGCAAATGTTCTGAGCATCACAACAGTTAACATTCAGGTGAGAAGGCTTAATTACCTGGGCTGCTGCTGCAGGATGTCTTTCACATCCTGGGTGCGGATGAAAGAATGCACCCTTGGATCAGCCACTTGCTTTGGCAGGTTCCAATGCAAACTTTCAGCAGCCACCTGAGCTGGCAGGTCCCGCCTGACTCGGCTCAGCAACTTTGTGGTCCACCTGGATAATGAGGCAAAAGAGGAAAACCCGATAAAACGTTGAGTTATGCTGGAGGTGTAGAACTAGCAAGTTGCCCTTCCTTTGAAAAAAGAGTGATTTGTTGAAGGACAATCTGCCTTTAACCGGAGGAATAAGAGGTGACAAGGGGGACCCGGAGTCCTTCTTCAATGAAACCTAACCCCCCCCCCCCACACACACTTAGTCCCCAAACTTTGAAAGAACAGCCAGTGGGAAGAGCCTATACAGGCAGACTGTCTTTCTCTATCACCAGTCTTAGCCGCAAGTCTAAGTGCTGTTGGTGCCTACTTACTTCCTTTTGAAGTTTGATGCAATATCCAGCTTGGTTGCATCTACTCCGAAGAACAACACCGAACCCAGGTAGAGAAGGGTAAGCGAAACAGCTTTCATCTTGTCTGGGGAGAGAAGGGCAAAGGGTCAACACAAGACTGATCTTCTCCAAGAGGGTGGGGGGGGGGAGAATTTCTTGGCAGCTCTGCGCACCCAGAGGCTCCCTCCCTCCTCTTCTCCCTCTCTGTCTTGTCTCATTCTCCCCATTCCTAAACCACTGAGGGACCTTTCCAGGCAACACTAAACGTCCGTTTAATCATTTATTACAGCAAGATCAATACCCAGCGTCCAGGGCTCCCATCTGACACACTTTCGGTTTGCTTAGAAAGGCTGAAGGCTAAAGCCACCGCCGCTGCCCACCCCCAAAAATCCCAGGTAAAAGCATTTTAAAGACCCGCTCCTGTTACCTATCGCTGCTTTTCCCCTCTCCCACTTTGCACAACGCGATTGAATTCTGACCATCGCTGCTTTTACGCTCGCCTTGAACTTCTAAAGGAAGTCCCGATCCAAGGACCGGCAGCCTAGAGCAAGTGTCTCCAGCCCGCTTTCAAACCCGCCACCTGACAATCCGCGCTGCACGCGCGCTCCGGTTGAACGAACCCCTTTTCTCCCTTTTTCCCTCCCCCCCCAACTCCCCCGCGCCTTAAATTCCCACTTAAGAAGGAAGAAAAAAATGCAGACCTGGTAACGAGGATAATCCAACCGAGGGATTCCCACAAATCCTCCTGTAACGTAAATGCAAAAATATATATATATAACCCCGATAGCTGCTCAGCCCCGCGTCTACCTCGCTTGCGCCACTGAAGTTACCACTGGCTCTCCACGCTCCGCTCGCCCTTTTTATAGAGCAGCAGCGGGGGAAAGTGGGGGGGGGAGGGGCGGGGCTATTTACTAAGGTCACAGTGGAAGGTGGAGGGGGGGCAGGCTGTTGAAAAATAGGCAGTATTTTGATATAAATCCCTTTGAAATGAGATCTAATGGACCTGGAAACTTCCAGCTCATACCTCTTAAGGAGAGCCTGCCTAACTTGAACTATATAGGTAAATCTGGTCCGGGCAGATCAGATTTTTTTTTTTTAAGGACGATTCAGGTCCTGGAGAAGCTGCCGGGTTTTTAATCCCAGGACCTGGGATTTCAGAATTTAAACGGTCCGGGGGGCAAGGAACGTGGCACTTCTAACAACCCTTCCTTTGCAGCTAACAACGTCCCTCTCGTTTCGAAAATATTGCGGGAAATTGCATTTGCTTATCAACCCGACAGTTGATTGGGGGCAAAGCGTTCCTTGGATGGGGTTACCCGTTTTCACTCGGAAAGGAGAAAAAGCTGTTCAGCAAAAAAACCAACAAAAAAACCCATTTCAAGAGAAAGCCTCACGCGCAACCGAGAAGGGCGCGCGGCAGTTGTTGCAACAAACCTTAAAAGCTTGGGAATTGAAAAAAAAAGGAAAGGGGGGGAGGGCTGGATGTGTACGTGCGCGTGTAGGCGCACATGGGTGTGTGAGCGTATATGTGTGTTAATGTATGTAAGAACCGTGGACCAATTGATTTGTGCTGGGCAGGAGATGCACCGCGAGGAATCCAGAGCGCATTACTCAGCTGCACGTGAGCTTTCCTTTAACCGCTATCTCTGCACCTCCTTCGCCCGCCCGGCGGGATCTCTTTTCCAGCCGCCAGCTTACGTTCTTTCGCACACGTAGCCTTGCCGGAGCAGCCTCTCCGCCAGCTGGCTCTCCTCCTGGGAACGTGCAAAGCTATGCAAATCAGAGGAGCCGGTGGCTTCTCTCTGGCTCCCGTCCTTCCCTCCGCCCATCCCCCGTTTTCCAGGACTTTGCAAAGAACCGAAAATAGATTTAAAATTCCCGGGGACTTTTTCTCTTTTTTCCTCTCCCCCCCTCCCCCCGAATCGCTCTTGGGCTCGCTTGCGAAAAGGTAGCCGCGCGCGGAGAGGAGAGCCGGTTGCCGATCTGGTGCCGGGAACGAAGGTTTTCAGGCGCGCGAGGAACGACCGAAGCTTGCCTTGACTGCCGAGTGGGCGACTCGGGCAGAGAAGGGGGGGGGGGGGCGTCCCATTGGCAGGCAGCCTTCCGGGAGGAATCCTGAAACCGCAGGAATACGCTCGTGCGGTATCTGCTTACCGCTCGCCGATTTCGGAATCTGGGTTCCTCCTGTAAGGGCTTACGTTTGCTTGCCCCAAACTGAATCAACCCTCCCCCCCGCCCCACCAGTTCTGGGAATCTGCAAAACTACGGTATCTACTCAAAAGAGGTGGCTTTACTTGGCGCTTAAGAGGTTGCCCGGATCGGATCACTGGAGTTTGTAAGGGGGTAGTTCGCGAAGGATTGTTTTGCTGGGTCAACGCAGCCGAATGGTAGTTTATTCAGTAGAGGTTAAATAATTCTTGCCTTCCTGTCGGCGTCAGTCAAGCCTAGGAGAGGTGACCGCACTGTAAAGTTTCAAGCAGGGTTTTCGCTTAACTGCAGTCTGAAGTTTTTAGGACTGAGACCGGTTCTTGCAAGCAGCTTTTGATCACTTAATTTTGGATTTCCAGACACACACACAATCAGACACAGACAGACAGACAGAGATAACCTTTATTGTCACATATTGACAGACAGAAACACACGCTATGGGGAGGGGGAGAGCACCTACACACATTTGTCCCTCTCCAAATCCCCAAGGTGGGTGTGTATATGTCAGTGATGGTGAACCTTTTCAGCACCGAGTGCCCAATGCGTGTGTTAGTGTGCCAGAGCTCCGGCTGGCCGGTGCACATGCGCCGGCTGGCCACCTGGTCTTTGGGTTTCCAGGGCTCGGGCATGCACAAAGATCAGCTGGCCAGCGCGTGTGCACGTACGGGAAAACAAGAGCAGCTGGCAACGGTGCACGTACCCACAGAGAGAGCTCTGCGTGCCACCTGTGGCACGTGTGCCATAGGTTCTCCATCACGGATATTTGTGTTCCAGAGCAAGATGACCAAAGAACCTCAGGAGTATAGGCCAGGAATATATATTCCCAGCAGGGTCACCCAAGGCGAGAGGGTCATTCCCACTGTCCAGCTAAAGCAAGCAGACAAGAGCCTTGGTGGTGCAGTGGACTAAAGTGCTGTTAAGTAGCACTTAGCTGCCAGCTGCCTTTAATTACTGCGAGTTCAAATCTTACCAGGCTCAAGGTTGACTCAGCCTTCCATCCTTCCGAGGTAGGTAAAATGAGGACCCGCATTGTGGGGGCAATAAGCTGACTTTGTATAAAAAAGGAAAACCGCTTGGGGTGGGAGCAAAAGCCCTACTAAGCAGGTATATACAAAAGTATGAAGGCTATTGCTTAACGCATTGTAAGCCGCCCTGAGTCTCCGGAGAAGGGCAGCATATAAATTGAACCAATAAACAATAAATAAACCATCTATATTGGGCTGCAAAGTGATGTAGGAAGATGCCGGAGGCAGGCAATTACTTTATTGACAGTGGCAAAGGCATCACCTTATACTGTGTGGGAGAAGACAGTGGGAAACCACTCCTGTTTTTTACTAAGAAAACCATATGAATACAAGTGGTTCTCAACTTACAACAGTTCATTTAATGTTCAAAGTTACAACATCACTGAAAAAAGTGACCACTTTTCACTCGACAGTTGCAGCAATCCCCATGGTCATGTGATCAAAATTCAGCTGCTTGGCAACTGACCCATATTTATGACAGTTGCAGTGGCCTGGGATCATGTGATCATCTTTTGCGACCTGACAGCAATGGTTAAACCAGACTCACTTAACAAGCGAGTTATTAATTTAACAATTGCAATGATTAATTTAACAACTGCGGCAAGAAAGATCGTAAAATAGGGCAAAACTCACTTAACAAATGTCTCGCTTAGCAACATACATTTTGGACTCCATTGTGGTCGTAAGTTGGGACTACCTGTAGAAGCTATAAAATGATTGATGATATCATGCCAGATGATGGCCCCTTAGGTTGGAGAGCACTCAACATCAATGAACACCAGTTTGGTCTAGTGGAGGGATGGACAATTAATTTTTCCAAGGGAATGTTTGAGAAACTGGAACTAATGTGAATGGCCCCCCATGCCTTCCCCCTCCTGATGCTGCACTGATACACACTGCAGGCCAGACAGGGATAGCCTGATTCCTACAAATATTTTATCATTTTAGAGTTTTATTTTAAATCAATTTAGTTTTAATCTATGGCCATTTGTATTGTTATTTTATGAAATTTTAACTTTTGTATGCTTGTTTTTTAATTGGCTGTGCACCGCCCTGAGTCCCTAAGGAGAAGGGCGGTATATAAATCTAAATAAAGATAAAGATAAAGATACCTGAACGGTTGGATATGACCCATAGGCTATAAATGCCCAGGTCTGGTCTAGTAATTAGGGCACTAGGTCGGAAGCTAGGAGACTGAGTTCTAGTCTTGCCTTATGCATGAAAGTTGACAGGGACTTTGGCCAGTCACTCATTCTCAGCCCAAGCCACTTCACAAGGTTCTTATTGTGAGGAAAATAGAAGGAAGGAGTATTGTGTGTGCCTTGAATTATTTATGAAAACAATTTAAGATATAAATAAATATTCTACTGAGGAAGAACTAAGGATCCTTCAGGATACCAATAGTGTTTATGCCATGGCCATCTTAAAGTCTTTAGGATGTCTGGTTGCTGATTGTGCCGTATAGAAAAAGAAAAACAAAGCTGCAAAAGTAGAACCACAGTAGGAACATTGAATGCAAGAAACATGAGCATGGGAACATTTCAACGTAGTGAAAGATGAAACGAACTGATAATTGACATTGCAAATTGAGATGGACTGGATACTTCCAACCGGAGATACCATCATTTATTACATAGGACTTATTACGTAGAAAAAAATACACAGAACAGCTTTTATAATTAGGAAGAATATAGTAACAAAAGTGAACAAATAATATCAGTTAGACCACACGGAAAACTCTTTTAATATGATGATCAAATTTGTGCTTTAATCACTGATACAGAAGAAGAGGAGGCTGATAACTTCTGTGATCAAATTCAAGTCTAGGAAACCAATTTGGGATAACATACCACAGGCTTAGAATCTAGATGAAGAATGGCAGTTAAGATGAGTGACTTTTAATAACCACAACCAAACAAACCACACCTATCTAACAAAACCACTTCCAGGAATGCAGTTGGCCTGAAAGATATGGCATAACCAGAATAGAATAGGGGCAGGCCATGCCAGAAGGAAGACAAAGCTCTAAGTGGGGAATGGCTGAGAGCCCACAATTTGACTGTGATGCTCTGGAACAAAATTAACACATAAAGTTCAAGAATGTCTTCTCAGAAAATTTCAAGGCACTTGGCATAATTTTGTCACAGCCAAATCAGAAACAGATGGTTAGCTTCCTTAGATATTGAATTATAACATCTATTCCATTGCAATCCTATACATACATACAGACAGACAATACAATATAAAATAACAATAATGTGTAATAATATCACGATAATACAGAGCCATAGAATTGCATATGCTAACACTTTATTTTAACTTAATTTGTATATCAATGATTGCATGGCCTCTATAAATGCCATACTCTATAAATAAATAAATAATCATGCTAGCAAGATGTGCTGCTTGTAATTGATGAGTGGAATGCCAAAGTTAGAAAAAAGAAAGAAGTTGTTGTAGTTGACTTGTATGGCTTAGGAAACAAAAATGAAATACGAGACAGTGGACATCAGATTGGAAGAGGAAGAGGATTGGAAGAGGTCACACTACCTTGAAAAAAGAGATTTAACAGAATGTGCAAATGATACACACATTTGAGGACTCGGATGACAAGGTGGAAAAATAGCTAATCCTTAGTTTAAAGATGCACTTTGTGACTGAACAAGATAAATGTTACTTCCAGTGAGAAAATCCATGGCAGTATCAGGCACTATAGTATTATTGTAACTAGGCAGATGTAAATTCGATTCTTAGAGAAGCAGAATATTTGCAGATTTTAAGGGGAAACCCCCAACTTCCCGCTAAGAAGTATGTTCCTCTAAATCCAGGAAAGTACCTATAAATTTCTGGGCCAAAACTATAATGAAATATCTCAACTGTTCCAAGAAATAGTAACTATCCAGATAAATGAAAGAATTGTACAAATTATTGATGTTATTTTTAGTGCATCCAGCAGAACAATTTTGACAGATTTCAGATATTTTAAATGTAACTTAATGGGGAACTATAACTACTACACTTCTCCTTTTTCTGAATACTTTTTCTGGATTTAGATTTAGTTTGTATTTTTGTACAATCTGAAATGAGGGGGGAAGATGGGAAAAGGAAATAAGCAGCAAAGGTAGGCGAGACAACGTGACATTTCTGCCTCTGGTGGAACATTGATCAGTTTGTAAAAGTGCAAGATTTTAAAACCTTAATTAACTTTTATGACAAAGCAGTGTTGAGTTAGTTTACATCAGAGGAAAGCAATTGTTTGCTTACCAGAAACTACAATTAATGTGGGTGTGGGCAGGTGTGCCACATCACACGTAGGGATAAGAGGAAGAGAGATGATATTGTCAAGTAGATGAAGTTAGAATTCTCTGTCCCTAAATTCCCCTTTTTAACCGCCAGTTATCTATTTTTTTAGGTGTATTAGAAATCAAAACAACAATCAAATTTGTTATTTTAGATTTCTATGCAGCTTTATGCAAGGATGTACAAGCATATGATTCTGCCTTCTTACATTCACAATTATTCTGTGAAGTAGATACTGCTTCAAATTGATGACTGATCCAAAGATACCCAGTGGATTTCATGAATGGGATTCCTAACCTGATAGTATCCCCTGGTGTGTTTGAACTGCAACTCCCACAATTTTAACCAGCATCTAGAACGGCCTACCATGCCAGCTCCATTTTTTCCCCTCATTCAGTCATGTCCAGTTCTCCGAACTCACTGGAAAGTCCCTGAAGTTTCCTTGGCAAGGTTTTTTAGAAGTGATTTCCATTGCCTCCTTCTAAGGACTAAAAGGAAGTGACTGGCCCAACATCCCCCAATTGTTTTTTTGCCCAAAGTGGGACTAGGATTCGTGTTCTGTTTTATAGCCTAATGCCTTAACGGTTACATCAAACTGGCTCTCAGCTCCATATTAAATGCTAATTTATTGAAAGTAAGCATACATAGATGTTATAGGCTCCAAGTCACTGTGTGTTGTGTGCAACCCTATTTAGCCAACCTTGGCTGACCTTGGAAAAGCTAAGCAGAGATTGGACATGGTTAATGCTTATGAAGTGTTAAGCTACCTTGGTAGATTAAAAATATTCTAGAAAAAGGCAGTAGGAAACCATATTTCCATTACCCCAATAAACTTTAAATATGTTGTTGTCATTTTAGCTACCTGTTATATCCCAGGCTGTGTAGAGGTTTTCTGATAGTTATCATTTCTTCTTATTTTGCTGTGCCATTATAAGCTTTTGTTAAGGTGAAGAACTATTTGGACTGCACACTGGACACTGAATCATGCAAACTAATTATATTATAGTCCTCTTCTTTTGGGAAAACTATATCAAATGATTTTTTCATAGTTCTGCCAACATAGTTGTGTAGTTGTGCCAACACAGAACATTGGTTAATTGAAAAAAAAAACCCCATAAATTAAAAATATATACTATGGTCATGCGTGCACAATTAAAATATTTAAGTGTCCGTACAACCTTAGTAGGTGTCATCTTCATTAGGTAGACCAGGAAATTAACTTGGGGAAAAGCTAAACCTATTCTCAATAAAATTGATTATAACAACAGAATCTTATAAATCTGATTGTTCTGTACATTAACCTTCTTTTTATACTCTGGAGAATTAAAGAGGGATTTGCCTGAGCCATTTCAAAATATTATTTTGCGGCTCTGGATTTGAAAAGATATTCAGACCCTTTTGCCTAAAAATTATTTCTGCATATCTCCACCAAGTTAATCTTTCTTACTGTGTACAGTATGCTAACAGTCTAACCATTCATATTAAATTACTGGTTTGCAGATATTTAACATATAAATGATGCAGAAGTACTGTGTTTCCCCAAAAATAAGACCCTGTCTTGTATTTTTTTGAACCCTGAAATAAGCGCTTGGCCTTATTGCCATGCGCTCAAAAGCCCGATTGGGCTTATTATCAGGGGATGTCTTATTTTGGGGGGAAACAGGATAGCACAGAGAAAAACCAAAACATGTCATTGTAATTCCTAGTATCAAGTACAGTGCTTGGCTACAGAAAAATCAGTCACCAAAATAATATCAGTTAGACTTCATGAAAAATTCTTTTAATAGGATGATTGGTAAATCTGTGCTTCAACCACTGATACAGAAAAAGAGGAGACTGATGACTTCTATGATCAAATTCAATATGAAATCAATAGAACACGCAAGGAAGATGTGCTGCTTGTCATTGGTGACAAAGTTAGAAAAATGAAAGAAGGAAATGTAGTTGGCTTGTAAGGCTTAGGAAACCAAAGTAAGACTGGAGACTGATTTAACAAATTCTACCCCATCATTCTTCCAATGATTTCTTCATAGCTAGCACTGACTACAAAGAACCAAAACAATGCCTCTATACCTATGATGGCGAACCTATGGCACGCATGCCACAGGTGGCATGCAGAGCCCTCTCTGCGGGCACGTCAGCCATTGCCCCAGCCCAGCTCCACTGCACATTTGTGTGTGCCTCCTGCTGGCCAACTGGTCTTTGGATCTCTGCTGCACATGTGCGGGGGTTGGGGATGTGTGCATGCATGCGGGGGATGTGCACATGCGTGCAGGGGGGTGCAGGTTGATGCAGGAGGTTTTCCAGGCCCAAAATGGGGCACGGGGGGGCATTTTGGGCCTGAAAACCCTGTACCAACCTGGAAGCCAAAACAGTGCGGGGGCATTGCACGAGGGCCCCCCCTGCAAACTATTTGGGGCCTGGAAAGCCTCCTGCACCAACCTGAAAGCCAAAATGGGGCATAGGGGGCTGGGGTGCATGCATGGGGGTGGGGTGCACGTGTGGGGGGCTCTCGCATTGCATTTTGGGGGTTCAGGCATGCGTATGTGCATTTGCATGCAAGCGTGCATGCTTTGGGCACTCAGCACCAAGGTTAACCTTCACTGTTCTATACAATGACATCACCAGATGGGTATATAAAAGTTAACCTGTGGAAAGATGGGAAACCAATAAATTTAATAAAGGAATATAAAAATAAAATCAACTACATTATTGCTAAAAGGAGGTGGAGAAGCTCAAATGGAGCTTCTCCGCAGACTTCTGAGGTTCTGGTGGCAAGACAAAGTGCTAGACACAGAAGTCCTCTCCAGAGCAGGTCTGCCATCAGTTCACACAGTGCTGATGAAAGTCCAGACACGCTGGGCAGGCAATGTTGCAAGGATGCCGTACCACCGCATCCCTAAACAGCTCCTCTTTGGTGAGCTTCTCCTTCAAGTCCCTGGATATCAACACCACCTCCTGAGAAATCCTGGCACAAGATCGATTGACATGACACACGCTGATCCACCAAGGCTGCCAGACATTTGAAGATAGAACCGTATCTTCAAATGTCCGTAGCACCGTAGCATAAGAGAATTGAGAAATAAGAACCGTAGCATAAGAGAATTGAGCAATTCGCAAAGCTAGAGTTGCAAATGCTGCAACAATGATGCCCACACATGTCTGCCCAACATGTGGCAGAGCATTTCATGCCTGTATAGGCTTTACCAGCCACCTGCGGACACACCGTGGACAGCCCACAACCTGTTAGATGTCAAGGTCCTCTTTGAATATGATGGACGAACATCATCATCATATAAAAATTAACCTGTGGTAAGATGGGCAGCCAATAAATTTAATAAAGGAATATAAAAATAAAATCGATTACATTATTGCTAAAAGGAGGTAGGAGAAGCTCAAATAGAGTATCAAATACATGGCTTGGTTCTTAATACAAAATATTGTTTTGTTTTTACTTACAAGGAAGAAAACGCTTTCTGCCCAATCAGCCACCAAATACTTTGTGGATTTTATGAGTCAATTTGAAAGTTTATCGGGATGGCAAAAGCATTTGTTGGCCAATAGAGGAGAAGGGTAAGAAGAACGTTATAAATAAAAGTTCTTAAAACTCATGGAGATGAAAACAAAGAAGAGCACATCGTGGATTCTTTAAATTAATATGTTTTTTTTTTTGAATGGGGTAATATTTATCAGTTGAACTAAGAATTATGAGACTCTGTTTAGTTCTTGACAGTAGATGTTATATTTTGATCAATGGGCATTTCCAAACTCTCTGAAAGAGAAGCTTCATTAACACTATATCCAGGGTGGGTTCTACTTACCTTTACTACTGGTTCGCAATAGGGCCACATGCGCAGAAGCATTTTGATGATGTCAGGGTCAGTGGGTGGAGCCTCCCACCGGTTTTACTACCGGTTCTATAAAACCAGTGCAAACCGGGGCAAACCACCACTGACTACATCACTCTCCCTGCC
This sequence comes from Masticophis lateralis, assembly GCA_030761175.1. NCBI lineage: Eukaryota > Metazoa > Chordata > Lepidosauria > Squamata > Colubridae > Masticophis > Masticophis lateralis. Next base: position 258,328,431 of record JAUDYJ010000001.1, on the reverse strand, counting down.
ATAGACTTCAAATTAGATCCAGAGGATTTGCCACCTCTACAGACAGTGTGTGTGTGTGTGTGGGGGGGGGGGGATTACATCAAGGGAGAGGAGGAAGGCTGAATTTACTATTTTTTTTATACCAATGAACAGAAATCATTGAGTATAACTTCTGATGCTAGTTTAGGGTATGTTTAGTATATATCTTTTAAAAAAATGAATAGTGAGCTTATGAAAGAAGTCCTACTTTTTGAAGAAATTCTACTTTTGAAATTGTGTTGAAATATGGAGGATTGGAATTGTTATCAATATAATTTCCATTTATTCTGGGTTCAGTGTCCCTTTGTTTAGTCAAGTTGTAAAATAAAGGAATTACTTCTGTGGAGTAGTCACTGTGGTATCTAAAAATAACTTGAGAATGTTTGTCCTCTCATTCCCATAGAAGCCTTGGCTAAAACATGATTTATTCACTTTTGGTTGAGTTCATTGGTAAAACCACAAATTTTAGCTTAGTGAAAAGCATACAGGATTTTAAAGTTCTAGTTTGCCATGATGTATGAATGTAAATGAAGCTCATGTACTTTGGCCATGTAACAAAAGAGAGAAATCATTGGAAAAGACTTCAGTGTTGTGAAAGATTGAAGGCAAAAGGAAAAGGGGATGGTAGAGGATGAGATGATTAGATGGTGTCATTGACGCAATGAGCATGAATTTGAGCAAATTCTGGGAGATAGTGGAAGATGGGGGAGTTTGGGATGTTATGGTCCATGGGATTGCAATTGCGACTGAACAACAAGTGTTCAGTCACTTGTGATAAACAGTATAACTAAGATAGTTGACTATACTCTATGAAAGGAGGAAAAGAGGAAATGTTTCTGGAGCTGGGGTGGTGGGGAGCAGGGAAGGAAGGGAAGGAAGGGAAAAGCAAGGAAAATGATATCCTTCCCATTGCTGCAGCCAGTATGGGACTGCAGGTCTGAAGTCCAGGACATAAAGATCAGAAGAATTCCAAATCCCTAGATTGATAAGTGAGGAGATGCTGGTGAAATGGGGATATCATCAGCTTCTCAGACAGGCATAATGTGGTTATTAATGCTATTTTATCATGTGTCTATGTTCAGGTACATACATTCTATTCAGAAGTGAAGTTTATTCTCAAGCCGATGTGTTTCATGCTAAGAAACTGAAGCAAATTTCATTTTATTCCTGTACGCATAATGGTGTCATTTTTTCCCAGTGAGTTTAAAATGTGAAACCAGGTATACACAACTACTGTAAAGAATGTAGATGCAGTTGTAAGGGAGGCAAGAAAGTAGAAAAATACCAGCTATGAGCTGTTCACGAGGCTGTTCAAAGGACTAATATTAGTTGCATCCTGCTAATTTTGAGTTGAGAAGATACTTGAGGTAAGGTTAACTGCCTTCATCTTCTGAAAAATAGTAGGAAGTTGGTAAATTGCAGTAGGTTTTGGTACATTCCTTAAATGCATTAAGTGAAGGACTTTATGAGCCTTTTGACCTTGCTAAATCTTCACTCTCCCATTCCGCCTGACATGGTCAGATGCTAAATGTGATAAATATGCATTACCTACTTAAGTGCCACTTGCATTTTCCGTTCTATTACAGTGTGTCCTTGCTATGCCAGTTTGGAAAAAAAAATTCCCACATAGTGCCCACATTTTAAAACAGGAGAAAATGTTCATTGTCTTCTTTGCTGGGAAACTGTATTGTATAATTTGTAATTTGTGTTACTCAATCCCTTTTTGTTTCAACCAAATGATAATTACAGATTGCTGTGTGGTAATTGTTGAACTTAGAGTCTTTACATTCCCCACTAAAAATTTTTTAGCCCTTAAACCCCATAAAAATAAATAAATCACATGGCTGAAAAAACCTCTCTTTTTTTTTTACTATCTGGAAGGCAAAAACTGATTGCAATGATGCAGACATATTATAAACACTTATAAATATATGCCTTCCAAAGATTACATTAGGGAAAATCAGTACTTTTGTATTAGCAGTTATAAGTTCATAAATATAATGATTAAAAAGATGAGCATGTTCCAGACATATCCATATAAATATTGTTTTGAGATCTTGGATAAGTGTATTTCCACAAACTTTTGTAAAACTTTAAATAAGGGGAATTGTTATTTGTAATTTCAACTAATGTATACAATGTATGTATTAGCATTGTGACATACCTATACCATAGGCAAATTACAAATGTTAGTAGAAAACTTTAAACCCAAAATGAAAAGATCTGCGTTTTATCTGCATACTCTAAATACTGTTTGCTTTGCTGTGAAGATCCATGGTGGTGCACTGGTTAGAATGAGCCTGAGTAGCGTAGGGGAGTAATGCCTCCTACAAAGGCAGCATTTAAGATCCAGCTGCTGCAATTACTTGTGAGTTCAATCCCAGGCAGGCTCAAGGTCGACTCAGCCTTCCATCCTTTATAAGGTGGGTAAATTGAGGACCCAGTTTGTTGGGGGAAATAAGCTGACTTTGTATAAATATAAATATACAAAAGTATGAAGGCTATTGCTTAACGCATTGTAAGCCGCCCTGAGTCTCCGGAGAAGGGCGGCATATAAATCAAATTAAAAAAAAAATGCAATATTGCAGGCTAACTCTGCCCACAGCCTAGAGCTCAATCTTGACTGGTTCAAGGTTAACTCAACCTTTCATCCTTCCGAGATCAGTAAAATGAGGACCCAGAGTATTTGGCGGCAATATGCTGATACTGTAAACCTTTAGAGTAAACTTCAGAGTACTATAGAGAAAGTACTCTAAAGCCCTATAGCCGTGATGGCAAACCTATGGCATGGATGCCACAGGTGGCACACAGAGCCATATTGGTGGGCACGCGAGTGTTGCCCTAGCTCAGCTCCAGCGTGCATGCATGCACCAGTCAACTGATTTTCAGGCCTTCCGGTCCCACCAGAAGTCGGGAAACTGGCTGTTTCCGGCCCCCGGAAGGCTTCTGGGGGGGATGTTTTTGCTCTTTTCAGGCTCTTAGAAAGCCTCTGGAGCCTGGGAAGGGGGAAAAACAGGCCTACTGGGCCCACCGTGCCATCGCGTGCCAAAAGCAGGGGGAAGTGTGTGTGGGGTCACGTGTGCATATGCAGGAGGAGCGCATTGAATCACATGTGCATGCGCAGGAGGGGTGCATTGAATTATGTGGGCACACGCACCCGTGACCCCCCCGCTCCTCCCACTTTTGGCATGCGACGGCAAAAAGGTTAGCCATCACTGCCCTATAGAGTTTAAGACTATGTCTTAAGTGCTACAGCTATTGCTATTTTAACTATTTTAAATACTTTCAGTTTGATTTATTCTGATATGGTTGATTTCAGTCATGTTCTTTAGGTCAGGGGTTCCCAACCCCTGGGCCGTGGCCTATTTGGAAGCAGGCTGCGTGTTCTGACCCAGCTCCCCAAACATGACAAACCCTCTGTATTTAAATCAATGATTCCTGTATTAGGAGCGCCAGCAGCCCTGGCAAAAAGTTTCTCTCTCAACGCAGAATAATAAGTCTCTCCAGCAGGGAGATGAATAGTTGTCTGCCACATCTATTCAACTCCGCCCCCTGCCTTTTATCACCAGAGCTAGGGTGGAGCTTCACTAGCAGCGGTAGCTCTTTCATCCCAAGGATTTCCACTGCTCTCTTCTCCTCTGCCTTCTGTGCATCCGTGCGTCAGGCACTGGACCCAGCTGTTCCTCCTCTTCCTCATCAGCCACCTCAAGACCTGGAGACTGTTGACTCTCCATCTGAGGGCTGACAGCCAGCCCAGGCTCTGCCTCTGTCTCCTCTCTCTGACAGCTCCATTCCCACTTCCCTCTCGGAGCTCTCAGGTTGCCTTGATGCCCTGATTCCCATGCCACCTCCTCATCTGATTTGGCTGCCGGAGGAGCGGGCAGCCGACAAGCAACAACACCGCGTGAGCAGTGCACTGGCCCGACACTCGTGCAAATCAATCTGTATGCATGCTTGCCAGCTGATGACATGGCCCAGTACCCCTCTCTCCCCCCACATCTGGGCCCCCAAGCCACAAAGGTTGGGACTGCTGGTTTAGATAATGCCAGCTATCTACAAAGGAGAAGGATGTTTTAAAATAGTTTAAGAATATGACCATCTATATGTCTTGCTCCTTATATCATATAGAACAATGCAACTGAAAATCTTAAAAATATGAAGAGAATTTGGGATTTGAATACGATAAGCCTTTATTGTAAGACTTCTTATGAACATCAATTTCTGTAAACATACTGTGGGTTCTGTATAGTAAGGTGGTGCTCCTCTTTACATTGCATGCGTCCAGTGGTGGGTTGCTCCCGGTTCGCACAGGTTCTATAGAACCGGAAGTAAAACTGGCGGGAGGCTCCGCCCATTGACCCTGACATCATCAAAATGCTTCTGCGCATGCACAGAAGCTTCTGTGAATGCACGCGGCCCCGTTGTGAACCGATAGTAAAGATAAGTAGAGCCCACCCCTGCATGAATCACTATAAACTTCAAAGGCACAATTGCTTTGTAGAAGTAGTCCTCAATTTACAACAGTTCATCTAATGCAGTGTTTCTCAACCTTGGTAGCTTGAAGATGGGTTGACTTCAACTCGCAAAATCCCCCAGCAGCAGCACTGGCTGGGGGATTCTGGGAATTGAAGTCCACCCCATCTTCAAGCTTCCAAGGTTGAGAAACACTGATCTAATGACTGTTCAAAGTTACACCAGCACTGAAAAAAGTGACATGACCCTTTTTCACACTTATGACCGTTGCAGCATCTCTATGTTCCCATGAATAAAATTCAGATACTTGGCAACTGACTCAAATTTATGATGGTTGTGGTGTCCTGGCATCATGTGGTCCCCTTTTGTGACCTTCTGACAAGCAAAAGTCAATGGGGAAACCAGGTGTACTTAACAACCAGGTTACTAACTTATCAACTGCAGTGATTCACTTAGTAACTGTGGCAAGAAAGGTCGTAAAAGGGGCAAAACTCACTTAACAAATGTTTCACTTAGCAACAGTAATTTTGGGCTCAACTCTGTCATTTGCAATTGAAAATGACACAGGAAGAATAATAACCTCCAAATGCAACTCTATGGAATTGACCCTTCAAACCAGGGGTAGGTTCTAATTTTTTTTACTACCGGCTCTGTGTGCGTGGCTTATTTTGTGGGTGTGGCTTGATGGTCATGTGACAATTCTTTAGGATTTAGCAGAGGTACTGGTCTACCAGGCTTTTAACTGCTTGCAGAGCTGTACTGGTCTACTCATTTGTTTTTGGAGGGCCCAGTCTACTCATTTGTTTTTGGAGGTCCCGGTCTACCATCACATTGCCTTTTAACACTGATCAGCTGTAGGGCAGCCCTTTGAAGCCCCGCAGCAAGAGTTTAAACAGTTTTTTTCCTTCTAGCCAATCAGCTGGGACGTGGGAGGCAGCAATAGATTGGGGATGGGGCCAAATATAAGGTAAGAATAACGCGGGGGGAGGGGGACGGGAGGGCCCAGCTCCTGAACAAAGAGAACTGGTTTGGTGATGTCATATCGTCACCACTACCAGCTCAGCCGAACCGGGAGGAACCCACCACTGCTTCAAACCCTTCTGGTCCTGAATTCCCAGTACATATCAGTTGATGACACTGAAATATATAATTTCATCCAGCCATTCTTAAAAAGACGGGCCATCAGAATCTTCTTAAGGAATTTCACCCCAAAAGGGGTGTTCAATTCTATAAAGTTTTTTATTTTTCTGTCATATGTTATTTTTGACTCTACCTTACTATTCTAGAGAGTCTTGACTATATTGTCTTTTAATGTCTTTATTGCCTTACTTGTTTACTTTGTAGTCTGCTGACTTCTTTTCTGTATGATTGTATTTCTTTCATCGAACAAACCTCATCTTAATTCCATCCATCTTTAAAAATGACAGGTAATCCTCCATTTACAGCCATTCATTTGGTGACTGTTTGAGGTTACAATGGCCCTGAAAAAAGCGACTAACACCTTCTTACAAATGTCATAGCATCCCCATGGTCAGTGATCAGAATTCGGGTCCTTGGCAATCAGGATGTATTTATGATGGTTGCAGCTTCCTAAGACAGTGATGGCGAATCTTTTCGGCATCACGCGGAAATGTGTGCGCACATACACGTTCGTCAGTGCCATGCTCCAGAAAAACCAAACTTCTGGGGTTCTAGCGTGCATGCATGCTCAATGATCAGTGCACATGCGCAGGCCACTTTTCAGGATTTCCGCGTGCGCAAAGGGCTCATGCTCCAGAAATGCTGAACTTCCAGGTTCTAATGCGCATGCATGCCTGATGATCAGCTTGCCCACGCACATGTACAGGCCAGTTCTCAGCACTGCCACGTGTGCGAAGGACAGCTGATCGTCACGCATGCATGCACATCAGAAATCCAGAAGACAAACAGGCAAGGCCGTGCGTGCCGGGCAACATGGCTTCGCGTGCCACTTTGGGCACACGTGCCATAGGTTCGCCATCACGGTCCTAGGATTATGTTATTGCCATTTGTGACCTTCTCAACTGACCCAAGCAAAGTCAATGAGAGAAGCCAGATTCACTCAACAACCACATGATTCACTTAACTGCAGTGAATTGCTTAACAGCTGGGCCAAGAAAGGTCCTAAAATAGACTGTAACTCACTTAACAACCATCTGGCTTAGCAGTAGAAATTCTGGCCCCATTTGTGGTCATAAGTCAAGGATTACCTGTATTATTGGAACAGTTACTGTATTGTGCTTGAGAAGTGGCAGTCTAGTTTGAACCTTACAAAGGCCACAAACAAGCCACTCATTCTCTTGTTTGCAAATATGTGTAGAAGAGACGTAGGGTTTTCCAGGCAGGAATGCTGAATATGTTAATAAGTTGCAACCTCATGTATTCTTCAGTTAAGTTTTTTATGCTTGAGAAGGCTATGAGTTGTTGGTTATGGTTATTTCTGTCTTAGTGAATAATAAAGATCCCATTCAAATTGGGCCCAATAAATTTCAAAGACATAAATAAATGATTCTTATTAGTCACGTTATATGAAGCGTCTTAGAAGCTTCATCCAAATTCAAGACAATGAGTTTTATAACAATGAACTTTCTTAAAGGCCTGTTGTAAGATGGAAACTATCATTAGAAAAGTTTGATTGAAAAACAGCTTGAAAATATATCGTCGTGGCATATTTTGTAGCTAATTGACACTTTTAAATGTATTAATTAAACAGCATAGCCCAAAAATAAGAATAAAAAGAAACCTTTAGGTAAAAATAAAGGGGTGGAGGCATAGGAGACATTGTAAACCTTTTCAGAAGTAAAAACAGGAGAATTTAAGGGCATTTGGGTGTTTACGATTCCCAGACTTGTCTAAAATGGTATAGGGTCTCCGGCTTGAGCAGGGGGTTGCTCTAGAAGACCTCCAAGGTCCCTTCCAGCTCTGTTCTGATTGATTGATTGAAAACCAATATGGGATTTTTAAAAAGCAAAACAGTTACTGGCACTGATTATTGAGATATCAATAGTAATATGCTATGTTAGAGAGAATAAGCATCTGTGTTATTTTCCTTGGGTGAGGCTAAAGTCACCTTCAAATCATGCTCATCTTCTGCTAACTTCCTGGATACATCAGTGCAGGTTTCTTATCAATAATATGGAAATAGTTTTGCATTGCTTTCTTCTGGGTTAATTATTTTCCTCATCAGGCTGACATACGCCTTTGATAGCCTCCCATCCAAGAATTAAGCAGTTCTGATTCTGAAGTGCAGAAAAACAATTTCACCTGCTGAGAAGCCACTTCCTAAGCACTTCTTTCCTTCCCTCATTTGGCATGTTGTTCTGCCCCTTTTCTTTATGCACTTAAAGAACTATTCGGTTACTAGCACTGTAGAATATATGCTTTTCTACTCCCACACAACAGATCATCCTGTTGATTTTTATGAGAGCATATATTACAGGACTGTTCTTAAAGTTACTGGCAAGTATTCTTTTTCCGAGTGCTTTCCTTCAAAACTGTACTTGAGATGGGACATCATACGAGTGCAAAAATTGTTCATATTGTAAGCGAATCCTGTATGGTATGTCTGATTACCACTTGTAGGTTGCCCAAGTAATTTTCCCCCTCCTTTTCTCCAGTGGGATATGTTGTTGCCTCAAACCAAAGGAAAATGTAAACAGGAAACATCCTGAAATTCCTGACCATGTAAAAATTCCATTCTTGAGAATGAGCTGAGGGGGGTTACATTAAAGAGGCTTTGTTATCTATTCTGTGGTACTGATACAAGAAGTACAGTATATCAGTGAAATATTAAAAACACATTGCTGGGAGCTATCAAATGGAGAATGACCCAATATTAAATTTTTGTGGTTGGAGAGGCTTTTAAGATGGATGTGCACAGGCCACAGACCACCACAGTCATAACAAAGAAAGCACAAAACATAGCAATAGTAGAATCTTTCATCATTCTCGAAATGTGTTCTAAAGTTTTCTCTTGTTTTGATCTGAAATTTATTTATTTATTAAAACTTATTGCTGCCCAACTACAGTGGACTCTGTACAAAATTAGGGGAAAACAGTTAAAAACATTGGATCAAATACACAATCCAAACTAAAATAATGTAATAGATGGCAAAAAAATAGAAAGACCTTTAAACAAATAATAAACATCAAGCCCATGCCTGGGACCAAAGCCAGATTTACAAAGCTTTCTGGAACCTCAGGAAAATAGAGTGCTGCCCTTATCTCTGGGGAGATGCTGTTTGAGAGGATGGGGGCTGCAGCAAAGAAGGCATGCTTCCTAGGACCCACAAAATGGCAACATTTAATGGGAGGGATCTGTAGTACATCTACTGTGCTAGGTGTTAGTGAGCAGGCAGAAAGAGTTGAGACAAGCAGTCTCTCGGGTAACCAGATCCTATGCCATATAGAGTTTTATGGGTAATAACCAACATCTTGAATTTCACTCAGAAGCCAATTGATAACAAATACAGCTCGCATAACAGCGGTGACACATAAGCACACCAAGAGACATCTATTATTGCTTGCACAACTGCAATTTAAACTACCTGAAGCTTCTGGATAATCTTCAAGAGTTGCCCTGTGAAGACCCCATTACAATAATTCAAACATGAGGTAACCAGGACATGAGTGACTGTCTGAAGGGTCTCCAGATGAAGGAAAGGGCACAATTAGCATACAAGGGGAATCTGTACAAAAGCCCTCCTGGTCACAGCTGCCGCCTGCTGTTTAAGCAGTAGCTGCCAGTCCAAGAGAATCCCCAAGTTCCATATCAGACTTGACTAGGGAAGTGCAGCCCCATCCAAAACCAAATCTGGAGACATCCCAGATCCAGGGGGTCCAAACAGCCATAGCCAATCAGTCTTGGTAGGATTCAGCTGAAGTCTGTTCTGCCCCATCCAAACCCAAATAGCCTCCAGACAAATTGGATCAATACATCAACAGCTTCACCTGTGCCACTTGGGGTAGAGTTGGTATTATCAACATGCTAATGGTACTCCATCCTGAACTGGTAGATGACTTCACCTAAGGGTTTCATATAGATGTTGAACAGGAAGCAAGCATCCAGCCCTGAGGCACCCCATGTGATAGGCCTCAGACACAATTTCTTCTCTCAACATCAACTAGAGCCAACCACTGTGGAAAAGACGAGCTACAGGAACACAGTGCCTCCCGCTCCTAACCTCTGCAGCTGATCCAGAAGGATATTGTGGTTGAAAGTATCATAGGCCACTGAGAAATTAAGGAGCACTAAATTGGATGCACCACTCCCATCCCCTGTCCACCAAAGGTCATCAACAAGTATGACCAATGTCTTTATACAATACACTGGGTTTAAGGCAGACTGAAACAGGTCCAGATAATCTGTCTCCAAAAGATCAGCTATCGTCCAACCACCTTTTCCACAACCTTGTGAAAAAGGAAAGACAGGAAACTGGCTGATGATTCTCCAACAGGGAAGATCCAATGATGACTTCTTGAGGATACCACCTTCTTCAGGATTGGTGGGCCCACCCCTTCTCTCAAAGAGACTTAAACCATCACTTGAACCCATTTCCTGGGCTGCTTTAATAACCCAGGAAAGGGCAGGCTCTAACAAATGGTAACTGGATTAACAGACAAAATGACCTTGTCCACTTTCTCAGGCATAACAGAATCAAAGTCAGCCCAGATAGCATAACAGGGCTGTTTCTAGGGCAACTCATTAGGATTTGCCCAGTCAGAGTTCAGCTCTGAATGAATATTCCAAGATAACTATTTGAGGATCCTGAACAATTTTCAGTTTAAGATAATCCCCCTCCCCTTATTATTAAATGAGCCACATACAAAAGGTTAGGAAGGGCAATCCATCTGTCTCTTCCAGCAAATCTCTTGGCACTCGCTTTTCATACTAAACAGCAAACCTTTAACATGACTAAAATGGTAGATATGCAATTAGCATAACTTCAATAGTTTGTGGGGAAGAGAACATTAGTCCTCTTACAAAAATAAACTGTTCCTGCTGGTTGTGATGTTTTTTGACAATTTCAAAATATGGTTATGCGGTCAATTAGAAATATAAAATGTGGCAGTTGTAGAATCAGGAAGTTATGTGAAATTTAAACAGATTTCTGTGAAACCAGTAAAAATGCTGTTTACTTCTACTTGTAAAAAGATTAAAGTAACACGTTTTCTGGCTTAATGATATTTTGAAGTAGTGCCCTAATTATAGGGAACACATGAGAAGCATACTGCTAGAAGAAAGCTAGGTGCATTGCTTTTATAACCTGCAATCTTAACAATAACTAAATTCCAAAGACCTGGTATTTATAGAACTGTCTAGCCTTCAATCGCATGCCGTTCTCTTTGGAAGTCATAACTGTATACCACAACTCATGTACTGTATTTAACTAAGTTTATATTCTATTCTCAACTTGGTTTCACACTTCAGTAGGATCACACAACTTTTAAGATGACATCTTAAAATGATTTTCAGATGTTTTCCTTAGCTTAAAATCACAGAATTGTAATGTTAGAAGGATCATCTCTTCCAGTCTTCTGCAGCATGCAGAAAAACCAGTTAAATCATCTTCAAGAAGTGGTGGTTAAACCTTTTTAAAAATTCTATTCTGTTCTGTTCTAAACTTTCAAAAATAAAGATCCTACCATTTCTGTACATTAACTGTGTTATTGCTGAATAGATTTGACTGCCAGTTTTTTTCTATTTAAATGAAAATAGATTTTCTTTCCCTTTTGTCTAAATGAAATTTAAGTAATTTAGAGTAGTTTAGTAGAGTAGTAGCTATCACCTACTTTTTTTATACACACTGGAAATTAAGCAAAGCTGAGTTCTTTCTACATCATATTGAATTCACTATTCTCCTCCTATTCAGTTCTCTAACTGAAGCTACTGCTATGCAGCAGTTAATCAGGTCATTCTGACACCATTCTTACAATTTCTTTATATGCATCCCAGACATAATTCCTACCCCAACCAAGAAAATTTGAATGGGTCAGTTTAAGGTCTCTGGTAAGAGAGACCAAATGTGTTGTCATCTGTCTGATTTTTATAGTTTCGCCTTTAAGACTAGAAATGGGAGGGAGATCTCACATCTTCTTGGAGAAAGGTATGGAAACTTTTGTTTTGGTGATCCAACAGCCTTTTTTTTACCAGACCCCAAAAGTTGCAGTATTAACAGAATTACATGGCTTTTTCTTCGAACAATGTCACTTCTTTGCCTTCCCCACCCCATTCTGTCTTGCAAAAATAGAATATGAAAATATTCTTGGTCCTGCAAAAATCTGGATGACCACTGGATGGAGGTAAAGATACGCAGAAAAATCTAATTATTTGCTCCCATCTTGTGGTCATATGGATTTCTGCAGCCTTGATCTGGTAGATTGATATTTATTTATTTATTATTTATTTATTATATTTCTATACCGCCTTTCTCCCGCAGGACTCAAGGCGGTGTACAGTCAAGAAAAAATAAGATACATAAACATCATAAAATTGATAATTAAAATTATAACATAGTTTAGCCCAAATTAAATAAAACCCAGAATTAGATAATATTTTAATCATTCCCAGTTAACATGTTTAGCCCCTCCTGATTGAACATCAGGGTCTTGAGGGCACAGCGGAAAGCACGGAGATTAGGGATGTTTCGTATATCGGGGCAGTTCATTCCAAAGGGTTGGAGACGTTACAGAGAAGGCCCTCCCCCTGGTAAGTCGCCAGTCGGCACAATTTGACTGACGGTACCCTGAGTAGTCCCTCCCTGTGAGAACGAACTGATATACAAGTGTAAGCATTTTTTATTTGTTTTTTATTGTATTATTATACATGTTGATATATTATATGTATGTCTGTACATTGTTGTTTATATAATTAAAGACTGTGACATCTATTATTTAAATAATGTAGAATATTGAAAACAACAGAGAAAAAAGATATAAATATTAATTGCAGTTCAGGATTAATATTATAAGCATTAAAATTACTTGGCTTTGCCATTCAAAATTTAGTAAAAGCATTTGTTATATAGTAGTTTTTAGTCTTAAGCTAATTACTTAATATTAAAATCTCCACTTTACTATTCCTTTACACACAGAGACACACAAAATGAATTAAAAGATGAAAAAGGAAAATTGAGGAAAAAACTAGAGTTCTCAAGTAATCTCCCTGAGCCCATGGTTGTAAAGGATCACATGACCAAATTTGATTTTACAACCTTTTTTGTGGCAGTTGTTAGGTAACACAGCAAATGCCAAATATATACTGCTATCATTAAGCAAACACATTGTTCAGTATAGGGTGAGTTTTGCCGGAAACCAGAAACAGATGCCAGTTTCTGGGAAAACCATTGTAAAAGGCAGTCACGTGACCATGGGGCACTGCAAACAGCCATTAATGCAGGCTGGCTGAGTGCCCAAAATGTGGTCACATGACTGCAGCGGGACCTTGATGTCAGAACTCTGAAACTAGGTCTGACTAAGTAGCTTTTGGGGGTTTGAATTATTGCTAAGTGACTGGTCGTAAATCAAGGACTATCTGTATTAGGATTCTATCTTGTCCCTTTTTATACAACTGCTAATTTTCAATAGTGTATTTATAAACCTTTAACCCTTCTTAGTGATTTTTTTCCCTATGCTGCATGATGTTTTATGCATATAAGAACCGTGCAAGTATAAGCATTAATTGGGTAATTTGATTTAGATGGGCAGTTTCCCATACTAGATTCTATAACAGTGATATTTACAAGTGTGAAAATGCAATACCATCAGAAAAATGTGTTTTACTTAAGTCACTTCATGCATTATTTTAATGGTGCCATAATTAATATAATGAGGCAAATCCTGAAGACTTCATACAGTAGCTGTAAACTAGATTAGTCTCGGTCACATTGGCAGGAGCCTCCAGAAACATGCAGTGTATAAATGGAAATTCTCTAGGGAGCTACCAACAAACATTTGTTTGTTTTTTAATCTGTCTTTATTACCCTGCCCCTGCCCCCCATCCATATACTTTTAAACTCTGATTCCTGTAACTTTTCATTAGGCAAAATGGTACACCACAAGACAAAACCTTTTTAACCAAGGTACTGGTTAAATGGGCTAATTCACACATGCATCCAAAATCCAGGACCCACAACTCTTGTGGAATTGGGCTGTTTTTAAGGAAAATACATCTCTGAATGTATTACAACTTTTCCAGTGAAGGCAGTACATTAGAAATTCTGTCATTGTTGTGGACACTCAGGGATCTGGTAAGGAAATATTTCATAAAGGATAACCTAATGGATCACAGATCCTCTAGTAAGCTACATATACCATGCTATTATTTGTAAATACATTTAAAACATTATTTATTAACTCCAAGAACAGCTAGTTGTTGCCACTTTAGGTATGAAACATTTAAGTATCAATCTGACATTAGTAATATTACTGCACCAATATTTAGAGAACACGACTGCCAAATTAGAAAAAATAACTTTTAATTTAGCATAAATTCACTATAGCAAGTCTGCTTTGGGCTTTAGGCCAAAATTATCCATGGGGTATCCATTCTCCTTTGGACACTATTATTAAACTAGCTATATATTTTTCAAAGCACTGATTTGTACTGATTCATTTCTAAAGAATTAAAAAACTTCTATAATTGTGGGTGAGACTAGCACTAAATACAGGTAGTCCTCGATTTACAACAGCTCGTTTAGTGACCGTTTGAAGTTACAATGGAATTGAAAAAAGCAACTTATGACCATTTTTCAGATTTATGACATCCCTATGGTCACGTGATTTACATTTAGCTGATTGACGACTGGTTCACATTTATGTCGATTGCAATGTCCCCGGGGCCATGTGACCGCCTTTTGTGACCTCCTGACAAAGTCAACGGGGGAGCCAGATTCACTTAACAATCCTGTTACTAATTTAACAACTGGGGTGATCCACTTAACAAACGTGGCAAGAAAAGTTGTAAAATGGGGCAAAGCTCACTTAACAAATTTCTCACTTGACAACATAAATTCTGGGCTCCATGGCGGTCGTGAGTCGAGGACTCCCTCTATACAATCATTTTCAAATCGCCTTTGAACCCAGCAAAATAGCACCCCATTTTTTTCCCAAGCCACACTTCCACAAAGACAAAAAATGCCCAAGTGACAGGAGGGGAATTTAGCATCTTTCTCAACACAGGCATTTAGAACAGAGTAGAAAAGAACTGGAGGGGACCTTGGAGGTCTTCTAGTCCAGCCCCCTGCTCAAGCAGGAGAACCTCTATATACCATTTCAGACAAGTGACTGTCCAGTCTCTTCTTAAAAACTTCCAGGGACGAGAAGCGCCCACGATTTCTGAAGGCCGATTTCTGTTTGTTTATCTCCAAGGGTCTTCTTACTCGGGAGTAAGTCTTTTATGGAAATTCGGCCGAAACCGATTTCCTGCGGACTCAGCAAGCGGCTTCCAACGTTACTCCTCGCCTACCAAAAGCACGGCGGCTCCAACTTCGGAAACAGGAAGGAAGCCTCTGATTGAAAAAGGGCGGCTGAGCTTTTATTTCTCCGAGCGTCTTCGGGCGGCGGGCGCGATGTCAAGCGAGCCCCGTACAAAGCAATTATGTAACCCACGTCCATACAGGAATATAACCGTGGGGGGGGGGGGGAGGAGAAGAGTAAGGAAACCGCCCTGTCGAAGCTGAGCGGAGGCAACTGCGTCCTGGACACAGCGCGCGGCGCTTGCAAGACCCGGAATTGCCGCGCCCCCCTCCCCCATCACCGCGAGCCCGGCTCGAGCGAGGCCACTGGTGAACGGCTCTCCGAAAGGGTGGAGAGAGAGAGAGAGGAAAAAAATGAGGACCGCGCAGGCGCACCAGGAGCTGACTGTCCAACATGGCTGAGCTACTGCCGCTGCCGCCGCCGTTGCCACCGCTGCCTCTTTTTGCAGGACAGGGGGAGTTGAAGGGAGGATGCTGAACTACTCCGGAGCAGCAGCAGCGGGAGTGGTAGGTGGAGCGAGGCTAGCGAGGACGGAGCCGGCCTCTGCTCGGCTATGGCCCGCCTGGCAGATTATTTCATTGTGGTGGGCTACGACCATGAGAAGACAGGTAGGTGTGGCTATGGGTAATACGCCGTTGTCGCTGCCTTGCATTTGGAACGGGGAGGGGGGGCTTCCTTTGGGAAGGGGCCGGGCGTGGAGAGGGTGGGTGGTTGGTGGGAAGGCAGCTGGTCATCGTGGGGAAGGGGAGATGGCGACGAGGATCCTCTTTGGGACGGAGGGGGGACCACGGAGGAGTGGGTGGAGGAATGTCAGGAACAAGCGCTTGGGCTTCCTCTCCCGTGGTTGAGTGGCTTGGCAAGGAAGAGGAGTGTGTATGTGTGTCAGTCATCTTCCTTTGCTGGGGATTTGACACGCAAGGGGATAGCAGCATCAGCAGCGGGGGCTGGTTCTCCCTCTTTGAAAATTGGGCGGGGAGATGTAAAGGGGGCATTTTTTTTACCTCCCTTGAAAAGCCATGATTTTTCTATGGGGATGTGGGGGCACGACGACAGGTTGGCTCCCCAGCATGGCTAGGTAGGAATTTTATTGACCACCTGGCCAAGGAAAGTGAAAAGGAGCCAGTAGTATCTTCTCTCTTAACTATTTAATGACACGCTGGACTGGGTCTGTGTATTAGATGAATTGCCAGGTGGAGAGAGCGATCTTTCTTCTTCCCCAGCATTGGGAGAAAAATAAACATTAGAACCAATGTGTTCTCTTCGTCTGTGTTATCGTGAGCGTTAACATCCAGTAGTAATTACGATTTGTTTGGCCACGTGAGAGTTGGCTAAATTTAGTTGGTTCCAGAAATACAGAAGAAGAAACTTGGGTAACTTGTTGAAACATGACCAATGCAGATATATAAGAATGATAAAAACCAGTTACTTGTAATTTGCAGGGTTTGAATCTGGAAGATAAGTTTGTAAATTTATATAAATACATTTATTCAGGTTCTGGGAATATTTTAATAAATTTAAGGTAGTTCTTAATAAGAACACAATAAGAAGCATGCTTATTTTTATAGGTCTGCTTCAAAAAGAAGCACAGATATTAAAGGGAAAACAAGTTGTATAGTAGAAAGTTGTTTAAATTTTGTATAATCTGAATAGAGTGCCATTTTTGAAGATATAATGAAGGGTTATTCTAATATTTTTCTTACAAGTTTTCTTTTTGCTAAATAAAAAGCAAATGTAGTTTGGTTTGTCTATGAATGTTTCTATATAAGAGTGCAGGATCTGGCACTCTTCTATCTACTATAGCACACTTATAGCACAGTATGCTTATAGAAATATGGGATAAACAATGTTAGCTTACATGAGAGAAGATAATTTTATAGAGAGATGGTATGGTATGCTGAGTTACTGTCTTAAAAAGTAATAAAGGTTTTCCAGATTCATGTTCAAAGAATTGAAACAGGAGTCAGGAAATAAATATTTAGGAATATTGCACAGTAGAAGCAATAATGATATACAGCAGTGTTTCTTAAAGTGTGGTCCTAGGATCCCTCTTGTCTTGCCCCCCCCCCCTTAGGGGTCTTAAAAATCAAAATTATTTGTTTATGCTTATGTTCAAAAATAATACAACCTTAAAATCCTATCAAACAATCTGAAAAGTGATAGTGGCAGTGAATGCATCAATTTTAATTTTTAATATATTAAATGTTGTTAAACATAACCCCTGCAGACAAAAGCTCTTTTGGAGTCCTCCATAATTTTTGCAAGTGGGAAGGGGTCCTGAAAAAAAAGTTAAAGAAAGGCTGATATACAGCAATATTAGCTAACTCTAAGTAACTCTACTTCCACTCATTTATTAGTTTTTGCCCTTCAAGTGTTATATTCGTAATATGGTGTTCCAGCTTTTAAACCGTATCACATCTAGCTTTTAAATCATAACATATACACAGTGGGATACTGTATATTTTATAGTTATGATTGAGCCGTCCGTTCTATAACTTTTTATTACAGTCACCTATGTATGAGTTGGTGGCTATATAAATTTGTTTAATAAATAAATAATAAAGTACATATTTGTTACACTTTATCAACTTTAGGCTTGAAAATATTTGAGAAATTGTCCAATTTCACGAAGCAGTCAAATTCATGAACAATTTTTAAAGGGTTTGAAGAAAGTTTTAAAATTGTATGTTCCTGAAAATACAGACTTAGTCTGGCAAAGTAGTTTCTTCTATAAGGAACTAATCCTAATGTATATTTTAAACTCTTGATACAGTAAAATAACCTATCAAATGCATGTTATATTTGAAACAAATGAATCTTCAGATTATTACTTTAAATTTTTACAAATATGCAGTTAAATTCCCCTTTGCATGCTTGTTTATTTTTAGAGTCAGTAATTAAAACTGTTTCAGAGAGCACTTTCTGTAAAAGAATAAAATGCACTGTCTATTCTAAATTCCTTTATCCCACATACAGTCCCATGATGCATAGAGAATTGACCTTTCTTAATCAGATCTTTTTCCTATGAAACTTCAGCATTATGAAGTTGTTCTACAATCCGTACGCTCAAGAACAAACAGTAGTGTAGTATCTCATATTTAGTTTTGCACGGATTTAGTTGTTGATATCCTTTGATTTAGGCCTAGTATGTTCTTCGAATTTAACTATAATCTGGAGCAATAGTGTTAAAAACTGGGAATCGGGGATATTTTAAAATCTCTGACAGGTTCATTCTTCCAAGGGTTCCCCAATGAGAGCTAATTATAATAGACTTTTCTCCCATGTCAGGCTAAACCTTCTAATACCATCTAGTTTGGGAGTTTTTAGCCTTTCTGTCAAAGACTTCTTCCTTGTGTTTATCTCTTGCGAAACAGAATAGAAGGTGCTTTGGATTTCCAGATAATCAGACAGTTTAACAAATTTTATGTCAAATCTGGCAATATAATGCAATCTATGGAAATTTTCAATCATCCAGGTCATGGTTGTCCCAAAGATGCTTTTCCAAAAGGCAACTGGACTTCCTTGGTGAAGAAAGTTGCCTTTTGGAAAAGCAGCTTTGGAATAATTGTGTAATATTCCATGTGTCTAATATTTTAATGAGATTCTTGTCCAAACCAACTCTCGAAATGTAGAAAAAAGTCTATTGGGAAAAGGAAAATTCAGGACAACAAGGGAAGGCAAGCTGCATCCATTCTGTTCTATAAGCTCTGCTACTCTGACTTGACTACATTCTACTGGCATGTGGGAAAGAGTTATTTAAATTATCCCAAAGTTTCAAGAGGCAACTAGACTTTCTTGTTTTTCTATGAAGATGTTTTGCTTCTCATTCAAGAAGCTTCTTCAGCTCTGACTAGATGGCGGGGAATGGAAAGATTTATATTCCTAGCAGACAGCTGGCCATTTGCATTCTTTTAGAGCAGGTGGCCCGCGGGCCAGATGCATCACATGCAGGCTACGTCCACCCTAGGTCTGCAAAGGCAAAAACATTGATACATCACAATATGCCATGTGATGCAATCAAGTTTGACACCCGTGTTTTAGAGAGTCATTGAGGCCACTTGGAGGTTTATCTGTATCCTCAGGATTACCTGAGTAGTGCAAATGGATATGGAGCCTTTTTGGAACTGGTGAAAGGACTGTGTTGTAAACTGGATATAGATGATGTTGGTTCCCTCCCCTTCTGTTGAGAGGACTGTTCAATTTTGACATAGATGGCCTCTTTAACCCCGTTTTCAAACCAGTGGTCCTCTCTGTCCAAAATGTGGACTTTGCTGTCTTTTAAATGCAGATGGACTGTTGAATCTTGTCCTGATGGATTTGTTCTATGTTGTGCCATGCATTTATGAAGTGGTGGTTTTGTTTCCCCAATGTACAGATCTGCACATGTAGTGCATATACCATGTTGTTCAGTTTGTGTCTGGGTGTTTTATTCTTGGGGTGGACAAGCTTCTGCCTTAGTGTGTTCTTGGTTTTAAAGTGTGCACATATGTTATGTTAGCTGAAGATTATCCTGAGCTTTTCAGATATTCTGCAATGTATGGAATGACAACATTGCTTCATTTATTGTTATTGTTGAATGTACATATGTACATTCTGTTTGAGATTTGCTTTTTGTTTAAAAACTCTTCAATTTGACAGTTTTTAAAGCTACTTTTAATTTTCAGGTTTCCCTCTTTTTGTTGTTCCTTATGCTGGTGTATGATCATAATAAATATATGATTTGATCTGTTATTCTATTTTCCGTTAAACCATTTGCCTGATGCTAGTATGACGGTTCCTCATTGTCATGTACTTTAATATTCCACTGTTCCTTTTAGCTAACTTTTGTCTAGGTTCACTGGGAGTAGCTCTTTGGTGACTGCTGATATGTCATATCAAGCTATAGTTCATTGGCTTTGTTTTGATGAATAGGACATACAATACATTAAATCAGGAACCGTGTTTTTACAGAACACAGTGGATGAGTTCATGCTCTATACAAACTGAAGTCAAATTGTTCTGAATTCATGTGATGTGTAAATCCAATGCTGTGGTTTCATTAGAAATCTTTTCCAGAGTTTTCAGGGACTGAAAGCATTCATATTCTGTTTAGTTGTTTTGCCCAGATTTTGGCATGGAGAGATTTTTCCTTTACACGCAATATGTCCTTCAACGTGTAGCTATGTCCTTTCATTGTGAATTCACTGTTTAGAAAGCTTGCAAGCGTGCAGGTTTTTGAAATTAATTAAATTTGGAAAAACAGATTTCTATAATATTTTAGTGTCTAAATAGTGAGATTGTGTTAGATGGTAGCAGCTGGGTGAACTTGTGTAGGTTCCAAAACTGAACACGGTTGGGTCTGATTAATACTTGAATGGCAGAATGCAACCATGGAATTTCTATGTTGTAACCTTGGACTGAGAAGATAAAATATATTCTAAACCTAAATGCAGAAATGGCAAACCTATTTCTGTATTTTTGTTATGAAAATTGCATGGCTGGCCTTTTTAGTTGCCAAGATTTGAAACTAATGACAAACTGTATCTTGTTGAAACTGTGAGAGTATTTTACCAACTTTGCTTTTCAACTAAAATGTTACTCTATAATGTAACTTTCATGTAGTCATATTTACTGTATATCAGCCTATAAATTATCCCGATTTTCACAAGAAATTTCAGGGCTTGAATTTTTCCTGTCTCTACCCATTGACAGTGTTATTTGCAAACCTGTAGAGCTATAATGCAAATGGTTTTATATATTACCTGACAAATACATATAAATACATGTGATCAAAGGCATATGCACCTGAATAGTAGAAATATATTTTCTTCATGTGAAGAAAGGGGAAAGTTATTTGTTATTTATGGAGACCTAGAAGCTCTATACTCAATAATTGGCCAGTTTTGAAACAAAGTAAGTTCTGACTGGCTGGCTGGCATCTATGATTGCCTGGACTGTGCAGTGGTTGGCTGAAGATGCTATCTTCAATGCATGCGCGCGCTCACATTTGCGAACCTATAGGGAAGGTAAGTGAATCCCACTTCTGTTTCCAAACTTTCCAAAGGTCTCCAATAGTTTAGTAATAGTTAACAAGCAATTTCGGAAAGTAATTCAAAAGTGAAATTTATGAACTTAAAAGTCTCTTCTGTGGTTGTTAGCAAGATGACTAATCCCTTTATTTCCAGGCGCTCAGACCCACAAGAAACCACTCTCCTACAGTCTTCTTATGAGGAGCAGCTGTCTAGAGCATATGTGGGCAATCTCCTGTCCTTTCCTTATCCAGATAAATGCCTTTGCCACTGTCATGGGCATCACTTTTGCAGAGTTCTCTTCAGTTTGCCATACTTCCCTTGGAAGATTTATGAAGTGTGATTTAATATATTACATAATTTTGGTAAGATACGGATACAGCAAAATCTAATTGAAGTGCCATTTTTGTGGCCATATCTTTTAAAAATGTATCAATAACATCAATAATTCCCATGTAATATTGTTTGCTAGAATATTTCTAGGACTTGAGGGAAATAAACAGATGTTTACAGAAGATAAGCAGAAGTATAAACATCCTTCTCTTTCCTTTTTGATTTCTATTTATTAGCATGAACAGGTTTTAGTTGATCTTGCATTCACAGGGTGGAACATGTGACCTCTAAGGTTCTTTCCAGCTCTGAGTCTATGAAATTTTGATCATAGTTGTCAGATCCAGCCGCTCAAAAATATAATTACAGCAACTTTCTCAGGGACATATATGACCAAGCTGAAAACTAAGTTTTATTGCAGGCAGTTTAATGACCAAGAAAAATATTGATAAATTCTGACAGTGTTGAACTGTCATTAAAGAAACATATTCATATCCAGCTGTTATTTTCCTATGTTTGTAACTCCATCCAATCCAATTTCACTTTAGATTTCTTGCTTCTTCCCTTGAGGCTATAGAATATCTGCATTCTCCACATTCCTTCAGTGGAAATAGACAATGCATTGGTCTTAGGTTGAGGAACTTCTCTTTCCCCAAACTTCTAAGAGTATTCATGTTTAGTTGTTTTGTTCACTTCAGTAAATATCTTGGACTTCCACAGGTATAGTTGTTTAAAACTAAAAACATTTCAAGGTATGGACATCTACCCCAAAGCTGCCTTTTTTAGTGATAAATGCTTTTGGATTGGTTGAAGAGCTAAAAGGAGCAATGTAAGCTAAATCATATCATTTCTTCAATAAATATGCAGCATACACATAGCATTAAGCTACAAAAGGAAAACGGTTTAAAAGTTGTAATAAGCAGACATCAGCAGGCAGTCACATTGTGTCTGTATTCCATTGCTTGAACTTCTGAAAAAAAAAGTTTATTTGATTTCCTACTTAAATGCAAGACTTTTATAGAATGTCAGACTTAATTAACCATAAATAATCTTTGTAACTCTTTCTTTATATTATTTCCATGACCGGGGAGACAAGCAAAATGTGTTCCTCCCAACAGGAAATATTTGACACAGCTAGTTTGGTTTTAAAATTAATGCCCAGAAGGGACACACATTTTTGTCAGCAAAACATCCGGAAATCCATTTAACTTCCCAATTTGTGAAGACAGTGAGACTGTTCAATATAAGGGAAAGTACTGAAGTTTATCTTGAGCCAAACTGTTGATAAAGAGAATAGTTGTTCAGTATAATGAAACAATGTTGCTATAGTTGTGCTTAGCGTCTGCAGCTTCTGTTAATGATACAGACCAATAAGAACCTTGTTTTTGAATGTCCTGAGGTGGTTGAATAAATCTATTAATTTTTATCAGAATCTCTTTAGGAAGACTTCAAGAATTGTTAATTACTGAAATCAAAATTCTGTCAGAAAATGTCAATCTGAGGTTGAGTAAACATTCAGTCCCTGCCTCAAACAAACTTTGTGTGTGTGTGCACATGCATGTGTGTGCAAGTGCGTGTGTGTATACAGTAGGTTCGTGGGCAGAATACAGTAGAAAGTCTGACACATAATCTGGATGGGTTTTGTACCTTTTGTATCTTTTGATACAAATAGATGATACAAGACAGTCGTCAACTTATGACCATTCATTCAGGGACCATTCAAAATTATAATGGTGCTGAATGAAGGGATTTACGACCAGTTATGACCACTGCAGTGCTATTATGGTTACATGAACAAAATTCAGGTGCTGGACAATCCACTCACCCTTATGATCAACTGCAAGGATACTGCTGCTACACCTACCTGCGTACCTTCTCCATCCTCCTCCACTGCTGAGTCCCTTAGACCTACCTCCCACAAGCCTTGGTTCTGTTTCTTGCCCCACTGGGTCCTACATCTTTGAATCTCCGCTCCGCCCCCCCCCCCCCCCATCATGCTCAGTCCACTTACTGTTGTGAAGACTTCCTTTGAGAAGGAAAACCGGTGGATCTGCCACATGACCTTCCTATACAGAAGCCATACAAACATGTCCCAGAATCTGGTTCCATTTTAGAACGAGCCTCAGTTTTTGAATCATGAGAATTACTACCACTCCCAAAATGTTGCTGGCCTTTAGGAAGGCCTCACAATGAATAGGCCGGTTCTCTTTCCCAAGGTGATCTTCGGAAAAAATAAGTGGACTAAGTGATGATGGGGAAGAGGAGGCTGAAAAGTATGAGACCCAGTGGGCAGGAAGATTTGTAAGAAGTGTCTCAAGGGGTGGGAGGCCTAGGGCAGGCCACATGTGAACTGGGCTGGTGCTGCTATGTAGGCCTGGACCTGCGCTAGGCCTCCTAGGGCCTTCACGATTCTTTGAGGCACCCCATGCTTTGCTTAATGAATTGTGCAGTCACTTAACAACCTCAAACATGGACAGCAAGGATTGTGATAGTTAAGCGAGGAGATCACGTGGGTACCTCACTTATGACCATAATTCTTTGCTCAATTGTGGTTGTAGGTTGAAGACTATCTTTATTTCTCAGTTTCAGAAATGTAAAAACTGATTGTAATTTCTCAGTTACCTATTGAGGGTAGTGTATACTGATGTAGATCTAAGGATGTATTTTTGATACAATAGCTTAACTGCCTTAGGCTATGTATTTATTGAGGAAATTTATTTTCTACCTGTTCAAATTGAATCTATAATCTACAACCCTACATGCTCTTATTTTATAACCAGAATATTGCAATATTTATGATTGTTGCAACTTCAAGCAAAATTGAAACTGCAAACCATGACAAAGTAAATGTACTTTTATTAGGATGATGTATAAGTGTGACATCTGTTTCATAATAGAATGACTTCTACATCATATGAGAGTTTCTTCTATTAAGTGTATACGACAAATGCTTTTGTTTAAACTGTTAACATTGAAATTGCCTGTCATATTTTGCTCTTTGTACCTCTTGGAAGAAAAAAATGATGGATATTGGATAAAATGTAACATTGGAAGTTATGTTCGTTCAATAAAATCTGACATTCCCACAGCTCAAATTTTATTGTATAAGAATACCACAGATTCTTTCTATATTCTTGAAATTTAGGAAGATTTGCAGTAGTTTGCAGTTCTTGGACAACTTTGTTAATTTCCTGCATAGATCCTCTTTGTAAGAGAAAGTGTTTTCTTTATGTTACTAATCTTTTTGTCTTTTCTATTCAGTATTTGAATGTTTTGGGTTTTGGGGATGGGGGTTGTTTGGTAAAATCTCAAAGATTGGAATCTGAATGTATTATGCAAAACAAGCAAAAGGTTTCATGACGGAATATTACATGAAACAATTACATTATTGAGCAACAGATGGGAGAGCAAAATAGCCTTTTTAAGTTATGAGGAGGATTAAATTTTTCAGTTTATTCAATGAAGAATAGTTATTTTTTTAAAAAGACATATTTATTGCATTTTAAATGTTTATAATATTACATAGTTTATATTGCTTACAAACATTAATTATATTTTTTTAAATATAATCTTACACAGGCATTCTGAATATGTTTAAATATTTCCCCAATATAAACATATACAATATTTAAGGAATATTATGGTTGTAAACAGGAAAAAATAGTTTACCATATGTGCTTTAAATACTTATAAAATCATCACTAAGTATTTTTTATGTTTGTTCCCCCCTTTCTTTTTAATCTGTAGTTTTCCTATATATAGGATTTCTAAATTTATTGCAGAATAAAGGATATAGTTTGGAAATAATATAGAAGTTCTATTGTATGGCTTTATTGAATTGACTATCTATCAACTCAAAGGATATTTAACTTTTCATCATCAGAACTAAGGTAGTTCAAATTAATAACATTATGAGAGGTTTAGGTGCTCCCTCCAAATAAACTTGTCTGCTATTTTAAAACATGGGTTATTCCATACTTCCATAAGCTCTTCATGAGTATTAAAAATCAAAACGTTATATATAGCTCAATATATTCCATATGTTAAGTACTAGTACTGAAACTAATCCTTGAATGCACATAGGTCTTCCAGGATTTCAAAAGGATCAGATAACAAGTTTCAAGTTCAGCCCCAAGAGAGCTGAATTCTGAAGTTCCTTATTCCAACTGGTATCTAAAACTGAGATAAGTAGCATTATAATCCTGAAAATATAAAAAATTGTACCTGCTATTTAAAACTGTTAATTCACATAGTGAAAATTTTGAAGGCTGCTCCAATTAGGATAAATTCATTAATGCTATTTTAAATTCACTTAAAGTAGTACAGAATAAAAATTTTAAAAAAACTTTTAAAAATATTAGTCAATTTCAGAGTTAATCACAGAAATTTAGACTCTTATGTTTAGGTCTTCTTTCATTTGTTTCAAAGTAGTACATAGATTTCTAGATCTGGTATTCCCTTTGGAGCATTTCTTTCATGATCTTGTTCTGGGAGACTTACCCTCAATTGTCATGTGCAGATCATGTCCTTGATTGCAGAGAAAGAGGGTCAATCCCAAATGTCTGATCAATCCAGGAGGTTTCATGGCAGCATTGTGGAGAGTTTCCCAGTGATATGGAAGTTGCTTCTATTTAAGTGCCTCGTTGACCACTGGAATAATAGAGCTAAATAGGGTGTTTGGCAGGATCAATCCAAGAGGCTTTTCCTCACTTGCCAGCCCGTACTGCACAGGTTGATTTATTGAAAAGCTCCATGAAAAGAAGTGAAGAAATGCATGCAATGACACTAGTGGAAAACAAAAAACGAATGCAATCAGATATAAGTAAGAGTCCAGGTTTAAGTCTACATCAATAAGAGTGATAAAGTATAATTATTTTTCCACCCTTGTTATATCCATGGAGTGCCAACCAGGAGAAAGGTGGGCCAGAAGATCCATTCCTTGCAAGTTGTGATTGTTTGACCAAACATATAGTTGATAAAAGTGTGGATATCTGCTCCAAGTTAGAAGCTTGATGGGCACAATCTATTGAGTTGACAGAAGTGACCTACTGTAGCTTTATCTGGACCCTAAGGGTGTAGAGTCCTCTGCAACCACTTGTGAGCTAGACCCCTGCCCACCTGGCTAATTCAAGTAAGGAGGGGACTAAGATTCTAATATAAACTATAGTAAATGCCTCTTTGAGAGAGAGAAGGAGAGTCTCCACAATCCTCAACAGCTGCTACCCTATCCCTAACATTTTTGGAAGAAGGTGATTGAGAAGATGGTGGGACTACAGTTGCAGAGAGCTCTGGAGAATGGTTTATTAACCTGTGGCAATATGAGTTCAGACCTGGTCATGGGACACTCTGATTGATTCCACTACTGTGCCAATGTGTGCCATCTTTTTTTTTCTTGGATTGTGTTCATAGAGCACATTCATAATCTGAGGGTGTCACTGGACTTGTTATACTTGCTGTAAGAACAGAGAGACTATGGCCATCAAGTCCAATATCCTGCTCAGTGCAGCAAGACAAATTAAAAAAATTGAGACAGATACAAGCAATAAGAGAAGCACACTACTTTTCTTGAAATTGGTTCCAGTCAGTCAACCAGAATCTACCTACCTGCAATTAAAATCCATTGTTCTGCATCCTGCCCTGTGGGCTGATAAGAGAACAAGTCTTTATCTCCTATGTAATATTTTTTCAGGTATGTACCGTATATTTTCCCTGTTTTCTCTAATCAAGGCTAAATATTATCAGTATTTATTTATTTTTTTGCTCTTTCTCTTTTCTGGACTTAATTTCAAGTCCCAATTATCGTGTTGTTATTTGTCCCCAAAAGAACACATTGCTTAATGTAGGTCAAGTCAATGCAGAACAAAATGAAGCTATTACTTCCTATTATTTGAAAATTATTATATTTCTGACATAGCTTAAAACTGCATTAGCCCTTTAAAAACTTTTGCAGCCATATTATAAATTAGAGAGTAAGGAAGATGATCTTGATGGAAATATACAAGAACCTCCCCAAAGAGACTGAAATGTTAAGCCCTGGGAAACAAATTTAATATTCTGAAGTGGCTCAGACAAGATGCCTTTCTGATTAACTGGGAAATAAAAAGGGATGTGGGAAGTACAGTACAGTTAGGCTTGCAATATTTTGTTATTGTACAAAATGGTATCAACATTACCCATTTGCTGTTGATTTACCATATTATCAAATTTATAAAATTGCTTATAGAATTGGAGAAAAATAATAGGTTCATTATCTTTGAGTCTCAACCCACTTGTTTTAAACAGTGTGCTAATAATTTATTCATTTATTGTAATTTAATTTAATTTAATTTATACGCTGCCCTATCTCCGCAGGACTCAGGCGGCTCACAACAATAAAATATCCAATAAAAACGTGTTAAAATACATGTTAATCCCCCCAGTCCAGGCTGAACAACCATGTCTTTAAGTCATGGCAGAAGGTGTGGAGGTCGGGCCAACCAGAGCCCCAGAGGAAGTTGATTCCAGAGGGTGGGAGCACCCACAGAGAAAACTCTGCCTCTAGGGGTTGCCAGTCCACATTGTCTAGCCAACGGCACCCTGAGTAGGCCCTCCCTGTGAGAATGCATTGGGTGATGGGGAGCTGTTGCTGGTTGTAGATAGTCCAACAAATATCCTGGACCTAAGCCATGTAGGGCTTTATAGGTCATCACCAGCACCTTGAATCTCACCTGGAGGGCAACTGGCAACCAATGCAAGTCGCGCAGGAGAGGTGTAACATAGGCATATCGGGAACCACCCATCATGACCCGCGTGGCTGCATTCTGTACCAGCTGAAGTCTCCGGATGGTCCTCAAGGGCAGTCCTAGGTAGAGAGTGTTGCAGTAGTCAATACGGGAGGTGACTAGCGCATAAGTAACTGTGCATAGGGCATCCCAGTCCAAATAAGGGCGCAACTGGCACACCAGGCAGACCTGGGCAAACGCCTCCCTGGTCACGGCTGTTATATGATCTTCTAAACTCAACCATGAATCCAGGAGGACACCCAAGTTGCGTGCCCTGTCTACCGGGGGTAACACCTCATCCCTATAGACAAAGATGGAACCTCTAGATCGGACCGGGATGCCGGTACCCACAGCCACTCAGTCTTGGCAGGGTTGAGCCGAAGCCTGTTCCTCCCCATCCAGACCTGTACCACCTCCAGGCACAGGGACATCACGTCGAGGGCATCACTGGGCTGGTTCGGGGTGGATATAAAAAGCTGGGTATCATCAGTGTACTGATGATACCTCACCCCGAAACCACGGATGGTCTCACCTAGTGGCTTCATATAAATGTTGAACAGAAGAGGCGAGAGGACCAATCCGTGGGGCACCCCACAAGTGAGGGCCTCATGGCTGACCTCTGCTCCCCCACCAACACCGCTTGCGTACGACCTGAGAGGTAAGAGGAGAACCACCGCAAAACAGTGCCTCCCACTCCTAACCCCTTGAGACGTCGCAGCAAGATACCATGGTCGATGGTATTGAAAGTCGCCGAAAGATCTAATAGGACCAGAACAGAGGAATAACCTCTGTCCCAGGCTCTCCGGCTTTTTACCGGCTTTTTCATCTGATTCCCAATATTTTCACTTTAATCTCCTCCCAAACAATTCAACTTGGTAAAAGCATAAAAGTAACTTATCTGAAACTTGGTTACATGAATTCCTCATAAATTTGCACGGTGGGATTCCTTGTATCAGTCAGTAATCATTATTTAATTATATTCCATTTTGCAATCTCTGAAGCCAAAATAAATTTTATGTCCTGAAAGTGGCTACTATTCTTTGCACTTGCATGCATATGTTTATGAAAATAAGAAAGTTAACGGTATGACAGTTTATCTAATCAGGAGTCAAGAATGACTTAAAGGCACACAAAAACCCAAAAATACATAATACATAATAATATAAAGACATCCAAATTCTGAATTTACTTTAGAAAAAAGCCTGAAATTGCAGCCATTACCCTAAATTCCAAATTATTATTGTTTCCTTTATCATTGGTAACTAATTATTCAGCTGTCCAGTTCTGAATTAAGTATGATTTAAGTTTTTAAATTTCACACACGTCAGTGCTTTGTTCAACAATAATAACAAGCCCTTGGATTATTGAATATTATGCCAGATCTTTTTCACAAGTGACATTATTGGTTGAACATAGAAAATTGTCCATAAACGTTGTATAATCATGATGAACCAAATATTTACCTAACCGATAGCATTATCTCTGTGAGAACTTTGTTTCTCTTTGAGAGGAGAAAGGAAGGAAGATGTTGGCTGTGATAAAAGCAGTATTCAAAGTAGTTTGTTGTTCAGGTGCATTTCTGCAGCTGTAGAGTAGAAACAAATAATAATGCATTGTATAATCAAAATATTGCTGAACTCTATTATTTTGATGTTGCAGGAAGTACAAGGGTGGATATTTCAAACAGTTACCGGTCTGTAGGATTTTAATGGTATTTATACACATGTTCAGTTTTGGGAAGATAGGAAGCTTTCTTTTTCACATGTTCTCTGTAAATCCTCTTAATTGTACGAGTCATATGGTCCAAAAATATTAAAATAGTTTACTGTTAGAAATAACTGATCACCTGATAAGATCATTTAATTTTAAAAAAATAATATACACCTAGGGCTACTTGGAATGGGCCTTGAATGGAAGGTTTTCGGTTTTTCATATGGGAATGAAAGGAAGGTAGATTTATAGATCAAATCCATGTTTCTTAAATAAATGTATCTTTTTAAAAACAATACCATAAGGGGAGAAGGACAGAGGGTTTCTTTATGTGTAATTTTTATGTGGCAATTATCCTGCTTTCAGTAATATTAATATTTTATATTAATATTTTAAATATTTTTTATAGAAAATGTGTT
This sequence comes from Masticophis lateralis, assembly GCA_030761175.1. Lineage (NCBI taxonomy): Eukaryota > Metazoa > Chordata > Lepidosauria > Squamata > Colubridae > Masticophis > Masticophis lateralis. Next base: position 258,298,221 of record JAUDYJ010000001.1, on the reverse strand, counting down.
CTTGATATACTATATCATTAGTAAGGCTTTACATTCTGCACTTGGGGGCGTGATCATTGTTGTTTTTCTGCAATACAATGAAAACTTGAGGACCTCTTGCAGTGAACCTTAAGATACAAACTTTATGCAAATTGAAGAAACAAAATTGTATCACAGAGCATCATAGAGTTTAAAATTGAACCTTAAAATTCAAACTTTATGCAAGCTGTCATAATCTAAACTCTAAAAGGCAAGGGTAGAGCCAAAAATATTATATAAATTAATTAAATTAACTACAGGTTTTTGACATAACTTTCTGTTGCTAAATGAGGCAGTTGTTAAGTGAGTTGTGCCTTATTTTATGACTTTTTTACAATAATTGTTAAGCAAATCACTACAGTTGTTAAGTGGATGATACGGTCATTAAGAGAATCTGGTTTCTGCCAATCACTTTTCTTGTTGGAAGGTGACTGGGAAGGTTGCAAATGCTAATCCACACCAGGGGTGGGTTCTAAATTTTTTTACTACTGGTTCTGTGGGCATGGCTTATTTTGTGGGCATGGCTTGATGATCATGTGACAATTCTTTAGGATTTAGCAGAGGTACTGGTCTACCAGGCTTTTAACTGCTTGCAGAGCTGTACCAGTCTACTGATTCGTTTTTGGAGGCACCGGTCTACCCATTTAATTTTGTAGGCACTGATCTACTCATGTATTTTTGCAGGCACTGGTCTACCCATTTATTTTTGCAGGCAACGGTCTATTCATTTGTTTTCTTTTAACAGTGATCAGCTGTAGGGTGGCCCTTTGAAGCCCAGCGGGAAGAGTTTAAATAGTTTTTTTCTCTCTAGCCAATAGCTGGGATTCAGGAGGCAGCAATAGATTGGGGGTGGGGCCAAATAAAAGGTAAGAATAATGCAGGGGTGGTCGGGTGGTGGTGGGGGCAGGGGGGCAGAACTGGTTTGGTGACATCATATCGGCACCGCTACCGGATCGATCGAACCAGGAGGAACCCACAACTGATCCACACCCTCCAGATGTGACTGAAATTCAACATCATTAAAACTATTTTGGTCATGTCTGATAGAAATTAAAGTTCAGCAATAACTAAGGCACTAGATATTGTGCATCTCTGTTTAACTTAAATAGCAACACAAGTCTTTGACCAAGGAAAAACTCATTAGACCACTGTGTGTGCTATATCAACTTCTCTTTTTAACCCAAAAGATGGTTTACAATGTAAAATCTTCTCTAATCTATAGCAAAATAATCTAGCTTTTCTTAATATCTATATATAATATCTTAATATCTTAATATCTATCTATGGAGATCCTCAGTCATCTAGGTCATGGTTTTCTCAAAAGTACTTTTTCAGGAGGCAGCTGGGCTTTTTTGTTTTTTGTTTTTTTTCCAAGAAGCTTCTTCAGCTCTGACTGAATGGTGGGGAATGGAAGGATTTGTATTCCTTGTAGACAGCTGGTCATTTGCATTCTTTTAGAGAGTTGACAAACCTGGAAATTTATCTTGGTCCTCAGGATCGCCTGAGCAGTGCAAATGGGTGTGGAATCTTCATGGAATTGCTGAAAGAACCGTGTTGTGGAGCTGTGCTTTCTGTAGGATGTTTTTAAAAAATCCATGTTCATCACAAAAATAGCTCTTGTCTATAATGTGTGCTAAGTGTTTGTATAGTCTTTTTATTTTTTCCAATACTTCAGTAAAGCTGTTTCTTTCAGGCAACCTTATAGGGTGGTGCATTTCCATGACTTTTAAATATTGTTACTGTCTTTTTAGATGTTTCTGTGGCCTGTTTTGTTAGTGGTTAAAACATAAGTGCGCCAAAACTGGAACGCCTTCTGTTTTGCACTATAACTTGTCTAGTATGATTTCTGTAAGAGGAATTTAATCAGTATGGTGAAGCAGCTGAGACTGAGGCGTTTGTCATAGGCGTTTTGCAGCTTTGATCAACGATTTTTTAGATGGGTTTGAATTTAGGCTGCCTCTAAAGATGTGATCTGTGCGTGACATTTTTTTGACATGTGAGAAGATAAAACCAGCTCTTCATCTCTCTGTCAGGATGCCTGCTGGTTTCTACATTGCATCATACTGTATTATAGCAATAGGGCAGAAATACTGGACTTTCCAATTGTTAGACTTTATCAAGAGTTACCAAATAAAAAGTTTGTCTTTCAAACTAAAACAGTATTTGTAATTAGAGGGTTTTTTTTTACCTTAAGATAAATCATACAGATTTACACAGGATCAGTATATATGTGATACTTCTAACAAAGCAACCAGTAATGGTAAGCAAGGTATCATATCTGATCTGGATTCATCAAAGGTAACTGTAATCCAATTCTCCAAGGAGATATTATAGTTCAGATGACACACTAGGAGGGAGCTGTCTATTTATCAGACTTAGAGAACTAGAAAGTACAATGACAAGCAACAATTGGGTAAAAAAAAAGCACTGAGATTGAAATAGCAAAGATGTTTATGAAATGGACTTCTTGAAAATGAAATCAAGTTCCCATGCTTTTACCTTTCAGTTTATCAAAATTGAACTTTACATGCTAACTGATTTGGTTACTTTCATCTTCCTTCTTTCAATTCTCTCTTGCTGAAGTTGGTGAGAGTACAGAGAGCTGTAGTTCTCCAGAACTTCTGCACAATACTGCTATACTTCTGGCCTTAGTTTGCTGTTGGCAACCAGTTTGTACTTATTTGCAACCTTCTCTGCTGGCTTCCCACAAGCAAAGTCAGTGGGGAAGCTGCCAAGTTGTAAGTTACTCCCAAAAAGTCAGTCCTGCTCCTGCTGCTTTTTCTTTTAATATAAAAAATAAACTGCATTTAATCTTTTCCTTCTGCATATGCTGTACCTGAGGCTATTTACTTGATTTGACAGATCAACAGCTTAAAAATAAATATTTTTTATATTTATATTAAAATAAAACAAATATAATAATAAATAGGAATATTGAAATTTTACAACAAATTTAAAAGTAGACTAAAGCAGTCTGCTTACTTTTAATAGTTTTAAAATTTCCAAACCTGATTTTAAACTTATTTTTTTCTCGCTGCGTAAACCACATATGGTAATTACTATAGCGTCTAATTTAGAAAACAGTCTGCACATGTGTTATATTTTGATGCTATTTTATATGTGGGATTCTTTTTTTAAAAAAGACCCTTATTAAATATCCCAGTTCTTCAGTTGCTTACTTTCAGTATTTGATGCTAAATTTATTATTGCTTCCCTTGCATGTTATGCTTTGATCATATTTTAAAAAAGTATATCCATATGAAAAATGCATTATTTAAATAATTTTCTTAGAATTTCTTAGAATTCATGTTCTTATGAAAGATTTGAATTATAAATAGAATGAGCATAATTTTTCAATAACTAACACTTTTGTTTGTAAACAAAAAATAATTTGTAAATTTATAAAGGCTGCCATCTAATATAAATGATACTTGAAATATTTATCAGCTACTGTATAAATGTTTTGTAATAGTAAAGATTTTTCTAAAATATTTATTAGTGTAAAAGATTACTGAAGTATAAAGTTTATGTATGGGGAAAAATTTAAAACAAATAGCTGCTTATATGCAATTCGGAGAACTCATAATTTAAGTAAAGTGAATCTTGTAGTATATTCAGACTGAGTATAAATTTTGATAGTAAAATGAAGATCCATAAGGCCCATCCCAGTGATGACTAACCTTTTTGCCATCGCGTGCCAGGAAAGGGGGGGCGGGGGAGGGTCGTGCGCGCATGTGCCCACATGCATGTATGTGCAACCCCCTCCCCCCCGCTCTTGGCACATGATGGCCTGGTAGGCCCGTTTTTCTTTCTTACCTGGTTCTGCATCCTTTCTATTTATCTGGGAAGGGTGAAAACAGCCTTTCCCACTCCCTTGGAGGCCCTATGGAGGCTGAAAGAGCCTGTTTCCCAACTCCCGGTGGGACAGGAAGTGACATTTTTTGCTGTCCTCAGCCTCCAGAACCTCTCTAGGAGTCTCTAGGAGCCTCTCTAGGAGCCTCTCTAGGAGTCTCTGGGTTCCCCAGGCCTGCTTGCAGAACCAAGTCTTCAGCGCCTTCTGGAAGAGTATTAGAGTGGGGGCCATTCTAATCTCTGGGGGGATGATGTTCCAGAAAGAGGGAGCTATCATGGAAAGGCACTTCTATGTCCCACCAGGTGTATCTCCCTTGGGGATGGGACATGCCTCCCCGCTCTGATGGGTTGGGTAGATGTGACCGGCAAGAGACGGTCCCTCAGATAACTTGATCCCAAGCCATGAAGGGCTTTAAAGGTGACAAACAGCACCTTGAATTGCACCCAGAAGCAAATCGGCAACCAATGCAACTTCTGCAGGAGAGGTGATACATATACACACAGGGGTCTGCAGAAAACCATGCAGGCTGCTGCATTTTGCACCAACTGGAACTTCTAGATGCTCTTCAAGGGCAGCCTCATGTAGAGCGGGTTGCAATAATCAAGACAGAAAGTGACTAGGGCATGAGTGACTGTGAGTAGGGACTGTTGGTACAGGAAAGAGCATAACTGATGCACAGCCGCAGTTGCGCAGAGGCCCTCCTGGCCACAACTGCCACCTTCTCTTCGAGCGGGAGTCATGAGTCCATGCTATGCTGCTCATATTACTGGTGCATAGTTTTACATGCAGTTGGTTATCACTGAATTCTGATCTAATATAGGATGTTATCCCAAATGTAGGTTAAACTTCACATATCTGTATTTGGATATGCAAGTGTTGTCTTGCTCTTATGATAGCAAGTCAAGTTTGTTTCATTGTGCTGTAAATGATGGATATATTCTCTGTGATTCTCAATTAAAACAAGACAGAAACTATACAATCAGATAAATCATAATGAGACACAGAAGAATATTTATACAGAAAAAGTATTCAATGTTGTAAAAAGCCTACTTAAGTGAGGTAATTTTCACTTGGCACTAGATAACTAGGCTCTAGTCAAACAGTTTGCCTTTTTTGTGTTTGTACAGCTGTATTCATGGAGAATATTTTGATCACCTTCTCTTGTTCAGTTTCAAAAAGAATACTATTATCTACTTCACCATTGTTATCCTAAATAGGGAATGCTGGTTTTTTTTTTTTTTAGAAAAATATTGTTTCTCAACATTTCTTCTAGATTGAAGTAGAGCTTCCAGTAAGGCATTCAGATGTATTGGTAGCTGCTTAACTATTTATTGACTTTCTTCTCTGATAGAACCTTACCTGCTACTGTATACATTAGGTTGGTTTTCAATTACCTAATTACCTACTTGTATTAACTGTCAGATGAAGCGAGGACTTGAACTCTTACAGCATTCGTTACTTTATTAAATGGACTTGCTGTTCTTTGATATGGATTATTCACTCTGTATAAATAACCAGTTTCACTCTAATTCTTGAAAACATTCATTTAATCTAACCAAAGAAAGATTGCAGATTTAATCATTAAGCGATCAAACTGTTGCTAACAATTTCTGAACAGGTTTCAATAACTGGGTTACCATGTTGATGTGATACCCATGAAACTCCATAATAATCTTCATGAACATAAACACCATTAACACAATAGGATTTCATTTTAAATAAATAATTCAACAGAAAATACATTTAAGATTTATTGAGCCTCATTGTGTTTATATAGATCAGGCTGTCAAACTCCTGCCCTGCAAGCTGGATGCGTCATGTGCTGGCTATGCCCACATCCAGTTTAGCGAAGGGGGGGAAAGTCCCAATATGTCACATGATGTAGCCGTGATGACATGAGTGACACCCCTGATATACATCATTGTGTTAGTTTATTTATTTTTTATTTTTATTATATTTATATACTGCCCTTCTCCCAAAGGACTCAGGGTGGTGAACAGCCATAATAAAACAATGTACAAAATAGAAATTTAAAAAACATATTAAAATAATTAAATAACAGGCCGAATTTAAAACTCTCATTTAAAACAAATTTTAAAACCCCATTAAAAACCAAATTAAAATCACTTATCCCATCAGAGTGGCTTGCTGGAATAACAGGGTCTTCACTGCATGACGGAAGGCGTGAAGGTCTGGGATCCTTCATATGTCTGGGGGCAATTCATTTCAGAGGGCAGGGGCTCCCACAGAGAAGGCTCTCCCCCTGGGGGTCACCAGTCTACATTGTTTGGCTGACAGCACCCTGAGGAGGCCCTCTCTGTGTGAGCAGAGTCAGTGGGAGGCAATCGGTGGCAGAATGTGGTCTTGTAGATAGCCAGGTCCTAAGCCATGGAGCACATAGTGTTGTGTTGCAAATTGTGTTTTATTAAAATATATAGTTTTGCACTAAGTAATATTTATATCAATTATTAATTTAACACTGAGACTCTTGGATATCCATATTGTTTTGAATTATGTCTATTGGAAACTGATGATTGGACAAGAAAACATGGATTCTCTTTGCATTTAGTCTGAACTAGTTTTTCAGCATTGGAAATATAAATTTTCATCCCCAATCATGTAGATTGAAGATCTGATGTTGTGATTTATAAACAAATTGCTTATGGACATAGAAGTTGTACAAAAAATTATTATGAAATATGCTTATCCTGTGTTCAAACTTTTGAATGTTAGTGATTAGAGAAGACAGATAATATGAATAGCCAAGAAAACAGACAAATGGATTATGAAACAAATCAATCCAGAGTTCTCATTCAAGGTGCACAGGTAAATTATTATATGTCGGACACATACAAAGACCTAGTTTTCTGGAGAGGTGAAAGAAAAATAAAATTACTGCTGATGGACACAATTACAATGGTAATGGGTTTACTATTGAAGGAGGTGAAGGATCTGATGAGAACTAATGATCCTGGAGAAAATCTGTCTGTGGTCACTAAAAGCAAAAACCAACTTGATATTACATAATCAATTGGTTACTAATATTGTTGTGGAATATTTCATTTATATTATTCAGTCTAAATTTATGAAAGGAATCATGTCTGGACTGCAGAAATCCAGAGGAACACTAGGTGGCAGCAAAAAGACGCAGAAAAATCTTCATTGTTTTCTGCCATGTAGAAATAATTAAGAATTCTGCAGCACATACCTAGCATCCCTAAATACAATACTACATTACATACTGTATATGACAGCACATGAGTTGCAATATGTAAGAATAATATAAGAATAATTTTGCAATATAAGAATATTTTTTTTGATAAGTTGTTTTTGGTAAGTTTCAATGGGAATTCATGCTGAACATGAACATTTTTATTTATAGAGAAAAAATGTATTGTATTGTTGCCCAATTTTTTCAATAAACCAGGTACTACTCACTACCTGTCTGCCATCATCAGTGTGCACATCTTGAGCATATCACTATTTTCCCTTATTTAGTAAGCATTTTAAAAAACGTACACAGATACATTTAATTTGTTCTTATTTTTTGCCAGTTGTGTATAATATACCATTCTCCCAGTCCATTTTCCCTGTCAAACATAACTGGATTGATTTATTGCATTTAGTTCACATCCATTGTTTCATCAGACCATCTAATTGCTCTAAAAATTTGCTTCCCAGTTAGCTACAAGATAGAATTACACATACTTTTTAAAGTCCACAACAAGATATTTCACGATTCAAATTTGTATTACTTTATAAAAATATAAAATACAGAAATATAAAGACAAATAGAGCCAAGGTGGCGCAGTGGTTAGAGTGCTGTACTGCAGCTACTTCAGCTGACTGCTAGTTCAGCAGATCAGCAGATCAAATCTCACCGGCTCAAGGTTGACTCAGCCTTCCATCCTTCCAAGGTAGGTAAAATGAGGACCCAGATTGTTGGGGGCAATATGCTATTTAGTATACTGTTGATTGTTGTAAGCCACCCAGAATCCTCGGAGAGTGGGCGGTATAGAAATCCGATTAATAAAAAAAATTAAAAAATTAATGAAAATAATGGGAAAAGAGGAAAAGAGAAGGGAAGAAGGGAAGAAGGAAAAAGTGTAGGGTAAATGGGAAAAAAAAATTGATTTCCAATTTTTTTTGGTGCAGTAGAATAAGGTAGTAACATACAATTCCACCTTTTTACTTTTACATAATATATGTTAACCATTGGTCGGTTCCTCCTGGTTCCGTCCGGTTCCGCCGAGCCGGTAATGGTGATGATATGACATCACCAAACTGGTTCTGCCCCCCTGCCCCCACACACCCCTGCTGCGTTATTCTTACCTTTTATTTGGCCCGACCCCCAATCTATTGCTGCCTCCTGAGTCCCAGCTGATGGGCTATAAGGAAAAACTGTTTAAACTCTTGCCGCAGGGCTTCAAAGGGCCGCCCTACAGCTGATCAGTGGTAAAAGGCAGTTTGGTGGTAGACTGGTGCCTCCAAAAACAAATGAGTAGACCGGTGCCTTCAAAAATACATGAGTAGACCGGTGCCTGCAAAAATAAATGGGTAGACCAGTGCCTGCAAAAATAAATGGGTAGACCGGTACAGTTCTGCAAGCAGTTAAAAGCCTGGTAGACCAGTACCTCTGCTAAATCCTAAAGAATTGTCACATGATCATCAAGCCACGCCCACAAAATAAGCCACGGCCACAGAACCAGTAGTAAAAAATTTTAGAACGCACCCCTGATGCTAACCATTTCTATAGCAACAAACTATCTAATCAGCATAACTCAAAATCAGTTTCATTTTTTCTTTCTTAAGCACAAAGTCCAAAAGCAATTTCGAAGAAGAGAGAAAGGTAATTGTATTCTTTAATCAAAGCAGTCAATTTAACCATTTCTGCTAACTTTTTTTGCAGCCATTCATCCATTGTGTGAATTGTACCCTTCCATTTTTGTTCATAGACAGTTTTCTTGCTGCTGTCAGCATATATCACATCAAAATTCCATTTTTTACTGTTTCTTTATCCATTAAACCCAAAAGAAAAGTCTCTGATTTTATCTTTATATTTACTTTAAGAATATTCTGAATTAAGATGTGAATCCTCAATATTTCTTTGCTTTATCACTAGTCCACCATAAATGGTAAAAAGTTCCTTTTTTACGTTTACATTTCTAACATTCATTTGAAGTACCTTTTTATATTCTTGACAATTTATTTGATATTAGATACCAACAACACCTCTTATAAATGTTTCTTTTAAATTATAATTTAATGTCAATTTTAAACCTTTCGTCCACATATTTTTCCATTGTTCAAGCTTATATTACATCCAAATTTTGTTGCCCACTGAATCATACAATGCTTCACATACTCATTTTCCAAGTTCAATTTCAGTAACAATTTGTAAACCTTAGCAATAATATATTCACAATAAAGATATCTCAAATATGATCATAAGCATTTATTTATATTATTTTATTAAACAAATATATATAGTTGCCCAAGTTACATAAGTGACTCTGGGTAATTTACAACATTTAATTCCCTATATGCTTGTCCATAAATATATTAAGCAACCAAGAGCATATCAATTAATAATATCTAATTATTCTCAGTTCTGTGTTGAGTAATTCCTTAAGCAATCAGTTTATTTTCACACATGGTTTGCTTCTATAATGTACCACTCTTGCAGTATTTGCCAACATATTTCAATTTCGGCACATTTTGGCTAGTATGCCATAAGTACAGCCATAGCTCAATCATACACTATGGTTGCTGTTTTATCAAGGTAATATCTCTAATTTAAAAGACTATATTATAAATCATTGTCCTTTTGTTCATATCTCACCAAATAGGAGATATAGGCTGTATGTACACGAACACACACCCTTAATTAGAAATAAAGGTTTAAATCTTTTCAAATCAAAGAATTTTGAAAATAATTGTATTCTGATTGTGACTCTGTAGTACAGTATATTCACTGATGAGAATTGTATAACTCTGTAGGGCGCTTTGACCACATGAATTTAGGTGATGACATATTCAAGGGACTGCTTAGAATTAACCCAAAGTAAACTAGTATTTTCAGTTTCATAAATAGAACACTGACTTTCAGCTGATTCTTTTACAACTCTGGATCTCAAAATGTCACACTAAATGTCTAGGGAAAATTGTGTATCACAAAATGTCATTGAGAGTCTGAGAAGGATGTGTGGCTTTCCACCTTAACAGAGAAGAATGATTGAAGAATTAAAGGTTAATAGTTATCTGATTCATGGAGCTCTGATGCTGATAAGCAGGATTTTAACTGAAGTGGGCAACCTTTGTCATTCTGAGACCTACATAGTGTGCCAAGATGAAGGTTGCCCATATGTATCAGTTTGTGCAAACCTATTTTCTTTCCTATACCCAGCCTTGTGACCAAAACCCCAAATCAGCAGATTCCTGTTTATATTACAAATAGGAAATCAGTGATCCATGTCTTCTCAGACAGCTGATGAGTTGGTAGGGCTTCCTACAGTTTGGAAGAGGTAAATAAAATTCCCCACATCTTCACAATCTTCATTTTTTTAAATGGAAAATCTATAGCAGTGGATCTTTGCATATCTACAATTATAGGAATCATGAAAGGGTAACAAATATAAGTGACAGTGTTTTATAAATATATCCCTGAAGAAAACTGGACATAATTCACAATTTGAAATATTTCTATGCCTTATATTTCTGTCTTTTTTTTCATTCATAGAAAAGTTATTAAAACTTTTACATAAAATTATTTATGAATGCTATGAGTGCTGGTATAGGAGTTTCTAGTCAGTCTCTGAAAATAGCCTTTGCAGAAGTCCTGGAATCTTTTGCTCACATGTTGTGGACTAAGAGTGGGAGAAATTACTAATAAATATTTGGTATTTTTATAAGACTTCAGAGCCTTCATGTTTCAGATCAGAAAAACTACCTTAGAACTCTGAATGTTCTTGCTATAAAGCCAAAGAGGCAACCAAACATTATACTTTGCCACGTTATACTTTGCCATGTTGCCAAAACTCGTATGGATTATATTTAACCTATCACTCAAGAACGTTATGCATAGGGATCTGAAAGACATTTTGCTGACAGAACAGGGCTGTATCAGACTTCATGCACTTGATTCTTGGCATTAGGAAAAGAATGAAGGGCACAGTAAGTGCAGTTTGGAAGTACATCCTCATACATTTTATTATTTTATCCCATGTTTGATTGTCCTAAAAGATTTATGCTTGCTGAAATAATTCCCATTTGATTGAAGAGGAACAATTTGATTTAAATTAGACTATTATTTGAAAGAGAAATTGGAGCCAAAAATGACAGAAATCTGGAGCAGGCTACAGTTTAAACTGGATAGTACATGTTAACTATGCATTCTTGCATTAAGTCATTTTTGACTAGAAAGGGTGGTTTATCTTTTCCAGATGTGACAATGCAACTCTTTGGTTGCTTTATTCACTTCATAGAAAAGAGAGGGTATGACTGAAATATCAAAGCCAGGGTTGTAACTATAAATTCCAAAAATGGTATCCTCAGAAAACCTATGCCAAATGATTGTTATGCAGTAGTTTTGTTATGTGGCTTAGTCTGTGCCCATAGTTTATGTAATTGACATTTCCAATGTAGGGTATGCTAAACACCTTTAATGAAACTTTTTGTATTTGCTTGGGAATCTTGGTTGATGGACTAGAAAAAAAGCTTTGTTTTTTGAATGAATCCTCTCATAGTAATTCTCCCCACCCTTAAATAGGTCTCTGAATCAGGGTTGGCTAGATGCTCCCACTTTCTGAGGCTAACCTCTTCTTTCCCCATCCATAATCTTTCAAAAGATTTTAGGTCATCTCTGCAGATTCATTTATAGAGAGAAGTAGCACAATATCCCTTGTGCCTTTTAGAGCATTTCTGCAAAAGGGATCTCTGCTCTGTACTGAAGGCAAGGAAACAGTACCTTTTATTCCCCTTTCACTTTCTTATCTCCTTAAAACAGAATAATGCAGGTAGTCCTTCACTTACAACAGTTCATTTAGTGACCGTTCAAAGTTACATGGCCCTGAAAAAAATGACTTATGACCATTTTTCATATGACTATTGCAGGATCCCCATGGTCACATGATCAACATTCGGATGCTAGGCAACTGGTTCATATTTATGACGGTTGTGTTGTCCTGCGGCCATGTGATCATATTGTGAAACTTTCTGACAAGCAAAGATACACTTTACAACCATGTAACTAATTTAACAACTGAAATGATTCACTTCATAACTGTAGCTAAAAAGGATGTAAAATGAGGCAAAACTCACTTAACAAATCTCACTTAACAATATAATTTTTGGCCTCAGTTGGGGTCGTAAGTCGAAGACTGCTTATATATTGAAGTTAGGATGATACTAATACTAATTTTCTTTAGTGTCCAGATGGTTTTCATTGGTAAAATTATGCCTTGTCCACTGGTCAAGAAAAAAGAAGCCCTGGCTCATTTTTTTTTTTTTTGACCACCAGTGAATCTTGTGCATCTACTTTACTTTTACTTATGCTAATTTGTGTTTTTTCTCTGTCAAATGGATCAGGTTAGAGATGAAGTGACAGTTACCTCTGCAAATTTATGTACCCATAAACTTAATCTTAAGGATATCGTACCAATGATATATGTGCCAGGCAAAAACTTTTTGAATATGAAACTTGGCATTAGTGGTAGGCGAAAATTAGCAAGCTCTGAAGTTCTCCCTACTGTGGCAAAAAAGACAAGATGAAATAAACATTAGTATCCAAGTGTTTCCCTCACTTTCCTTGGAATTCTGAAGTACAACAGATCCTGAATGATTTGCAGGGCAATGTAGCAGACATACAGCCTGGGCTGTACAAACTGTCTCCTGTGTGGATCAGCCACAGAATGCTTTGCCGCAGAGAATAAGGTCTGTCAGTTATTTCTGAGCCAGATGCCATTTCTTTAGATTTATTTATAGAGAAAGATAACATAACATTCATTCAGTACAGTATAGCAAAATACCAAGAGGGAAAAAGATGTGTGATTGATGTATTATACCTACTCTAACCCCTTGGAAGATTTTTCAGCTGTGCCATTTCTCTAGATTTATTTGAATAGAAAATTGCCATGACATTCCTTTTTTTTTTACAAAGAGTTTAATCGTCCAATGATTGAAATCTTAAGATTCTTATCGTTCAAATAAGTATGGGTAGCATTGCTGTTCTGTAATGCTCCACTGGAATGTTTTCATCTTTTGGAACACAGAAAAATTGAATTTCACCTCAAATGATGTTATTGACCTGACTCTGAGTTTAGTCAAACCACTTGTGCTGTAAAAATTTCATAGGGATTCCCCTCCCCCTCCCTGCCACCACCAAATGCTTAGAAGCATATAGAAGTATCCTTAGTCTGAAAATAACACAGGAGTAGGGCCTCTCCCATGTGACAAAAAGGTTAAAAAGGAGTTTATAGTCTTTAAGCTTTTATAGCTTTGAAGGTCAATATCAACATCTTAAATTATGCCAGTAAGCATTATCGGCCAGTACAAATCTTTCAGTATGAGAAGCATATGATTCCTGTGTGCTATACCAAATAGCATGCAAACACGGATAACTATTGAGAAGCCTGACTAGTTCAGGAAGTATCACAGCTGGGGCACCTGTGCCATAAAGCACTAAAGCCACCATAGGTAAATTCACAGTGATAGCTGAGCACCAAGGAAAACTTATAAAATGAGAAGTCAAGCTTTCCATCCTAACCTAATTCTCATTCCTCAGTCTGATTTCTTATTTATTTAATGAAATGCTTGTATTTTATCTGATTTTAATTTTAATTTAAGATCCTCCTTTAACCTATTATCCAATTTGGCAATGTTTAGGATACTAATTACCATGCTGGTGACATCCTATTCCCAATAGTTTCATAAAGATGTTGAACAATATGGAAGACAAAAAGAATACCATCTGCCAATAGCCTTAGTCTCATAGCTCCAGATTCTAAGGGTAGCCTATTAGAAGAATTGAGATTTTATTAAAATATTGTCATGAAAGCCAGTTCATCCAGAAGATCCAGGAGGATATCATGGGTGCTCAATTGCAAAATCCATGACTGAACCATATTGTGTATGTCACATAAACAATTTAAATGGCAGAACACAATGGAAATTTGTGGAATAAAAGAAATACTGGATATTTCTGGTAAAAAATTAAATTTTACATGGTTTGAAATATGAGTAAGCAACTGTGATTTGTGGAAAAAATATAAAACAAAAAATTGTCATAGGTTTTGGGGGGAGGGAGGACAAATGTTAAGCTTTATTATTAATAAAGCTTTTTAAAATATATAAAGCTTAATATTGATAAAACAAAGCCTTATTTTAAAACCAGCAATATGAATTATGTCTTTGAGATTTTAAAAACGTGGTAATTACTAATAGCTTGATTTAAGCTATCTTGATTGGTAGAGGAAAAGATGTTTATTAAACCTGAATTATGTAATTACTCAAATGACAAAAATAATTTATTAAATGTATATGCCATGCAACTCACAGTGACTTTATTAACAGTACTTTTTACCTTTGTTCTTCTCCTTTCCAACAGTCTTGAACAGGTCAAGCAGAAAGCAGTTAGAAATTTTTCATCTTGTCAATGATGTACTCAGATTGCCACCAGGAACAATAAATCAGGAATCTGGTTGCTACCGTTCAGCTGATTAGATGACTGATAGGGACCAAAATAGTTAGATTTCTACCATTAATAGCATAAGGAAAACTACAATCACTTTCCTTCTGATCAGCTGATTATGCTGCTCAGTGGCCAGTGGTGAATTTGAGTAAGATTTTCTATACGGTATGAGGCCTGTATTATTTATATATGAGTAAACACTTACGTCTTTACACAATTCTATGGGTGAACCTTTCTTTCTCCAAAATTCTCCTCATAATCTGTAATCCCCTATAGGACATGACATCCCCTGAAACTTGGATTTTTCAGATCTCTTCATGGAACAAAGATCCCACTTTTTATTGTGTAGTTGTCTCATTCATGAGAAAGGAAGAGACTATTGCACATCAATTACATTTTTAAAGGTAAATATATTTGTTGCTCAAAGTTCTTATCTTTATCTAGAAACACCTTTACAAAGTCTAGTTCAGTACACAATATAATAACTTGCATAGATTTGGGTTATAAAATAAATAAATTTGGTCTAGTGGTTAAAATTTAATATTCTCAAATTGTGACCAAGAAAATAGGATGGACTTATCCATATACACTCCAGGAATCAAGAGTGACCCATAGGCATTAAGGAAAAAATAATAATAAAAACAAATAAGATACTCTCTAATGATGTTTAACTTGGAAACTAAGTTTTCCTGCAGTCCCACATACAGTGGGGCAAAAAGTATTTAGTCAGCCACCAATTGTGCAAGTTCTCCCACTTAAAAAGATGAGAGGCCTGTAATTGTCATCATAGGTAGACCTCAACTATGAGAGACAAAATGAGAAAACAAATCCAGACAATCATATTGTCTGTCTTGACTTTACATTGTTGTCTTGACTTTACATTGAATTATTTAGGAAAGAGTCTCCTAATACTATAAGCGTTCAGAAATCTTCATGTGAAAATTTGTGTTCCTTTTAATATTGGAGTATAACCTTTGGTTTTTACATGCCATATAAAGCAAAAGAAGCACAATTGTTGATTATAGCCTTAATTTCTTTTGCCAATAGATATAGCAAAGATGTTTTTGCCTCTTCTGTATTTTGAATGTTTGTGGGTAAAATTGTTATTTAAAAGTTGGCTAGATTTTAGAATTAACAATTTTGACATTTGGTAAAAATAGAAATTATCTAGTAATGGGAATATCTGCATAACCTGAATATGAGAATCAGTTCTGACCTGCCTTAAAAAGACTTTAACCACCATCCTTTTTGAGGGTGTCTTTGACTCATTGTTGACTTCTGGCAACAGCCTGGACTAAACTAAAAATTTTTTGGCAAGACTTTTCAGAAATGGTTTGCCTCCTTTATAGGGCTGAGAAAGACCAACTGAGCTAAGGTTACCCAGCTGGGTTTGTGCACAAGGTGGGACTAGAATTCCAAGTCTCCCAATTTTAGCCTAGTATCTTAACCACAACATCAGACTGGCTCTCTTTTAATTTTCATAGTAAATATTTACCTAAATGAATATGTTTACCAATAAATAATTATTTTAAGGTAGACTTTAGCTATTAGTACTTAAGAGACATTTGAAAAATGTACAGCTGACTGTTCTAGCAAGGGTCAGCTAAGTTATTAATTAACAGACTTATTACAGTCTTGACTACTTAATGGGCAGATCACATGTTTCAACTATTTCACAGATTTTTTTTTTTGTACCAACTGCTAATTTTGGAACATGAATATAACAAAACATATATCATACATATTTGGGCTTGCAAAATTAAGTGTCATTTTCAGCCTTAATGGTAAATTCTATTATTTCTTCAGAAGTCAAACGGATACTGTTTTACTATTAATAGCACTGATTTTTATATGGTGTTGTCAATTTGTATACCCTGAAAGAGATACATATATTACATTCTTTGGAATGTATTTAAATTTTAAAATACTGTATTTTCCTGTGTATAAGACTACTTTCTAACACAAAAAAATCTTCTCAAAAGTCGGGGGTCGTCTTATACGCCGGGTCTCATTCTCCTGTAACCAGGCAGACCAGCCCATAAGGCTCTGACGAGCCTTAAATGGCTCTGAGGAGGGTCGTCTTATACGCCCAGTCGTCTTATATGCAGGAAAATACGGTATTTAAAGTTTAATTTAATTTAATTTTTAATTTTTAATTTAATTTAATTCCAATGAAGTCCTGCAGATTTTCTAATATAAATTTTATGGTTTCGTCCAATCGACTCTGACCATGGTTCTTATCAAAATGAAGTTGTTTTATATGACTTTATAATGAGATTTTCATTGCTTTGTTTAATGATAGCTCTGGATGTGTATTTCTAGATTTATTTGTCAAGCTATTGTATTCTCCATAGTATCAATGGGAGAGGCCAGGTTGGGTTGTACTAGGCTTGTAGCTCTATGGACTGAGTTGAATTTCCGAGGACACACCTCCCTAGTAATGTTCCTCAGTTTTTCAGCTCAGTCTCAGCTTATGGATGTGAATTCTTCAGCTCCATACAAACTTATTTCTTCTGTTTTTTCCTAGCCTCTTACGTTGATACTACTATTGCAGGGGCTCTCCGTGCAGCAGATCAGAGCTGAGGGTTGGCCACTTTGGTGCCCCTCCACCAACTGCAGGAGACCTCGTCCTTTGGGGGTGTTATTTGGTTGCTGCTCTCCACACAGCAGTTCACGGCTTGGCATTGGGACTGCGCCAGCCTCAATGAGACTTGGTGTGGCTCCCTGACTCAGCAAAACAGGCCTTTGGCATGCTCCTCACTTCAAAAGCTGCGCTTACTGAGCCTTTGAAGTTTGGCATGTGGCGCCATCAGCTGTTCTGC
Source organism: Masticophis lateralis (assembly GCA_030761175.1). NCBI lineage: Eukaryota > Metazoa > Chordata > Lepidosauria > Squamata > Colubridae > Masticophis > Masticophis lateralis. Next base: position 258,280,841 of record JAUDYJ010000001.1, on the reverse strand, counting down.
AGAGCTTCCTGCAGCTGCGGGTGGAAGCTTGCAGCTATCAGGTCATGCCAGCCTCCATGAGCCTTGGCATGACCCTCGGACAGCAGCAGATGGCAGTTTCCGATGTTCCGGATCTCCAGAAGTGTGGCTGACTCACTCAGGAGATTTTGTGCACTGCGATCTTTTAACAGCACCACTTATACTGTGCCAGCCTCAGGTAGCCTTGGTGTGGTGTCTATTGTGGTGCAGAGGGAGGTAGCACTTTTTTGGCGTGCTTCCTGCTGCTGTAGACTGTAGCCTGACTTCTGGCTGCTCCTTTTGCATTCAGAGTTCATCAGCTGAGAGGCAGGGCTCTCTGCAGCGGCAGATGGGAGCCCTTGCTGCTTGTTTTCACGCGGTGGCAGCCCAGGCCTGTCCAGGTATGGATCCTTGAAGAGGGTCCTACCTGCCTAGTCTGTGGCAGTCCCTTGGCTCTCTGCTGAGGTGGATTGGTCCATTTTGGACCATCGTCGGCCATTTTGTATCCATACATCATGAATCAGGCCAGTATTGCCATAGGCCCAGTTTACTTGTGTGAGGCCTGGAGTCCCTGACTGCTTTGCGGCCAGACTCTTATGGAAAGAGAGCAGTGGAACTGTCAGGATTGGCCTCACCCTATGGTGCTACAGTTCTGGGTCTGAGGATTCGGCCTAGCACCTCACTACATTAATGCCTGCTCTAGTTTGCCTGCAGTGCATCTGGAGTTTAGAACTTCAAGATACAGGCCCGAGGATCATCAGACATTTGTGATGGCCAATGGTGCTTATTCTGGCTCTCAGCCTGGGGGCGTTTGGTCTCCCCAGGCTCCAGACAGGGCTAGCAGGGCAGCTGCAGCAAAAATCAGGGCCAAGGCCTGGGCATACACTAAATCCTCCAAAGCAGAGGAACAGGTGGCACAGCAGAGACAGAAGGCCTTGGATAGGGAGTTTGCGAAGGCAAAAGGACCCATTAACCAATGCCACTCCACTCACAAGAGGACGGACTACCCTGAAGGCTCCGCCTCTCCAGAGCCGACCTTGCCCCAAACACAGTTAACGGATGCCCAGGTGAGAGAGGCAGCAGTTTGGTCCTCAGAGGCTCTGGGTGACCAGCCGGACCACCCTGGCCCTTCTGGGATGGTGCATGGGGCCTCAGAAGAGACCTTTACCCCAACGGTGGTGGGGCTCCGCCTGGGGGAGCTGCAGGAACAGGATAGGCCCCCATTTCTGAGGCACTGGATTTCTATGGCAATTAAGGAGGGAATTGCTGAAGGGCTCCAACAGTGTCAACAATTGCCCCAACCACTGGTGCACCCGGACTTGTATTTGGGCCCTTGGGGGCCGCAGGGGAAGAAGTGAGCTATCAAGGGCCAAGCTCGCCAGAATATTCCTCACATAGTCAGGACTCTTTATTGGAGGGCGGGGTACAGGATGAAGGGGACTTCTCAGATTTCAAGCAAGATACCCTTGGCAGGTCAACCTTTAGGGATTTGTTAACCCTGCTCTTTTCAAGCCTCTGCTCACCAAAGCGTGAGCCATGGTCCAGTTCGGAAAGGACTCTGATGTGCAAGAGCCTACCTCAGACTCTGGGGACCAGGAAGACTTCCTGTTCACAGAGGAAGCCATTGAGGCAGACACCATTCCGATTCCAAGAATGTTTCTCATGGACTGGTTCGGCCATCCGGTTCTGGATCTCTTCGCCTCTCTGATGAACTCTCACCTTTCCAGAGTCTTTGCGAGGTTCCCAGCACTGGGAGCAGAAGGGGTGGATGTGCTGAGATGCCCTTCCCCTGATCCCAGCAGTACCAGGAAAGGGCTATCGGAGAGAGTGTAGGTCCTGTTGATAGCCCCTATTGGGCCAGATGGCCATGGTTCGCCAACCTGGTCGGCCTGTCAGTCACCAGATCCTGGAGGATTCATCCAAGGGCCCATCCTCCATCCAGAGCCTCAGTGGCCCCAGCTGGCCATTTGGCGGTTGAGCAGAGACTCCTAAAATGGGAGAAGTTCTCCAACAGAGTCATATGGATGATCCAGGTGGCCAGGCTGCCTTCTACCACAGGCATTTACAATGTGATTTGGAAGACTTTTGCGGACTGGTGTCCCAAAGGATACATGAACCCTACCTCGGTCTCAGTGGTGGATGTACTGGAATTTTTGCAGAAGGGCCTGGATAAGGGGTTATCCCGGAATACTTTACGATGACAGGTTGCAGCCCTGGCCTCAGTTTTGAACTTTGGGGACTGGGGCTCCCTAGCTCACCATCCGAGGGTGTGAGCCTTCCTTATGGTGGCCTCCAACTTAAAGCCCCTGACAGTACACTGTTACCCCACCTGGGACTTGACAAGAGTGTTACAGGCCCTTACCAAGGCAACATTTGAACCATTAAGAGAGGCTAGTCTATGTCTCTTCTCATGTAAGGTTGCTTTCCTTGTGGCCGTCATGTCTGCCAGATGGATTTCAGAGTTGGCAGCTTTATTGGTGAGAAACAACCTCTGTGTTTTTCATGCAAACAGGGTGGTCCTGCGGTTGGATCCTGTCTTTCTTCCAAAGGTCAACTCCTTGATTCACCGAGCATAGGAGTTGATCTTGCCTAATTTCTGCCCAGGGCCTTGGCACGCCTTGGAGCAGAAATGGCATACGCTGTATGTTAGTAGGGCCTTCCGTATTTACATCTCAAGGATCGCTTCCATCAGGAAGACTGAATCTCTGTTTGTCTCCTTTCAACCATCTACCTTCCATGGTGGGTTGTTGGCTAAGGGCATGCATTGCCCGTGCCGATGAGCTTCAAGCTCTCCCGGTGCCTCATAGAATCACAGTGCTTTGAACCAGAAGTGCTGCTACAATGGCGGCCTGGGCTATCCAGGCTTCTGTAGAAGAGATCTGTTGGGTGGCAACTTAGACGTCCCCGTCGCCATTCACTCGTCATTATATGGATGCTTATGCTTCTGCTGATGCGGCATTTGGCCGATGAGTACTGCAGTGCATGAAAAGGCGGGGACTCTGGACCAGGGCAGTTCCCACCCATATGACTGCCAAGCTTTGGTATGTCCCATCCTGGCCTCTCCCGTTGATACTAAGGAATAGGGGCTTTGGTCTTACCTGACACGCCCTTTCTTGGGGTAATCGACGGGAGAGGCCAGTCCCACCCGGTTTGGCTGCCTGGTCCGATTCTGGGGTGTGGGACTCTTTGTTTTTTTTATTTCAGATGGATTTCACCATTTGTTTTTTTTTTCATTGTCAAATTGAGGAATGTTATCAGGGAGGCGTGTCCTCAGAAATTCAACTCAGTCCATAGAGCTACAAGCCTAGAACAACCCATCCTGGCCACTCCCATCGATTACTCCGAGAAAGGGCGTGTCAGGTAAGACCAAAGCCCCTTTTGGCTCAAGTGGTTCATTTTCTTTTCAACAACATTCTGGCTATCTGATATAAGTTCTAAGTCTTTCTTAGGCATGGACCTCAGCTGGACAACTTGGGACAGTCACGTCACAGGTTATTGTGGGAAAAATAGGAGGCAGAAGTATTGAATTATACAAATAAAAGGATATGCATTAGATGGATGGATAGATGGATAGATAAACAAATAAATAATGTTGTCTTAATACCAGTTTAACCTACTGAAATGGCCTTTTCTAATATAGCATAATTTGTTATGCAAATTGATGTGTAAAATTGTGCCAATTAAGAGCTTAACTAAAGAGCAAATATTTAAAAACATCTAATGAAAGACAGTTAAGTTAAATAAAACTGCTAATGTTCAGTATTAGTACTGTATCTAGATACCTTTGTTAGCTGAAACAATAACTTACTTGAAAGATTAATGTGCAAGTATAAGGAAATGTGAGGCCAAATCTTGCAGTGAACTAATCTAGTAGTAGATGCATATTTTTTTTAAATGTGGAGAATAGCATTTTAGACAGTGTCTGCTGCCCTCTCCTGCTGATGATACTTACCTGGGTTTTGGCTTAGGACAAAATATATGGCTGGCCAATGGATAAGAAATTTCATCTTAGAAAATGTCAAGAGGGCTGCCAGTATAATTTCTAAAAGCATTAAATGTTCCAGAAGCTGTGGAGTCATGTTGGGAGACCTGTTTATGTATTTTAAAATCTAAAGTAATTGTGTGCTGATGAATTTATATATTTAAATGTCCTTACCTATATGAATTTAGGTATCTGCATCTGGTTGTTCATAATGCTTCACATAGATTACTTAATTTCTATTTGTTACAATACCTTCAATATAATTATCCTCTTTACTACAGGTATAGGATTACATAAAAATAATGCTAATTATTAATTCTGTAACTGTATAATTACAGATTTAAGTATATATATTTAATATATTTGATTTCATTAGAACAAAAGAAAAATACAGAGAGAAATGTTTAGCTTGTTTGTGTGTAAAGGCAATATATGTGTCTATAATATTTATGTTGTTGCAATTAAATATATCACTATCTTCTGTTTTTGAGAAAATGCAGAACAAATCTGTTCTTGAGAAAATACAGAACACATTTGAAAGTTACTTGGAAATAATTTCACAGAGTTTTAAGGAAAATGATTATGAATAAGACAATTTAAGAAAAGTAAGGTATTTAAGGATAACATCTTAGTCCTCTAAGTGTTTGTGTTTATTTACCTACACAAATATGCCTCTTTTTGACAATCATATTCTTGACTTATAGCTGTTAATAGTTCAGTATTGTGAAAATTTAATTAGTGTGAAGAATATATGGAAACAATCTATAAATTGTATATGTGTATGTGATTTATTTTATATATATGAAAATAAAATTTAGCTAGAAACTTGCAGCTTACTGGAAATTATTTCCTAATTTAATGCTAACAAAATAACTGGAGAGGTATTAAACTTCATAGCATTATCAAGAGGTTGATGATATCTGTAAAGCCTTACATGTCCTACAGATTAGATATTTGTAGGGTTGCCTTTTGTTTCTTACTGTTTCTGCTTTCCTATAAAATTGGACAGGTTTGGCATTTTTTATTTATTTATTTATTTAGATTTATATACCGCCCTTCTCCTTGCGGACTCAGGGCGGTGAACAGCCAAATAAAAACCAAGTACACAAAAGTTAAAATTTCATAAAAAGAACAAATATAAGTTGGCCAATAATTAAAACAAATTAATTTAAAATAAATAGCAAACTCTAAAAATACTAAAATGTTTAACAGGAATCAGGCTCTGAATAGAGTTGTGATGCAGTAGAACTAGAAACTGGAACAGCTTCATAACAAAGGCAATGACATTTATTTAGAAACTGGAAACTAAGTCTTAAAAGAAGAGTTGTTTCACAAGGTGCAGTTTTCACTCTTATTTCAACCCACCAATGCCTCACAAATCAGTATAAAGCTGATATTAAATTATCTTCATTTTTGTTCACCTCAGAATCTTGGGAACAGGTAGTGCACACTATGGCCAATCAGTTCTCTCTCCAACTAACCAGTAAGAGATTTGTAAAACAGTGTCCTGCCTCTAGATCCCAACAGTTTTTGCACTAACTATAACAGCAATGAAATAAGTCTATCCCCCATCTCCGGAAAATGGGTAACTTTACTTGTGACCTTAGATCATAGTTATGAATTTGAAATGTGCAGCAGTTCTAATCCTTGAAACTTTGGGGACCTGAGTGAACTGAACTGATAAGATTTCTTCTTAAAACTATTTAAAGTTATTTTTGAAAAGACACTGACAAATTGACAGTTACGTTGTCTGAACATATTGTAAATTCTCTGTTTAGCTGTGCTTTCTGAAATATAGGCTTGAAGCAAAAAATAAAACCTATATTTATAGTTAGTCACCACAGTATGCTCTTGCCTAATTCTGTTTTTTAAAACAGAATATGCATATAATAGAAAAAAGACATCACAGGATAAAGCAAGAGGAACTGAACTTTGTAAGTAAAATAATTCTAAATTAGTGGAAACATGTTTTGTCAGGATAGAATCATCATCTCTTGATTTCCTATGTATTTCTGAAATTATTTCCTGAAACTAAATGTCTAACACTATTTACTGCTTGGAACAAAATAGTCAAAATACTGTACTGAGAACTCAAAGGGCAAATTAATTGTCTTCTTTTTGCAGCACATAGGGCAATAGTTGTTGCTGTCTACAACTCATTATGCCAGTATTTTCTGCAACAAACTTTACTTCGGCATACCATTTCTTGATGTCCTAAGAAAGGATAATCTAAAGCTTTTGGTTATCAGACAGAAAACTATCAGTTGGCTTCTATTCTCCACCTTTAGTGTATTTTTGAAGTAATTTTGATAGACCACAAAAAATCAAGGTGTAATGAAAGGGTGGGGATCTGATAATTCTTAGCAGCATCACCTGTTTTAGAATTAAAATTTTAAATTAGAATTAAATGTAAGAATTCAAATTAAAAGTTACTATACAGATGGCTGTCTGCCATCTGTTTGAACATGGCCACTTAATAGAAGCCCTAGAATGAATAAAATAAAAGAAAAAGATGTAATAGATTTGAATAAAGATGAATTGTTCTTGTGAAATGTTGATGTATGGAAGTGAAGATTTAGGTTAAAAAGGAACTAGAATGTATATTGTTTCTGGTTCATATGAAAATTGGAATGACTACATTGGTAATTAGTTCCATGTTAAATTGCGTTGCAGTGAGTGTTGATAATGAAAGAACTATAGAATATGTTTTGGAAAAAAATATGCAAAATTCTGAATTACCATGATCTGAGAGAAAAAGTAATTCTGTTAATTGATATGAATGAATGCGTAGAACAAGATGGAGAGTACATAAAAAGTGATTTGGATATTCAGAAACTCCAAATAAATGAGAAAGATCTGCTCCTTTCAGATGTGTAATTTAAGCATAAGTCTACTCCTAAGTATACTTGGCAAAAACATAAAAATAAATCTACAAGCAATGTGATCACTTATGAAGAAGAATTGAGAAAGATAGTGAGGAAAACAAAGGTGATGAGACGTGGAACAAACCATTTGTGGTTATATCAGGAGGTGATTTTGCATAACATTGAAAGAATATGAAAGAAATGAGATATGAAATGAAAAGGAAAAAAGTGAAAGAACTACAGGAAAAGAAACTATGAGTACCGATGAAAAAGTGAAATAAAATAATCACGTAACACAATGAATGGAGATTGAACTAAAGACAATGTAGATATTTATTTGTTTATTGTATTTATTTATTGATTGAATTTATATGCTGCCCTTCTCCAGAGACTCAGGGTGGCTTACAGTGCATTAAGCAATAGCCTTCATACTTTTGTATATACCTGCTTAGTAGGGCTTTCGCCCCCCACCCCCTCAAGCGGTGTTCTTTTTTATACAAAGTCAGCTTATTGCCACCGGGTCCTTTACCTCGAAAGGATGGAAGGCTGAGTCAACCTTGAGCCTGGTGAGATTCGAACTTGCAATAATTGCAGGCAACTGGTGCTACTTATCAGCACTTTAGTCTGCTGCGCCACCAAGGCTCTTGGTAGAATTCATTGAAAGATTGCTTGGAATTCAATGAAAATTATGTTAATAGTCCCACAAAAGTATGTGGAGTTATGCTAATAAAAGTAACCCTGATTAGAATTATTAAATGGACAAGGCTCTGGATGAGAATAAAAATGAATACAAGAGAATAATTGTTGCAAAAAGCAAAGATATAAAGAATGTGTACAGAGAAAAAAGTTAATTCCAAGTAATAAATTCAAAGAGCAAGGAATGTTTAACATTAAAAGATGAAAAGAAAATGCTGAGTCATTGTAAAAAATTAAACATTGTCTTGATTTTGTAAAAACATGAAGTGAGGGAATGCTGGAAGAAGATTTCTAGAGATTTATGTGGGAATAATAATGATATATTAAAAAATAGAATTGATCTTAACCCTAAAATAGATTATTGTCCAAGATGTTGACGAGTTATTTGTAGCTTGTAGAAAAGATACTTGTAGATGCTGTGCCACTTGATGAGGCAGTTTCGTATAATAGATAAAGGCACTAGGTTAGATAATCGGAGATCATGAGTTCTAGTACTTCCTTAGGCACAAAGCCAGCTGGGTGACCTTGGTCCTGTCCTTCTTTCTCAGCCTTAGGAAGGAGGCCACAGCAAATGTTGCCAGGAAAATCGAGGGAATTTTTCAGACAGTTGCCAGGGGTCAGACTGACTGGAAAAAAATATCCTGTGAATGTTTTAAAAATGGTATAGCAGGAGGTATAGACAATGTAATTAAATGTTAAAATATGGATATATGGTATGCTTTGACTAAAATATGCATATTATTTTTATTTACTCACTTATTTGTGAGATTTATATTCAGCCTTTCCTTTAGCAGCTTACGTTTCAATATGCAGTATTTTCCCCTTCTAAACTTTCTACATAGCATCAATTCTGTGAGTTTGATTGGTAGGAGAAAGAATGATTGGCCGAAAGATGTCCAACAAGTATCCATATACATTTATATGACTTGTTGTATTCTTGTGATTATTGCCTTTCTTTCTTTCTTTCTTTCTTTCTTTCTTTCTTTCTTTCTTTCTTTCTTTCTTTCTTTCTTTCTTTCTTCCTTCCTTCCTTCCTTCCTTCCTTCCTTCCTTCCTTCCTTCCTTCCTTCCTTCCTTCCTTCCTCCCTCCCTCCCTCCCTCCCTCCCCACTCTCTTTTATTTATATCCTGCCTTTATTATTTATAATATATAGTCAGTATTGCTCATTGGGGATTGGAGCATTAATTGAAGTATATTGCCCCAGCAGGAAAGCTAGCTATTATAACCTTTTGTGTTACAAGCATTTTAAAATCTATTTTATTTTTTGGGTGGTGTCATTGTAAATCTGTGGTTAACTCTTTTTTAACTTAATATGGTAGCTTTGCTATAGATTTTCTTGGTCTGCTTTATTATCCCCACATACAGAGCACAGTTTTAAACTATTTTTTTTCTTCAGTACAGTATCTATCAAATGAAAGACTTTTGTTTATGTTCTGTATTGAAGTTCTCTGTACTCCAATTATCAAGTGGCCTTGAAATTTTTTGCTTATTCTTGGGCAATGTGCATTCCCTACTAATTGGGCTCATCCGACTTTCTGGTGCCTTCTGTATTTATCAACAATTTGAAATAACACATTTGGTCTTAATTATTTCTTTAATGACAATTTTCCTCAGCATTCCATGATCTTTTGAACTAACTCCTAGTAGACCCAAATACTCCAGAATTAGTTCACCAGGAATAGCTTTTCCACGTTAGAGTTTAGTAACAGGTGCAGTGTAATTAACGAGCCAATTCTTTCTTATGCAGACAAGATTGTTCTGATAATAAAGTACTGTATGACATTTCCACCAGCTTTATGGTGCTGCTATTTGAATTAATTTAGAAAGCCTTCAGCCGTGTAGGTGAAGCTGCCTGAAGGAGTATTTCTTCCAGATTGCTGCCAGGACCCAGAATTTTAACCTGAGCAACTGATTGGGAGTAAAAGGGGTTGACAGATATTAAACCTTCATGCCTGTTTTCTGGCAAAGTTCATCTATTAAGAAGAAAAATTTTATTTGGTTATAATGTTGGACTACAGAAAATCTTTCCCACACAGGGTTTTCCCATTTTGTATTTTCCTGATTTGCTTTCATAATTCGTTTTCATGAAGTGAATATCATTTTGTTAAAACGTATTGCTTTTAACTGAAAAATGCTTCCTCTCTTATATGTGAGAGAGGAAGTTATTATGACTGCTTGTGTACTGTAAATGCATGGGATTGTGCTGGAAGAAAAGGAGTAAAACACATATATTACAAAAAGAAAAAGTATCTTAAGTTTGCAGTATTAAATTTCTTGATTGTATATATGCTCATACAAGTATTTAAAGTGTAACAGCATCTCCTTTAAGACTTCTGGCATCTTAAATTAGTTTTTAAAATATTTTTACTCACTATTCTTGTTTGAATGGTCAGATTATGCATATCTTCTCTATTTTTGTGTATATACATATAGACACACATATATAATATGCATATATGCTTATACAGAGAATTATGTATTTGCATAAATTAGGTTACACATATTACATATCTCTCTGACATTTATATAAAATATGAACTTCAAAATTCCAACATTTTTTAGCAACAAATCCACAAAACAAGACGAAAAAGGGTATTTAAAAAGCACTAACACATATACATGTGTTCCCTGTAGTTGAATACTGATAAATATATTACAGCAATATTGGTTTCCCACCCCTTGCCAAACAGGCCTGCAAAATTTTAAACTACTAATTCTGTTTGCAGATTAACCAATCATCTTATCTACTATATTAATGACAAAATAGTTGGCAAATAGATCAGTAATTAAAAAAGCAAATTATAATTTCATAACCTCTTGTTTACAAACTCTTATTGTAATCAACTTGTAGCAAGTCTCCCGGGGCTTCTTAATTACTCCAAATCATTCCAATAGTTAACACTGATTTGTATTTTAATTTTTTTTTTTTGGAATAAAATAAAAATAGTAAAGAAGAAGAGAAATATCAACTCCAAACAATATAACTTTGGCACATGTTAGTAACGTACATATATACAGCACGACCGTGCTGCTGCATTATACAATACATATGTATCTCTCATGATACGTTTTGTGCCTGTCATTATCATGGACATATTAACCATTTGCATTTGACCAAACACAGAGTTAAAAACAAGATATATTGTTACTTATATCTCACGGGGGGGAAAGGCAAAGCTTATCACAAAACTCATTAATTTGGAATGTAACTTGCACTAACAATTTGCTCCTGGAATTTAAAGGGCAGACGGGAGATGGCATGTGACCTTTAATAGGAAAGATTTATATAAGAAGGGAGTTGAGAGGAAATGAGATTCAAAAACTAGATTTTTTTTTCTCCAGGATTTTAATATTTAATGTGAACTATTTAAGCAGAAAGGTCTACAACTAAATGGTACTTGTGGCTGAGTCTTCATTTCAACTTGTGTGTTATAGATATAATATTCTTCCAGATTTTGTAATACAGTCCTTAAATTGATATTGTGTACGACCAACGTTGGACTGCAATTCAACTATTGTATTGATTATGTAAAGAAAACATTTAAGTGTACCTTACTAGATCATTAATAACTTGTATATGATTTGTAGAATTTTGTATTATGAGTTATATTTTACATGTTTTAAGACATCTTAATTGTAAACAGTGCATTGTAAACAGACATTAATTGTGTTCCCCTTATTTTGCTTGACATCTGTTTTTGTTTGTTTAGCATTCATATTTTTATATTTTAAACAGATCTAATTATCCATTATGCATAAACAGAAAGTATCTTGCGCTTTATCGTTTTGTAAAATGTGTATTTAAACTGAGATGGAAGCTTAAGACATGAAATATCAAACCTATATAACACATGAGCTATCAAACATATAATATGCTAGAAAATTTAGAAGCGTTTGGAAAGCCTAAAGAGTTAAATAGTTCAAATAATTCCAGAAGATTTAAGTGTCTTTATTTAAGAAAAGTAGGGCAATAATGTTTATTTTTTTAAAATGGGGCCTCCCCACCCCCCAGAGGTGGCATCTTTTAATAAGCAAGAAAGAGGAGGACAAAATGACCATAATATGTTCTAAATATTGAATATGAAAATTACAGTTGTCTTGTAAACCTTAAAAGATAATCTGTCTTCTTAAAAGGCTCAGAGGTTCTGAATGGGGAAGAATAGGCTTCAACTGAACCATGACAAGATCAAGTGGCTTTGGGTTTGGGGCCTGCCAGTTCTACGACTATGCTAGGACATAGAGTTGAAAAAGTAGTTGAAAACGAGCATGTTAAAATATTGTGGGATTTCCAAGTACAAATCGATAAGGTCCATAACATACCAGTTTTAACTGTGGTTTAAAAGAATAAAATGTGGATAATTGATGTGGCAATATCAAGTGATAATAGTATAGAAGACAAAGAATTGGAGATGATCACAAAGTATAAAGATCTGAAAATTGAAATTGAAAGATTATGGCATAAGTCATTTGTGGTGGTTCTGGTGGTTATGGGCAGTTTTAGATTTCATTGAGTGAGCATTCTAACCTAGTAAAATACAACCAAGCACCGTTTGACAGTGAGTTACCCATTGGAATGTACTTTATAGTATATACTATATGGAATATTGTCATTAGGCATTATCAATCTCTGTTATCTTTAAAAACTATGCTTTTTTAATACCTTTCTAATAGAAATGTTTACTGCTAATAATTTCCGTTGTTGCCATTTTTAAGATTGAAATCACGTATATGTCTTCAAGTTCTTGTACAGCACTGTAGAGATGTCAGTCACAGTGTTTACATGTGCTTCATCGATTTTGAAAAAGCTTTTGATAAAATAAGACACAGCAAACTATTACAAATCGTGAAACAAGTGGGACAAAATGACAAAGATATCCGAATCATAAGAATCTGTATTGGCATCAGGTAGCAAATGTGAGACTAGGCCAAAAATACTCCGATGATGCAGTAATACGAACACGGATCAGACAGGGCTGTATTCTGTCTCTGCTGTTATTGACTCTGAGTCAATTTTCAATGAAGCACTGGAAAACATTGATGCTGGCCTCAAAGTAAATGGTGTTCAGATCAACAATTTAAGATATGCTGTTGATACAGTTCTGCTTGCCAGTAAGCATGAAGGAGTCAGTCAGCCAGTCAGCTCCTCATCAACAGAGTCTCAAAAATATCTGAAAAATATAGCTTGAAGCTTAACACCTCAGAAACCAAGATCATGGTCGTCAGCAAACAACCCATTAATTTACCACTGATAAATTCGGAAGGAATACCATTAGAAAAAATTAAAAGGATCATGTACCTCGGTTTTAATTTACATGAAAGCTGGGACATGATCAGTGAAGTTAAGACAAGGATAGAGAAAGCTTGAACAGCATTCTTCAAAATGAAAAAGGTCTTCTGCAGTCACAACATAAGCCTGAGACTGATGTTACATCTTTTCTAACTTGCTCTATGGAATAGAGAGTTGGTCTCTGACAGAAAACCACTTGAAGAAACTAGAAGCATTTGAAATGTGGATTTACAGACGACTGTTACGTATATACTGGATTAACAAAATCACAAATGAGGAGGTGACAAGCCGCCTGGGAAAGCAAAGGGAAATAATCAAAGCCATTAAAAAGTGAACGTTAAAATATTTTGGACATGTGATGCAACACCCAGAAAAATATGGCATCCATCACTTAATCCTCCAGGAAAGATTGAAGGCCAAAGAGGTCCAGGCAGAAGAAGAACATCATGGCTTCAGAACCTAAGGGACTGGTTTGGATAAAGCTCAGCAGCACTTTTTCATACGGCTGTTGACAAAAATAGGATTGCCAACATGATTGCCAACGTCTGATGACGGATATGGCACAAGAAGAATAAGAAGAAGAAAATATGTCTTCATATATTGTATGATAGAACTTCTATAATCTAAGGCTTGCAGAAAGAAGACATTAATGGATACTTGGAAGAGTGTATAGAAATCAGTTAAAGTTTGTTAAAGTCAATGACCTAATAAATTTATTATGGCCAGGAATGTTATGGCAGTCAGATCTTCCTAGGTCTGAGTAGGAATAATCAAGGTCATCACAAATTTGTATCTAAACATTAGAAGAATTCACTGTGTACATTACCCTCAAGGTTGTTTGTTTGCTTTTTAATTTGTATAGTCTGCATTTTTAAAGGAAATGTAGATGCTAGATCTGATAAAGTCATTTTAATTTCTGAAGCATTTTTGGCTACATTGAAAAATGATGAGCCCACTATTATAAGCGGTAGTATTAATGGAGATTTACAAATAATTGTACATGGGATGGTTCAAATCCTAGAATCATAGAGTGGAATAGGCCAGCTAGGTCCAACCTCCTGGTAAGGGTAGGGATTCAGATTAAAGCATCTGGTCAGATGGCTACTTGACTGCATCCATGAAGAGGAGCCCACCATCCTTCTGGATAAGTAATTCTACTGTTGAACAGCTTTCCCCCCAACACTCAATTGGAATCCCACTTTTTTGTTATTTAAATCCATTATTCAATATCTTACACTCTGAAATGTGAGGAAACCATTGATCTTTTATATGAGCATCTGTCAAGTATTTGGAGAGTGCTGTCATGGCCTCATTGAATCATCTTTTCTCAGGGCTAACCATACCCAGGTCCTTCAATCTCTCATCCCAGGTTTTACTTTCTAATCCCCTGATCATCTTTGTTATCCTTCTTTTAAAATGTTCCATTTTCTTGAATTCTTCTTAAAGTATGATTTGCAGACTTGGATACAATAATTAAGATGGTATCAGAAGAAAGTAGAACAGAGTGAAAATATTATTTTCCATGATTTGGAAATTACAGATGTGGATGAAGTCTAAAATTACGTTTATAGTACTTTCTTTACAGGTACAATACATTGTAGGCTCATATTCAGATTCAAGATCTATCTCACAAATACTATTACATGTAGTCAGATATCCCACATCCTCTATCAGTACATTTACTCTTGGGCATCAGCAAGGATTATTATAGTTCCTACATTGCATTATGCTGTTTGTTTCTCCTGCTTGTTAGCTGTAGGAGACTACAAGCCTTTAATCTCATAATAAAGGTACAGAAAAAGAACTTTATTACCCATAATTAAAAAGTGCATCCAAATAATGTACAGGTGAATTTTAGTTCTTCTGTAACACTGAATGTTGCAAACAATATGCCATGATCACACTTCTTATTCCTTGAGTATCTTTTTACTTGAGTGTACATTTAAAATTGCATTCTGATATATTCATCCCTCTAGGAATTATGTAAATACAATAACATCTATATTGAATCAAAGAGGAATTGAATCTTGACAATTGAGAGTTAATCATATGAAATTAGTGTGTTGTACCCATGGCACACAGAACAGTTTTACACCTACCTGCTGCACTCAAATACCAGCCCTATTATAGCAAAAACCTGCATAGTTTTGTTAGGGTTTGCACAGCAGCACTTAAAATACATCAGAAGATGACCTGTCTATCAAATCAATTTTAATGAGCAGCAGTTGGATAAGAAGAGGCAGTTGCACTTCCAGACTTGCACTATGGAGGGATGTCAAACTCACGTCGTCATTTTATTATGTGATGTATTGCGACTTTCCCTCCTTTGCTAAACGGAGGGTGGGGGTGGCCACCATGTGACGCATCTGGCCTGCGGGCTGCGACTTTGACACTGTTGGTATATGGGAATGACCTTGGGAGACAGGAGGAAAAGCTAGAGTCAGAAAAAAATGAAATGCTATTTCCAGGCTTATGAAAATGCATGGCTTTCTTAAACAAGGTCTGGTTCTTTTTTAAAAAATAAGTGGGTTAAATGTGTTAATATAAGCAATGTGAACTGAAGTGTGATCTCTTGTGGTATAGATAGATCCTTGTGGCATTCAGTGTGAATTCTGATTTTAAAAATATGCTTTTGAAAACTTTATATTAAACATGAGTAGTTTGTTTTTCAGTTCCAAATGGCTTATATTTATATTGGAATAAAATATTTCCTCTATGCTTTTCTCCAGTTATTTAGAGTGATGGTAAACATATGGAAAGATAGTTAGTTACAATGCCGGAATCATAGGAACTTTATTCAGATACTTTTTAAAAGCAAGATTACATTTGTGTGTTAGTTTTCATTTTGTTTATATCTAAGACAAAGAGTCTACGCTGGATGCTATATGTATCTTAATATTGCATCCACAGTGTGTGCAATAGAATTGTTATAAGCAATGTGGTTTGTCTTGAATAGAGTATATTATTTGAATTAATGTGAAATTCTACAAACTTCAGCAATAACTTGTTAGTAGAAAATATATTAAGAATTCTAAATATTA
The DNA here is from genome assembly GCA_030761175.1 of Masticophis lateralis. Lineage (NCBI taxonomy): Eukaryota > Metazoa > Chordata > Lepidosauria > Squamata > Colubridae > Masticophis > Masticophis lateralis. The sequence continues at coordinate 258,264,974 of JAUDYJ010000001.1, read as the reverse complement.
AATGCTGTCAATTCAAAACAGCATTTAGTATTTAGAGTTCTTAATATAACATGGCACTAATTTGCAGTTTATTTCTTTGACAACTTTTTTTTGGGGAAAAATAAATTTCTAGAACTTTATTATGATATTTGATATTTGTCTTTTTCTTTTATTTGTAGGCTCAGCAGATGGTTTGGGGAAAATAATACAGAGATTTCCCTTAAAGGATTTGGATGATACTCCTTTTCCACAAGGAATAGAGTTGGTAAGTTGATCTGTAGCATGAATTTATAAACTTTTAATTCTGGGTTTGTACATCCCACTTTGCCCCATAAGGTTAGCTTAGCTTCAACTATAAATTTATATTGTGAACAAATCATTGCTTTGAGTATTAGAACTTAGTAGGATGTGTGAATGTGAGATTCTGGGCTTCATTTTCTGGTGTTCATTTTTGAGAGGAAGAATTCATAATATCACAAATTTGTCAGATTTCAAGAAAAGAGGAGTGGAGGCACAGAACAAATGTTGATGTTAATATTTTCTTCTGAATTAAAAACTGTTCAAGTAATAAACTTTCTGTGAATTGAGAACTGCTGGGCTTCTTCTTTTAATAATGGTAACTTCTTTATTGCAGTGCACAATTTGATGTATGGAGAAAAGTCTGGACTATGATGATTTTGATTTAATTGCAGCCAAAAATGCCATATTTCATAAACTAGTTTTAAATCAGTGAGCTGAAGGCAATTCATCTCAGTTTTCACCAAAAATTCTGAAGACTTTATTACTTAGAAGCAGAGAGTGAAATGCTCCCGATTCGGACTGGATCACCCGATCTGGTAGCGATGGCAGCGGGTGGCTCAGAGAACTGGTAGCAAACATCTCTGCCCCCCACCCATGCCCAGCTGAGCCGCGCAATTATCAGAGGCTTTTTAAAAAAAAATTAAAAGCATTTTTTCTACAACAACCTCTTCGGCCGAACAAATGCTTTTAAAAGTAAAAGTAAAAAAAAAAAAAAGCCTCTGATAATCCCACAGCTCAACTGGGATCGTCAGAGGCTTTTAAAAGGCCTCTGATGATCCCTTTTTAAAAGAAAAAATGCTTTTAAAAGCCTCTGGCGTTCCCAGCTGAGTTGCCTAATCGTCAGAGGCTTTTTTTTAAAAAAAAAAACAACCTCTGCCAGTCAGGCAACTCAGCTGAGATCGTCAGAGGCTTTTAAAAGCATTTTTTAAAACAAATGGTTTTAAAAGTTAAAAAAAAAAGTTGGCCATGCCCACCCAGTCACATTACCCCTCCCACCAAACCACGCCCACAGAACTGGTAGTAACAAATTTTAAATTTCACCATTGCTTAGAAAACTGTCAGTATATAATACCAGGCATGTATGGATTATACATTATCTGCACTGTAAATATCAAGGCACAGTCAATCCAACTTAATCAACCATTGAGTACCATCTGTGTAGAAGCCAATACCATGATTGAACTCCATACAATAGCTTCAATTTTAATAGTATTCTCCTTGGATAATTACTCTAAAATATGTAGCATTTATACACAATATTTAAAATCTTATTTAGGGATCCTATATGCAGACATTCTGTATATTTAGATTGGCATCCAGGATAAGGCATATTTTAGTGTTACAGCAGCCATATGGCATAGAGGCTTTCTGGCACTCATGCATACAGTAAGGCGAAGTGTAAACATAGTTCTTTGGTTCTGAGCCATAAAAGGAAATGCTTATCACTATACATTTGCACATGCAAGACTAACTGTGAGCTTCCTGTTCTTATAAACAAGATCATGATATTCTGACATAAATTGTGAACGGATATGCATAATAACCCATGATTTTGGTGTTTTAAGAGTTCCATACATACAGTGGGAACATTTTTTTCTGTTTCTTGTAAAAGTCACATTGTCAGGAAAATATTTTTAGAGATGTGATTCAAAAATTTAGCATAATGAATTCTTGGCTAAGATGCATTTATATTATGGGAAAAGAATACAATAAGAGCAATCAGTTCTGAAGTTTTATTATCCAAAAAGGCTTCTCTTTAAATTATAGTTGTATTTATATTAATAAATAGGAATTTCAGAAAGAAAGTTGCTGGCCTTTTGAAAACAGGTAATACTTCACGGACTCTTGATGCTAGGGATGTTACAACACATATAGAGGGGTTTTTTTATATTTTTTATTTAGGTATATTTACATTTATTATTTTTATACTGTGGCATTTCATGTAATTTGTTGAAAGCTGGTAACAGTTCAATTCAAAGCAAAAACAACTTTATAAACAATGTACTGTAAACTCATTGTCATGTCTCATATACAAACCTAGCTTACATATGAACTTAATGGTTTACAAATTGATGATTATTAAATATCTATAAAACTTTCCACAAGTTTTGATAAAAGTGATAACCAGCATTTCTATTACTTCTTTTAAAATTGCTGCTTAGATTAGGGTTTCCTGTCTGATATGCTATTTTCTTTCTTCTGTCACATGCTCAGAGTATTGTACATGGGTTTTATGTGTGTTTCCATCCTTATCTTTTTCAGATCTAGGCCTCCTTTGCTTCAATAGGTTGCAATCATGTAGCACTGAGCCATAATAAAGAAGTTCTTTTTTTATTTTATGAGAAATGAGGACATAATGAGGACATAATGACAATCACATCTTGTTTTTAGAAATAATGTAATGTACAATTCTCTTTGTTCCCAACTATTTGTAAAGACAGAAATACATAATTCCTTCCTTAATTACAAATGACATTGCATTTATTGCCAAATGGATGATGGGACACTCTATCCTAGCTCCATACCCTCTGATCAGTTTTTTAAAAGCCAATTTATTTCTTAGTCTGTGGAATGTCTACTATGGTAGTCACTATAATCCAGGTTTATTATAATATTGTCTGTTAATTTTCATACAGCTAAATATTTAAAATTCAAATAAAATATACATTGACCTTAAATAAATTAGAATAGGCACTTCATTTAAAACAAAAATTCCAAAAAGTTGCATCATTTTGCAGTATCTAAATATGTGGAAACTTTGTGTTACATTTCCAGTGATTCTGAGAAAGTTGAATTCCCTGAGCTAAAAATGTATTTAGAGTTCACAATGCTCTAAAACTGAATTTTAGTTGTGTCATTTTTAATGTCAAATCATATGTTTCTTCATTTCCAATAGAAGAATTCCATTCATTTTTAGAAATATAAATCTCTAAACTAAACTGCATTGTTTTCTGAGGTTCAGAACAGGAAGCATATCCCTATATAAAATACGAAGTATTTTCAAAATCAAGTGGATATTTGAATTGCACATTAAACCACTTGGTTTAGTGAAATATATTTCAGTTCAAAAGCATTAGTTATTAGCATACCCGGCAAGCAGGTTTGTACAATTTTAAAAAATATTCTTTAAATATTGTCTTTATTTTTATAAATAGTCAAAGTGTGGACATATCTAATACTACTTCCTCATCCTAGTTTCTCCATAGTAGCCATGAGTGGAGCTGAGAGAGAGTGACTGGCTCAAAATCACCTAGCCAGCTTCCATGCCCTTCTAAAGAGCTGCCTTTAATGCTGGTCTAAAGAACTACGGTATCCTAGCCTTGAATTACATGAAATAAATTTAGGACACCAAAATATTGAGAGGGCAATATTATATCAGTTTCTGAAAAGATATGCAAAACACATATTTTTGCTATACTTTTAAAAGGAAGTGTAGGTCATTCTATTCTATTGAGCTATTTTGTGAACTTTGTTAATTGTTTCATTGAAATGAATCCAGATATTTCTATGTAGTAATAATCTTGTTTTAACCTATCAAACAAGATTGGTTAAACAATTTTAATTCTAGTCAAATATATAAGACCTTAATCAATATAGTTTGAAAGTAACATTACAGGTCAAAGTTATCTTAAAAGTCATGATTCCCTTTGTTCCAAATCAGTTTCAACAAATATTTGTCACTCTCATTTCTGAATCTTATCCCAGAATACCAAATGCAACTAAGCGTAGAGTTCATTTTGGAAAACTTACTCTTCTAGGTCTAATGTTCCATTTTTTATTGAAATAAATCTTGATGTTCTATTCTAAAACAAAATATTCTTTAACAAAATGTTTTTATTTCAAATGAGATGATAAGCCAAATAATTTAAAAGATAAACTCCCAAAGTAAACTGTGTAATTTAAAGGCCATTAAATATCAATATCAAAGTACTAAAAAGAAAATGAAAAACTAGTCCAGCAAAAAATAAATAAAAAAAGGTACTTGGCAGTGAAGTAGTGGGGGGGGGGGAGGGGGGATAGAGGGGGGGGGGGAAACTATTCATTCCCATTAAAGATTTCAATTTCTGACAATCCATTAAAATTAATCACTAGTTAAAACGTGAAATTTAAGTTTTATTTATTTCTCCCGCTATGCTGAAAATCAGTCCTTAGCTTTTTCTTTTTCTTATCTTCTTCATGTAGTCCAACTTGAAATGTTTTTATGATATCCCAGCTTTTGCTTAAATAAATTGTGTTTATTAGTTTAGTTTAAGTTTACTTTATTGTCATTACACCTTGTACAACGAAATTAAATGCCATCTTCAGTGTACATCGTACAAAAGAAAACTATAAAAATAAAACAAAGACACACATCCTTCACATTCTATACAATTGAATTGAAAAACCCTGATACTGCATTAATATTATACTATACAGTAGAATTCAGTATAGTTACTGCTCTGAGATAGAAGCTGTTTTTCAGCCTATTTATCCTTGTTTTTATTATCCTGTACTGTCTGCCAGATGGTAATAGTTCAAAAAAGGGTGCCCAGGATGAGATGGATCTTTAAAAATGTTTTGAACTTTCTTAAGGCAGTGGGAGCTATAGAGTTCTTTCAAGAAGGGGAGAGGGCAACCAGTGATCCTCTGGGCAATGATGGAGCACTGTCCTATCTGCCATTGTGCAATTGGCAATCCATACATAGGTGCAGTAAGTTAAAATACTCTCTATAGTGCAGCAGTAGAAGACCCACTGGTTAAAATGTGAAATTTATGTTTTATTTATTTCTCTCACTATGCTGAATACAGTTCTTAGCTTTTTCTTTTTCTTATCTTCTTCATATAGTCCACCTTGAAATGTTTTTATGATATCCCAGCTCTTGCTTAAATAAATCAGTTGGGCTTATAATTGTAGTTCTTATGACATATTTTCAAACTAAATATTTTTCTAAATTTCTAATGCTGTAGCCATTATTAGCCTCCTCTTCTCTGAAAATGACTCTTGGTTATTCCTCATCACTGCTTTTTCTTTTTCTATCATTTGAACATAAATTAGTAAGTGAAGCTCGTATTTTTAACAGTGTCTCAATTTAATTTTTAGTAGACTTTATTTTTTTTTTAAAATTTGATTTACATGCTTCCCTCTCCAGAGACTCAGGGCAGCTTACAATGCGTTAAGCAATAACCTTCATACTTTTGTATATTTTATACAAAATCTACTTATTGCCCCTACAAACTGGGTCCTCAATTTACCTACCTTAGAAAGGATGGAAGGCTGAGTCAACCTTGAGCCTGGTGAGATTCGAATTTACAGTAATTGCAGACAGCTGGATTACAATGCATTAGTCGGCTGATCTATCCAGGCTCTATTGTAAATTTTGCGGAAGTCACTATTTATATCCTTAATTTAAAAAGCTACATTTTAAATAAATTGAACTGAATTTATTGATGCTTCTGTTAAAACCAAAGTACCAAGCAATTCACCTGAGATGTCAAAAAGACATGGTTAGGGATATGCACTATTACGATCAGGTGTCATTTCCATTTGTTTAGTTGGTTCTTTTTCCTAGATGGGATTAAAACTATGTGTAAGTAATATATAAAACAAAAATATGATTAAATTTATTACTATGTTCTATGAAAATACACATGCTAGGTTTAAACTTTGCTACCGTGCATGTGCATTCATGTGTTGCATAATGAATCACTAAGTCTCTTCTCTAATCATGTGTTTGTAGTTTTCAGTTCAAGTGTATACAAGTACAAGAATGCATGTATTGCATAGCAGGTCAGTTACACTGCTAAGTGCTTTTTGGTGAGTTCTTCATCAAAAGCTCCTCTTCTCTTTTCAAACTGAAACGTCAAAGTTTGAGAAAAACTTAATTTTTATTTTATTAATTTTTATTAATAAAATAAATTATAATCCCAGTCATGCATACTTTTAAGTAGTTCATACTATAAATTATATCTGAGTTATTTGTAGAAGATCTGCAGGTTCTCATTCTAAAGATATATATGTCTTTTTAATAGCTAATCTGAAGATAATTTTAAGATTCAGGATAATTAATATAAAAAATTATTGTGGTGCAGGCTAGAAGCATTTCGTCAATTCTCTTCCACTAATATCTCCCCCCCCCTTAGTTTTATAGTATTAACTACAATACAGTATTACCTTCTCTCTCTCTCTCTCTCTCTCTCTCCCTCCCTCCCTCCCACACCCACCCACCCACCCACCCAAACAGCGATGACAAATAATTTGGTGAGTGTTAATTGTGGTGAAAAAATATATCAGTTTATTGTGATTTTTAGAGTTTTATTTAGATTCAGGTGATCCAAACAGATGAAACATATAGTTTTGGGCCATACTAAATCAAAGTAAATGTTCTTTAGACCATAATTAAAATTTAATTTTGTTACTTCCTAATTTGTCTAAAATTTGATTACACCCTGTATTCCTAAATAGAGTGGGAAGACGATGAAGAGATAGTTTTGTGACTGACAATTTTAGTTCTTATTCACAGTGAATGTTTTTATCAGGGCTCTCCAATCATAATACTTTGAGTGTGGGAATGTTGCAATAATTTTGCATAGTTCAGCACTTTCTGTTGTTTTCTGTTCCTGGAGCAAAGAAAGTAAAATGTTTTTGTGATGTTTGTGGGACTGAAGAGAGTGTGGCATTAGTCTATGCTGGGAACATGCCGTATTTTTAAAGTCTTCTGCCTCTCTTCCTCCTGTCATCCATCCAAATCCTATTGCACTTTCAACCACTTTCACTTCTTTTTCCATGTTATTTTTACTACTGCTTCTAGCATTTTTATACAAAGTACTTGTATAAAAAGCCCTTATATTTATGCAAAAGCAGTTACCTTTTTTAAGATCAGTTCCTCTACATCAGTTCTACCAGCTAGATCAGGGGTGTCAAACTCTTAGCATCACGGTGGCGTCACATGACATATCGGGACTTTTTTCCCCTTCGCTAAACCAGGTGGGGGTGGGGCCAGCACGTGATGCATCCAGTCCACAGGCAACAAGTTTGACACCCCTGACCTAGTTCATTCATTCTTAATTGCAGCTGCATGTAATTATGTATGTAAGTAAGTTTCCAACTTAGTCAGCTGTTCTTAATAGGAAAATTAGACAGTAATGTAATTTCTCTCTCCTAAGGAGGTACACCTAATGGAACTAAGAAGAAGCACCTTCTCTGTGGTGGCTCCTCTTCACATCACATCCCCACAGAAAAGATTGCCTCTTACTTGAACACTCTTTTTCAAGGCCCTGAAGATCTGATTTTGCCAATGGGCCTGGGGAACACAGAATGAGGAGGGGGGGAGACCATCAAGTTATTGATTGACTGATTATTGTCACTAGGGAACGGGGGTATTATCACATTTTATTGTTACATATTGAGCTTTTACTTTTGTAAGTCGCCTGGAGTTGGGTAGCCATATAAATTTGCTTAAATAAATGGGTTAAATAATAATAAAAACAAGTTTTATGGATGATAAATGTTGATTTGTTTATTTCTTGAAAGATGCTCAAGTAGCTAGAAAGTTTATGTTCAGACAATCTTTTCCTTTTCTTCAGTTTTTTCATCTGTTCTATCACTAAGTAAAAACTACTGGATATTGTGTATAGTGACAATAAAAATTTATTATGCATAGTAATAGTAAAAAGTCCAGACATTTTCAGTTCACACAGCAAGATAATATTAGAAATTACAGAGTTATCAGAGAAAAAGAGGCATCTTGCTTCAAAATATTGAGTAGACAGTTAGCAACTGGATTTAAGCAGTGTTTTAAATTTTATTTTCCATTGCAAATGTCAGATTGATCTAGTTTTTAGTAATACATCTTGACTGTCTTTTAAAACTGCATACCAGAAAAGCTTAGTTCATAGTGATTGTTCTTGATTCTGGTTGTACTCATTAACTTGCAGAGACTTGCTGATGGTTTGAAGTTTCTAAGATGTGATGTTGGATCTTTTATCTGTTTTATGAGCTTTACATTAAATTTGACCTCCTTTTCCCCATTTAATAGTGGAATTGGAGCTTGTTTAAGAAAAAAAGCAGTTCATACTTTTTCCATATTTAGTCATATTCTTGAGGAAAGGTACTCAAAAGCAGTGATTTCTAGAGGGTCAAGATCAGATGCTTTGCTATTTGCTATCTCTGGCAATCTCTTAATTGATCTTTAAAAGATGAAAGTTATCAACCACTCCAAAGTCAGCATCAAGATAAATAAATCCTTTTGTGTGAGGTGATAAAATCTCAGAAATATGTTTTATTCTTTTTCTACTCTAATACATCTCTGCCCTAATTGTGTTTATCTTATTTATTCGTCTTGTCCTTTCATCAAGGGGGATCATGTATCACCTTTTTTCTCATTTCTTCTATGAGGCAGTATTGAGAAGGGCAAGTTAGACCAAAATACTGACTATTCATAAACTGGGAACTTTCTTATTGGAGATGAAGAAAAACTGTAATATGTGATATAAATATAATTTCTGTGCATTGTATCTACTGCTATGATTCATCCACCTATTATTTTGCCATTTATGCTTTGTTGCTTAATGTTACTTTTACAGGAAATGCCGTTTCCTATAAAAATATAAGAAAGTAGCCATAACACTGTATATGGATACTTTGTTAACTTTAACCATACGTGTTTTGTAAACAAAAAGCAAAATAATATCCTTTTTCTAGGGCCAAATTTGTTTTTATACCAAATCTTAGATGATTGATTCATAGAACAGTGTTGTCTACCAATAGCTGTTGGTAACAACAGTTCTCCAGGGTTTCAAACTGCAATACTTTCCAGCTGTAGTTGGAGTGGGCAGGAGTTAAACCTTCAATAACAACATAAAAAACTGAAAAATCATAATATCAGCAATACTTAAATTTCTTCAGTTCTCCTTATGGGCTTGATACCACCACATTTTTTAAACTTACTAAGGTAGTCAATTTATCTGTGGATCCTGCAACAGTTGCAAGTATGAAAAATGGTTATAAGTCACTTTTTTCAGTGCTGTTGTAACTTCAAACGGTCACTAAATGAACAGTTGTCAAGGTCTATTGTATATATCTATTCTCATATTAAGAAAATTTGTTAGACCTGAACATTCCTCACAAACACGAGAAGTAGAACTCTGCTTTATCACTGCTTTTTCATTTTTGTTCTGGATCCTCTCTAGGAACTCATTTGGATCATTGGTGCTATATAATATTTCTGTAGAGGACAGGAGATGCTGCATTCTTTCTGGGAAACCTGATGATCTATTCCAAAGGATGTCAAGTATTTCAGGTGCTTGATACTGATTCCTTGGTAGCAGCATCTGTCCTCATATTTCTGGTGCTGCTTGTGGAGAGTTAAGAAGTCATAGCAGGAACCATACAATAGTTTCAACTTCAGATCATTTTTGGTGTCTATAAAGAGTTCATGAAAAGGAATATGGTTTGGTCATCAATAATCTTCAACCAAATTTTATCATTGCTGAAGTGTTATAGCTTTCCTGTAAGAGTACTGGGCACTGTGGACTGTAAGAATAATAATTTGATACATGTGCTCAAAATTCGGACACTTGTCAACTGGTTCATATTTATGCTGGCTGCAGTGTCCCAGGTCATGTGATCACCTTTTGCAACTTTCACATAGGCAGAATGAATGGGGAAGTCAGATTCACTTAACAAATGTGTTTCTAAACTGCAGTGATTCATTTAAGAACTATGGCAAGAAAAGTTGTAAAATTGGACAAAACTCACTTCAATTCTATTTTCTTTTCACTGAAAGCCATATTTCATACTTGCTCTTACAATATTCTAATTCTTATGCTTGTATCCTAATTTTTTTCAGCCTGAATTTTTCACATTTACTTTGGGACGTTTCAGGATTCTATTTTTGTTTAATACTTTGACTTTGGTTTAACTCTTGGACTTTGGTTTAACAATTGAACTAACTTCGGAATTTGCTTTAGCATCCAGACTTCGCATTTCGTATCATAATGTATGAACTTGTTCTTTATAAAATATCCAATTCATTCTGTCCATTAGTGACCTGATCTAAACAATGTTTTAGTTCTGTATGATAATGCCTATAAAGATTTCCTTCTTTCCTTTTCTGTCTGGAATTTGACAGATTAAATTCTTTCAAGACAAGAAGTGTAGACATGAACAGGTCATGATAAAAGATAGGAAAAACGAAGTAAGCAACAGCCAAAATGGGAATGATGGAAACAAAAATGAATGTAAAAAAGATGTCAGAACAATACTGAAAACAAACGAAATGACTGAAGTCTTAGGAATTCTGAATTTAAATTATCTTCTACTAGATGTGTTATAATGCAATGTCTCATTCAGTTTCAGAAAAAAGCACAGGTAAGTTTAAGAGGTCTTAATGACATCCTATTACAAGTCATACGTAAATTCCGATGAATAAAGATAACATGGACTAATACTGATTAATGTTGCTGGAAGTCATAAATAGGGAGTGGGCTTGTGATGAGTAGCAACAAATAATTACTGATGAATATTTTGCCTGCATATATTAAGATAATGATATTATAATTTAATATATAACTTAATAAGAGAAAATTATCATAGGCAAGAATTAATCATGAAATTCCATGGAAATTAGTATTTTTTAAGGATGTGTTTTAGCAACATCCAAGAAATACTTTACCTTTCTCTGCATGCCACCATATTAGGAAAAGGTTTGTACTATGAAATTAGATTTTGTAAAAGTATTTTTAAAGTATTCATTTAAGTGACACATCAGCATCTTAATGATTCAGTGTAATTATTAACTATTGAACCACATCATTATTAGATATGCCTAATTATGTTTCATGTTTAAACTTTGCTGTGGTTTATTTTCAGGAAAAATAATAAAGATGACATATTAATGTTTTGATCATAGAATTAGTACTCCTGGAAATTGAAGCATTAGATATACTGTATAATACTGTAACTTTGGGTTTTCAAGTTTGAGGATTTGAATTAGATTCAGTGGAAGTTTCAATACAGATATTGTTACCATTACACAATTTTAATGATAGAATGACTACAGAATATATGTTCATTGGTATCCTACATAGCCTTATTAGATAACAAATTGCATAAACTTTGAATTTATAATAATATACAAAATCAAACTTACACAAATATATTATTAGTTAAGTAATCCAGTTTGGTCTGCTTTAGAAACATGTTTATGACAAATAAATTTAAAACTGAAAAGATATAAATATGTTCTGAATTTTATTTTGACTGAATTTGTACAATCAAAATCAAACCAATGCAGGGCATGTTCATTCTAGCATCATTAGGAACATGTTTAGCTTAATAATTATATAGTGTCATCTTCACTCAAATTTCATTAGATTTTGTCACAGAAAAAAACTGCAGAAATCTTTAAAATAAAGAGAACAGATTTCAAATACACATAAGTGTATGCTAAAAAAAAATCTGCATTGGTTTGTTGGTATTTGGTGTGTTTTATTTTCTTCCCTACCTCTCCATAATGGTTAACTTTTCTATAATTTTTATTCGTTATGATTAATAAAAATTCTAGCTATTTAGATTTCTTTCCTTTTCTTTTTTTGTATTTGATAATAGAAGAATGGAATGACATTTCCCTGCTGCTTGTTCTAATCTAGGGATCAAACTGGATTGAACTCTTCCTGGAGTGATCCAGATTAAATATCATTTCTAGAGCTGTGCTTCAATCTTCAATTCTTTCTTTTGTTAAAATTATATCTATCTATCAAAACATTATTAAAGAGTCTCATGCTAAGTCTACTTGAAAGTTTGGGTTATTTACTCATTTCTGCAACTTTTGTTCTGTTTTAATCTGACTAACTGAGAGATGTATGAAAGGAAAGAAAGGAATTTACCTCTTACAAGCGCAATAATTAATAAGCATCCAAATAATTGCACCCTTACTGAATCTACAGTTTCATCACTTAACAATTCCTTCCTTCCCAGAGGCTTTTTAATCAGCCAGGGATTAACAAGCTTCTGAAGTATCATCTTCGCAGGAGTCAATTTTGTCTCTGGCAGCTTGTACCAGTGAAACGGGGCAAGAATAATATCCAAAGGAGCTAGAGTTTGTTTCATCCACTTCATCAAGATCCACAAGCTCAAACTCATTCCAAGAAACATAAGAAGACATCACCCATACCATCTTTTCACATTTTACCCAAATGACAAATCCAAGTCGAGAAGACAAGTGCCTAGGTGTCTCTTTTATTGCTTCTTCTCCCAAAGCTCCCATTATGCCAAGCAGCTCCCTGGGTTTGGCCAGTCAGAAATGACACTGGAATTCTGCACCTTTGTTATTCTGTGTTCTATAAATTAATTAGCTACTCTGCTGAATTGCTGTCCAAATTCCTTACCAAACAAAATTTGAAAAGACCATAGGGCCCATTAATTGTCTGAGTTGCTCCATCGTAATTGGTCTTCCATGTGAAGTTGATGGCTCTGGTTAGCCCCAAGATTATGAAAAAGTGATTTTTCTAGAAAGGGTCAATGGAAAACCTTATTAACAATTAACAACTTCATCTGTTATTTATGTTTTATCTGCTCTAGAGCAAAAAAACAGATCTAAGACATGCTCTTCTGTATATATTGTGCTATAAGTGATATGTGACAAACCCATACTTGTCACATGAGCAGTGAAATTCCCAGTTGCCTCTAACTTTACTCCAACAAAGATGGAATCAAATTGCCCACACAAACAGCCTGAGTTAATCAACCACCCCTATGGCAATGACGTCAAACAGTCTGGGCTGAATGGGTATCATATAACTTAGACAATGGTGCAAGAATAGCATTCTTAGTTTTTCCTTCAATTCCAAGAAGGCCTCCTATCCAGTCACCTGCTGAATAGAGTTATTGGATTTTATGAGGTTATCCTAATAAACTCTTATTAACCTCTCCTCCTCTGCCTAAAAGTTGAGACTGATGTAACATCCACAGTAAAGATGGGGATATTTCAGATAGGAGAATTCTCGTATCTTCCCTTATCTGTGGATGAGGATAGATTTATTGTAGAGATCTGGCATTTTGCTTGAGTTCCAGGCTTTCTACTGTTTGGATCTTAAATTGAAACCAAGGGACCAGAAATAGAAATTGGCTGCAGATTTCCAAATTATTTTCTCTATCAGGTGCTCACTATCATCTCCTGTCACTTCCCTTTCTTGTCACCACAGTAATCCTTCCCTTCTTCCCATTACCCATTTACCCTTCCTTAGCCTTGGATTATACAAGAATGGGGATCTCCTTCTAAAAATCTTCAAGGGGAACAATAAGCTTCCCACACTTCTGAAAGTGACCCTGCTTCTTGCATTCTCCACCTACCTACCCAACCCATCAATATTTTTTTCACCTTCTGCCCTCTTATCCATAATCCAACTTCCATCTTGGTTTCATTGGACTAGGCAGCAGGAATCCCTTCTATTCTCCTTAGGGAACAGCCTTCGTCTTTCTCTGTTTTTTGCCCAGAAAAACTTTTCATTTAATCCTACCTCCACCATCCCTTTGACCTTCCACTTCTCATTCCAGCACCTCCAATTGAGTATAATCAGACTAACTCTGTCTACTCTTTGCTTTCCCATGTATCCTTGATTTTAGTTCTTTATAGTCTTGTTTGTTGATCTCCTTGCCCCAGGTTGTCATATGGCTACTTCCTCTCATACTTCTGACCTCTTAGCTGAAAGGTAGTGATGCTCTCCACATATTTTGGTCACAATTTTTGTAGATCCTCTTGCTGGCTTTCAGTTTCCCATATATTACCCTTTGATTGTTTTCTGAATGGTAGCAACTGCAGAATGGATCCCACTTGATAAAAAGCATCCACAAAAGAGACCTAAAACAAGATGGATTGACAACATCAGCAAGTATTGCATTCCCAATTGGCAAAAGAAAGTTCAGGACCATATTGGTTGGAAACAGGCGGAAGAGGCCTTTATCCTGCAGTGGGTAGACAGTGGCTAAAATGATGAGGAGGAGGAGGAGGAGGAAGAGGAGGAGGAGGAACTGTAGATATAACTGTGCACAGCCACAGTTGCCACAGCCGTCAATATTTTTCTCTTGGAGTTGCGTTGAAAGTTACAACAGCATTGAGAAAAGCATATGACCATTTTTCACACTTAATGACCATTGCAGGATCTCCATGGTCCTGCAGTGATCAAAGTTCAGATGCTTGGCAGCTGATTCATATTTATGAATCAGTTGCCACCCACAGTTGTAGTGCCCTGAAGTCATGTGATCACCTTTTGCAACCTTTGACAAGCAAAGTCAATGGGGAAATCAGATTCACTTAACAACCATGTTACCAACTTAACAACTACAGTGGTTCATTAACAACCATGGCAAGAAAAGTCGTAAAATGGGGGCAAACTTACTTGACAAATGTTTCATTTAGCAACATAAATTTTGGGCTCAATTGTGGTCATATCTCAAGAACTACCTCTATTCTAGCACCATCTCAATATGTATCTACCGAAAGCAAAAGAAATACTTTGAGAAAGATTGTTTAGATCTGTGCAAGCCCCAGCAAGTTAGAAATAGTATACTTTCGCCTATATTAATCAGCTGGAAAGTTAATTACATGGATATAGGAATTCTAAAGTATTTCTTTTTTGTAAACCACTAATCTGATCTGCATCCCTAAGATACAAATTGAAATAGTTTTTTAAAAATATAATTTGAACTTCTTTTGTGAAGTTCAAATCTTAACTATTTGATGTGCAAAAAATTAAAAATATATATTTTCTGAGACATCATGTTGTGTTTATATGTAATTTTACATGCAGCTTTAAGAAATTTGTTGAATATCACCCAGTGTGAGATGGGCAGTCATATAAATATGATAAATAAGTAACTGTGCAGAAAACATAGGATTTATGGATGTCTGTGAAACTAATAGGCATTGAAAATTCTTTGTTATGTGTGTGATTTTATTTCATATGAGCAGAAAGGTAACTTTAAGAAGGTTGAATAATGATCTCTTATGATTTGTACTTCTTGCATATTAGAATGCATTTAAAATATGATGAAAATGAGATTTGTCATTTTTGAGACAATTATGAAAACTTAATGTGCTGTTTTGATTAAGGAATTTGAACTTTTAGCAATGTTTTCTTAAAAGAATTTTAATCTTGTGCTACATAACTATCTTTTAGGCTACACAGTTTTCTAAATACAGTTTCCTAGTGGGTATTATCTATTCTAAATACTTAGTGCATAACAAAATTATCCACATTCCCAGTATGTATTATTTGGACTGGATCCAGACATCTATCTAACAAAATGAAATTCAATATAGAGAAAAGTAAAATTCTACATTTAGGCAAGAAAAACCGAATGCACAGGTATAGAATAGGTACTTTCTGGCTCAATAGTAGTTACTGGGAGAGGGATCTTGGAGTCCTAGTGAACAATCACTTAAATATGAGCCAGCAGTATGCTGAAGCTGCCAAAAAACCCAACACATTTCAAGGCTGCATTAACAGAGGGATACAATCAAGTTCATGTGAAATGTTAGTACCACTTTATAATGCCTTGGTAAGACCACAATTGGAATATTGCATCCAGTTTTGGTCTCCATGATATAAAAAGATGTTGAGATTCTAGAAAGAGTGCAGGAAAGAGCAACAAAGATGATTAGGGGACTGGAGGATAAAACATATGAAGAACGTTTGCAGGGGTTGGGTATCATTTAGTTTAATGAAAAGAAAGATTGGGGTGACATGATAGCAGTGTTTCAAAGAAGAAGGGATCAGCATATTCTCCAAAGCACCTGAAGGCAAGGCAAGAAGCAATGGATGCAAACTAATCAAAGAGAGAACTAATCTAGAAATAAGGAGAAATTTCCTGAAATTTCCAGCATGTCTCCAGAAGTTTTCGGTGCTCCAACACTGGAGGTTTTTTTAAAAAAAGAATAGACTTAGACTTAGACTTAGACTTAGACTTAGACTTAGACTTAGACTTAGACTTAGACTTAGACTTAGACTTAGACTTAGACTTAGACTTAGACTTAGACTTAGACTAGACTAGACTAGACTAGACTAGACTAGACTAGACTAGACTAGACTAGACTAGACTAGACTAGACTAGACTAGACTAGAATAGAATAGAATAGAATAGAATAGAATAGAATAGAATAGAATAGAATAGAATAGAATAACAGAGTTGGAAGGGACCTTGGAGGTCTTCTAGTGGTGTAGGGTTTCCTGCTTAGGCAGGAAACCCTACACCACTTCAGACAAAAAATGGTTGTCCGAAAAAGATTGGACAACCATTTGTATGAAACAGTATACAAATGGTTGGACTAAAAGACCTCCACAGTCCCTTTTAACTCTGGTATTCTAGTATTATGTTAAACTTAAGGAAATAAGATGGTAATATAAAGGAATTCATATATTCATGTTCAAATCATTTTATTGAGTAACATTGTTACTACCATACTTTATTCAGTTTTCCAATGTGTTTTTTTAATATTGGATGTGGGGACAACTAGCATATAAAATGTTTCAAAAGATGTTGGTAGTATTAACAAATACATGTTAGAATACTCCCAATGACAATATTGGTGGTTGATTTGTCTGCAATCTCAATAGTTCTTAAAGCTGTTGTTTCTGATTTGGTAAAAAAGTAGAATGCAAGTAAAGGCTGCATTCTGGTTGCTATTTACAAAGAAGTGACAGAAGGTCAGCTACACCCAGAGATAATGCCTCATCAACCCTTTAGAAGAACATAATTTTCATTTATTTTCTCTCAATCATAAAATCCTAATTAATTAAAGAAGATGGGGAAAACGTATGCAATTTTACTTCTATTACATCTGATTTCACTTTCTATCAAACTTTTATTGCTAAAGCTAATATCGATTTGGTAAAGGAAGTAGCTTCTTATTTCTCTGGAAAATAATCAGTGTTATATCAGGAAAGAGATTGCTTTTTGTATTTTATTTTACTTTTATATCACTTGTAATTTGAAAATCAAAAGTTTCTTATCTTGTTACTCTCTCATTCTCACTGATATGTATAATCAGTGATCTAAGAGCTCCTATCAACTATGGTCAACAGAATTTTTGTGTTTTTCAGCTGATCACAGCCGTTAAACTTGGTAATAGTATCTCCTCCCTATGGATTTTGGAGAATATAGCACTTGTCTCTGTAATCCTGTAACATAACTTTAACATGAAAAGGCAATATGTTTTGATTAGATACAGATACTATTTTTTTTAGTATGGCTTTCAGTAAATTTTCAAAAGCAGCTTTTTTAAATAATGAACTGATTTCAGTGAAAGAACTTGGATCATAAAACAAGACATTTGTTCATTAAAGTACAATAGGATTTTTCTTTTGTCTAGACACCTTTTAAAGTATATAAGCGTTACTATGATATATTGTTTGAAATGGAATGGGTTACACTTCTAGAGACAGATATTATTTTTAGAAAAAAAATAAGGTGATGGAAGTTTATGTGTCATGTTGCTGGAAGAGAAGATGAGAAACAAGTAGGTGCATGAATGACAGAAAGAAATGGGTGTTTGGGGGCCAAGTATCATCTTTAACCTGTTTTAATTCACAGAGCATATGTGAGAAGAATGGGGAAGAATTGTATTTGCCTTTATAAATTTTGACAGAGAATTGTGATATTCATGTGTATGAGGTTGGGAGAAAGGAAGTTGAGAATAATATAATTAAATAAAGTGAAATTGTTTAATGAAAAATTTCACTTTATTTAATTATATTATTAAATTAGAAGTAGAATAATGTTTATCTCCTATAAGAAATATTAAGTGGGGCGGTACAGCTCTTTGGATCTGAAGGCAAAAGAAAATTCAGAAAATGGATGTTAACATAACATCCTTCCATAGTTTCTTAAAAGAACTCCTGTTGCAGTATAATCCCCAAAAAATGTGTGTGGTTTAAGGAACTACAGATAGGTGTGTTCTAACCACAGAAACCATGCACTTCAAAGCTGTTTTTTTGAAATGAGAAATGTTAGGGAGTTAAGATAATCTGAACAAAAGAATCCTTAGTAATTACCAAATATTGGCTAAAAATGGAAGTGGAAATGGAAGTGGAAAATCTAGGAAGAGCTATAGCAGTAATAATAGTAATAGAAAACTGTTCATGAACTAAACAACTATTACTAGTACATAGTATGTAGAAAGGTATAATCTGTGTAAGTGACATTAAAATTGATTACTTATGAGGAACAAAAATAGAGTGGATAGGATTGCAAATATTCCCAGAGTCCCAAAGAAGCTTTTAAGCGTACTTGATTCTTTTATATTTTTGCTATATTGCAGCCCCAGAAGTAACTTGCAAAGTTGTATTAAATTCAAGAACAGACTTACATTTTTAAAGGAAAATCTGATTTCAAATAAGGATACAAGTCATTAATCAGTGTCTACAAATGTTTCAGTGTTCCAGGGTCATGTGATCCCCTTTTGCGACCTTCTGACAAGCAAAGTCAATATGAAAGCCAGATTCGCTTAACAGCCATGTTACTAACTTAACAACTGCAACGATTCACTTAACAACTGTGACAAGAAAATTTGTAAAATGGGGCAAAACTCACTTAACAAATGTTTCAGCTGGCAGCATAAATTATGGGCACAATTATGGTCATAAATTGAGGACTACCTGTAGTGCTGTCAATCTTTTACCTCTTTTAATTCAAACCTATAGAATATTTCATCCATAGTTTGGGCATTAGCAGACTTGGGGCCTTCTATCAGAGCAGACCCTTGTACTCACTGTTGCATTAATAATCTCCTTACTTGGTTTTATTATATTTTCAGCAGCTTGCCCATTGCTTCCTAGATTACATCTGTGGAATCCTGGTGGTTTGCAAGACCTGAACTGGTGTTTTCTGAAAATATTTCCTTAATTGTATGGTTGCTAATAATTTTGCAGAGTTTTCCTTGCTTTAACAGGCTTCAAATTTGACAAACGTATTTGATTTCTCTGTGGTAGATAGGAAGTCCTAGTGTAGAATCTTATCTTATAAAATACAAAATCAACCCTTTTGTTTTTTAAACAAACTCTACTAAATGATTTTTGGGACCAGCCTAATTCAAATACATTCAATAGTGACAGAACACAGAGTTCAAATGTTTCTTCCTTTTTTTCTTTTTTGATACAAGTATATGAAGTCAGATTTTGATTTGTAAGACTAGAAATTGAATTGATGATGCACCAAACTTCCACATTTCCAGCCTTACTGCATAATACTAAGTGGATTTATAATCAGTAAAATCAAAACCATTGTTTAATGCAAATAAATGCACTTTCCCTTTCTCACTTCTACCAGTGCATTACAACAGGCATTCAATTTCTACCAATACGTAGCAGTGAACAACTTCTGATCAGATTAATTGACAGTTTGGTAAAAACTGGAGAGAATTAAACAGAGTTAGATTAAAATGACTACTTAACACCTGCTTGCCAACTACTCTTGCAAGTACATCATCAATTATATTAACCTACATCTTTTGGTCATTTCCAAAGGGGAGTATTGTGCAACAAAATAGGATGGGATTCTAGGAGAGAGAGCAATGTTAATGAACTTGTAACTATCAATTATTGCCTGAGTTTACTATTTTTAATCTTCCCTAATCCTTGTATATCATATTCATTTATTAAGTCATTCAGGAGATCACTTTCAAGTGCAAAAAAGATAAAAAGGCATTAATGAAATAACTGATCATTTATGTGACTCATATTGGAAGTGCCTATTAAAAAATATTTATTGAAGAAAATCACATTTGAGATTTTTCTTCTTTGTCTGGTTTCCAATCATCTCTTTCATAGATTGATATCAATTCATATTATTGGCTGAGCTGCAGGACATGATGAACTTTTCATCATGTCCAAATTCCATGGAAGCTTTTTGTCTCGACTCTAGAGGCAGTTACAGAGTTAAAGAAATTTTTGGAAAGCTGCTGGAAATGAACCAAGCAGTTGGGAGAATTTAACTTTTTATTCAAAATACATTAAAGCTTGTTTTTAATATTCTGAATTTTTCATTCCAAGCAAGTAACTGGCATGTTTTCCCCAAAGGTCAGTATCTCTGGTTTCTGTAAGAGCTCATGAGTTGTCAACAGGCTTTTTAGTTGTTGCTGTTATAAAACATCTGTATACCAAGAATATAAAGATGAAGTTCAAACTTGCTGTCTAATGCTGACCATAATGTCTTTTAAAAAATCACTTAATTATTGTATTTATAGCCTTGCTTTAGTTTCAAATAGTTAAAAGATTCAAAATGTAGAAGTTTGATTGTTTTTGTTTTACTGTACAAGGTGCACGGAATACAAAGAGCAGAAATGTTTGGTTTGAACATGTATCTGCACAAGTGCAGATCTGTACATTGGGGAAACAAAACATCCACTTCATAAATGCATGGCACAACATAGGAGAACAAACAATCAGGACAAGATTCAGAAGTCCATCTGCATTTAAAAGACAAAGGCTACTCTTTTGAAGGCAGTAAAGTCCACATTTTGAACAGAGAGGCTGCTGGTTTGAAAGAAGGGTCAAAAAGGCCATCTGTGTCAAAATTGAACAGCCCTCTCTCAACAGAAGGAGAGGGATTCAACATCATCTATCTCCAATCTACTACACAGTCCTTTCAGCAGTTCCAAGAAGGCTCCACACCCATTTGCACTACTCAAGTAATCCTGAGAACACAGCTGAAAGAATGCAAATGACCAGCTATCTGCAAGGAATATAAATCCTTCCATTCCCCACCACCCAGTCAGAGCTAAAGCAGCTTCTTGGATGAGAAGTGATTTTTTCCCCCTTTCAATCCAGTTGCCTTTTGAAAAAAGCACCTTTGGGATGATTTGTTTCTGTAATCCTTTTACTGCTACTTATTTATCCAAAGATACTAAAAATCAGTTAAATGTAGAAGAACACTGTGTAATAAGAGATTTTATATTTATTATTTATATAACATCTTGTACTCTAAATAATTTCTCCAGTGAAGAACATTTCCTGCTACCTTCATAAAAATATACACTTAATGGAGGGGAAGAATTCAGACTTACTATTTTTGTGACCTCTAGTTCTAAGGTGGAATAAGGAAAGGGAGTAGAGGAAAGTCCTGTACTCTGGTTCAAGGTGTGTGACTGTTTGGTTTGACACTAAGACCAATGTTTACAGAGCATTATTTTTTGGTAGGCTCTGGTATCTGGAAAAAAATAAAACAAGTAGCAAAAGAAGCCACTGTTCAATCTCTGAAGGGGATCACGTTGCAGTCTCTAAAATGGATGGAATGTGTTTCTGCTCAATGGAATAATTTCAAGCTGAGCCACTCCAGGAAAGGAGAAAGGAGGAAAATTATGAGAACAAGGATGTTTAGCAATGTAAAGATGGAATCCACTATTGCTAAGGATGATCTGTTCCAATGTCTCCAGGGCCCTACATAATTACCAGGACTACAGAGTTTTGGCTAGGAACATCAAAGATATTTGGGAAGCTCCGGATATTTAACAAATAGTTAATATAAGTACAGGTAGTCCTTGACTTACGACCAGTCACTTAATGACTGTTCAAAATTACAACAACCTCGGAAAGAATGCTTTACAGCATATAAAGCACTTCTGACTATATCAAAATGTTCCATCAAGCAAATTCCTAAAGAGCAAGCAGATCCATCAAGTAGATTCCTAGATCAGAAGCAGATCCTCCTCACTAGGATTCTGCTTGATAAACTTCATGATTGTTAAGTGAGTCATGCAGTCATTAAGTGAATCCAGCATCCCCCTGACTTGCTTGTCAGAAGCCGGTTGGGAATGTTGCAAATGGTGATCACATTACACCAGAACACTGCAGCCATTACAAGCCTTTAGTTGCCAAGCTTATAACTTGTAAGCAGTCCAGAGTCACCTTGTAGGAGA
Organism: Masticophis lateralis; assembly: GCA_030761175.1. Taxonomy (NCBI): domain Eukaryota; kingdom Metazoa; phylum Chordata; class Lepidosauria; order Squamata; family Colubridae; genus Masticophis; species Masticophis lateralis. Next base: position 258,242,805 of record JAUDYJ010000001.1, on the reverse strand, counting down.
GATGAGCAGCATAACAATGTAATAAATGAATGCCAGTTGCCAAGCTCCCAAATTTTGATTATGTGACTGCAAGGACATTGTGATATAAGTGCAAGGACCAGTCTTAAGTCATTTTTGTCAGCATCTTTGTAACTTTAAATCTTCAATGAATGGTTGTAAGTCGAGGACTACTTGTATCTTTATATCTCTTACTATTTCTAGCATCTCTGTCTCTATCTTTATATATCTCTATTGATGAAAAAGAGTTCATAGCAATGGGTTGGTAATACATGGGACGTTTATCAGTGTTCATATAGCTCTTCCACATATTTGCTAGTGGCCCTGAAATTGAAATTCTTCTGTAAAGAATGTTATGAAGCTCTCACGGAACAAAAGGGAGGAAATTTTCATCAGATTTTGTCCTCGTGCTCTGGGGTTAGAACATTAAGGAACCCTCTGGATATGTATGAAAATGGTATGTTGTAAGGGAGGTATTTGGCAATAAACATCCCCATTCCCCAGCATGGGTTGTTATTGGATTTCAGTCCTTTTTGTTTGCAAAAGGGAAAGCCTGGATACAAACCAAAGTATTTGTAAAGAATTTCCTAATTTCTTAGAGGAAAAGTGTTCTTTGTGTTTTAAATAAAATATATTGTCATTTTAATCTCTTTTTCGGTGTTTTCTCCAGCTTTGGAGATATGGTAGCCCAAGCTGTAAAGAATATTTCAAGTCTGCAATACTAGTTTGTAGGAATATAGCTATTTATTTGTATATTAATGTGGGAAAGTGTGAAATATAACAAATGAATTTACAGTTTTTGTCAATGAAAGTGTTATGTGTACCAAAGAAACAAGCTGCATTTTTCAATAAAATTAATGATACCTAAAATGCAACATGACCTAGCAGAATTTGGAATAACCAAATATGATATGAGGATGCAGACAAATCAATCCTCTTAATTTATTTGAAAAGAAAAATTACTTTTAATTTAAGATAATTCCCCATAAAAAGAACAAAACATTTCATTAAACACAGAAAAATTTGTGCAATGCTTGGCTTTCTATTTTGTCTATTCTAGCTAGAGTCAGCCTTGGAAATTGTTCTATGCACACTTAAAGGATTTGGAAGAAGTGCCTTCAATCTTCTAAACAAGCACAGCAACATCTCTTCCAACCAAAAACAGCTGCATCTTTTTTCAGGCTTCTCTACAAGTCTGGAAGAAAAGATGCCATTCCTTTAACAGCTGGTAGAAAGAATTGACTTCTGAAGCAGAATAGAATAGCAGAATAGTGTTGTGTTAATGTGAACATTTATTCCACATCACATAGTCGCTGAAAGGGGTCGTCAGAGTATTTTCCTACCCCTAATGCATTGAACCATCTTTCTTCCTTTGCATCTGGATAACTTCAGAGCTACCAGAAGCCACAAGTAGTAGTAGTAGTAGTAGTAGTAGTAGTAGTAGTAGTAATAGTAGTGGTGGTGGTGGTGGTGGTGGTGGTAAAGGTAGTACCAGTATTATTGATGTAGATTATTTTATTTCTAAAATTAATTCCTCATTTATTAGCAATTCATTCTCACACTAACCATTCTCACCCACAGAAAGGTTTGAGGGGGTAGGAACTCATTCCTCTTCTTTCCAGAAAAAAAGAAGATGGAAACCTGGAATGGAAATGGAGTAAGGGGACAGGGAAAGAAAGAAAGACAGCATAAAACTGAATGGAAATAAGACCAATACCAGTAATAAAACGAAGTTTCATTTAGGTATTGCCAAAAGAGTTAAATTTAACCTATCAAACACCAGGGATGACATCTGCCCCTCATAAATTAACTGGGTCAGTTAATCTTATTTTTAGGGGGATCCTTATTAGAGATTTGTATAATTGGCTCATTTAGTGTGTTTTCTCTTGCTCAACAGCACATATTATTCCCAATAAAGTTTATTTTTTATTTTATTTTTTTATTTTATTTAGCTTATATGTCGCCCTGACTCAGGGCAGCTCACAACAATAAAATCCACAAAACCATTGTACGGAGTTAAAATACCTAGTTAAACAGAATAAAATTTAAAAAACCCATAAAAACCCCATCAGTCCAGGCTGGGGAACTTGAATAACCAAGTTTTTAATTTACGGCGGAAGGTGTGAAGGTCAGGAGCCAACCGGAGCTCCAACGGGAGTCGATTCCAGAGGGTGGGCGTGCCCACAGAGAAGACTCTACCCTTGGTGGCTGCCAGCGACACTGTCTAGCTGACGGCACCCTGAGCAGGCCCTCTCTATGGGCACAAACCGGCCAATGGGATGTTGTTGCTGGCTGCAGGTTGTCTGCCAAATATCCTGGGCCTAAGCCATGTAGGGCTTTATAGGTCATCACCAGCACCTTGAATCTCACCCGGAGGGCAACCAGCAACCAATGCAAGTCGTGCAGGGGAGGTGTAACATGGGGGTATGGGGATTCTCCCATTACAACCCGCACGGCTGCATTTTGTACCAGCTGAAGCCTCCAAGTGGTCTTCAAGGGCAGCCCCATGAAGAGAGTGTTACAGTAGTCAATACATGAGGTGATTAGCGCTTGAGTAACTGTGCGTAGGGCATCTCGGTCCAAGTAGGGGCACAACTGGTGCACCAGACGGATCTGGGCATATGCCTACCTGGTCACAGTTGTTATATGATCTTCTAGACTCAACCGTGAGTCCAGGAGGACACCCAAGTTGCGTGCCCTGTCTACAGGGGGTAAAACTTCACCCCCTATAGCCAACGATGGAACTTCTTCTATGAACCAAGATGCCGGTACCCACAGCCACTTGGTCTTGGCAGGGTTGAATCAAAGTCTGTTCTTTCCTATCCAGACCCATATCACTTCCAGGCACTGGGCCATCACATCGAGAGCATCCTGAGCTGAATAAACCAGCCAGGAGGGACACGGGTCCAGCACGCAAGTGGCCGCACTCAGCTTCCCCATGATCCTGTCCACTTCCTCTGGGGTAACAGAGTCGAATTCTTGCCAAAGGACAGGACCCGCTGCCTCCTCACCATCTGTCTCTATCCAGTCAGAGTCCAAGCAATTCCGAATCTGAGCGAATATTATATTCTTCTGAATATAAATTCTATCATTTATATATTTACATGGTAGTTATGTAGTTTTTCAGGACCAAATCTGATTTTACATTGCAGTTTTCATATTCAACATTTAAAATATATAACCAAAAACCATCATATTCTCCGACCTAGCGCCCACAGCAGTCAGGCATGGGAGTGGCAGGTCTGTCATCCTATGTGACCGAGCCAACTGAACTTTAGTTCCGCCCCCATTTCCTCCTCTATCCAGTTTGTCGGCTCGGTCTCATCAGGACCAGACGTGTCTGTGACTATCTACTGTGTGGTGAAAGTATTTTACTCTGTTTTACTATTTTTTTTTTCTCTTTTCTTCTTTCTATTAAGCAAGCTATCCCGGCAAGAAAGGCTCTGCCAGAATCCGCCGAAGGCCGTTTCAAACGGCAAGAACTGCCTCCTGGCAGTTTCTCTCATAGGGGTGCACGAGTCAGGGGAGCTTGACTCCGTCGCCCATTTGCTTACAGGCTCGCCTAATTTTAGGCTTGACACATTGGCCTGCTGGATCGCCGATTTTTAAAATCGTTGGCAAAGCGCGAGGCTTATTTCCGCTCTTCTCCGGCCGCCTTTACTGTCAGAGCCGTCAAAAACCTCCCGACAAACAGCTGAGAGGCGCGAAGCTTTCTTTCCGCGCTACTGAGGCTTACTCTATACGAACGTCAGCTCAGAGGTGCCCCAATACAAATTCGCCTCAACCGCTTCTCCTCAGCCCTTCCAAGTGGCGATTAGGCGCGAAGTTGATTCCGCGCCATTTTGTTTGCCGCCTCTCCTCAGCGCTTATCTGAATGCCCGCCCTCTGAGCCTAATCGAGCCGCGTTAAGCCCTTTATTTCACTCAAAGACCCTTCTACCTCGCGCTTAAGCCAACAGGCTAGCGAGGCTGCAGAGATCCTTGCCTTTCTCTCCATAATAGATTGGCTGACACTTGGACCCTTTTAAAGACTTTGGGTGACATATAATCATCAAAATGGCGGATCTCACTGCTCATACTTCCCGTTCTAAATCCAAGGGAAAGAGAGCTAGACAGGAGGATCCTGGGGACGGTTCATCCTCTTCCCACAGGGCTAAGGTAACAACTACTACTTCTAAAGGTATTCCTTCATCAAAAGGTTCTTCCAGGGATGAGACCCGTCGCCACAAGGCCATGGAGAAAGCATTTGACAGGGCCCAATCCAAGGCCACTCAACCTTCCGCTATCCCCATGATCACTTCTGAGTCTGGTTCAGCTTCTCGTCATTCAGCAACCTCCCTTTCCCCTGATAGGTCTCTTTCTGGAGAGACTATCCCTTCGGAGGAAGTGGCTTCGGTTTTTCCCACTGTCTCTCAAGACCCGCAGCCCCAGAATCCTGAACCTATCCAAGAAGCTCATGTCCACCCTTCAACTTCCTTCGAACAACAAAGGATCCTTCAAATGCCTCATTTTCCTCAAGAGATGCAGCGCCCTTTGGCTGATCTCATTTCTGAGGCTATTAAACACGGAATTGCTCAAGGTCTTCAACAACGCCCCACGCCCTCTTCTGCACCTCTCAATGTCCATCAAGGTCATAGGGGGCGTGACTACAGGAAGGATGTCAGGGAGGAAACTTATGACCGTGAATCTGTCAGCTCTGATTCTCTATCTGAAGGAGAAATTCCTCCTGACGAGCTTTCGGAGGACGAAGGTCTCGAGCCGGACCAGCCTGCCTTTGTAGGATTGTTCAAGCCTACCATGTTTCGTTCTCTTCTTCATAAGGCTCGAATTACCACCAAGATAGGCTGCCCTACTCTGCCTCAGGGATCTGATACCCTTCCTGGGAATGTAGCTCCAGCATTGGCTCTCTTTCAAGAACCTTCCGTCCAGGCTGATATCGTTCCTGCTCCAAAGTTGTTCACTGAGGTACTTAAGCGACAATGGTTAACACCAAGTTCGGGACCTATTCCGAACAATCTGGACAGGAAGTTTTATACTATGACTCAAGATTACTCCAACCTCCTACAGGTTCCCTCGGTGGATTCACCTGTGGTCGCCTTGCTTTCCAACACACCTCCTACTGGACCATCAGAGGAGTACTTGAAACCCGAGGACAGGAAGGCTGAGAGAACCTTGATTAAAAATCATCAAGCCTCCGCATGGGCAGTTCAGGCCTCGTCGGCCGCATCATTCTTTAACAGGGCCACCATTTTGTGGCTGCGTCAGCTCCAGGACAGAATTCCATCTTCTGACCTACGCTCACATCAGGATATTAATAAAATCCTAGGAGCTTTGGAATATTCTGCTGACGCCACTCTAAATGCGGCTCGATTCTCCGCCAAGGCCATCGGAGCTTCCATCACCTCGAGGCGCTTACTCTGGTTGCGGAACTGGCAAGCTGACGCAAGAAATAAATGGCGTCTTGCTTCTTCACCGTATGCGGGTGCTAAGCTGTTCGGAGAGCAATTAGATCCTCTTCTTATTGAAATGAGAGACCACCGTAAGATTCTTCCGTCCATATCCAGAAGATCTGAGTATCGTCGCCAAGGGTCCTTTCGATCTTCCTCCTTTCGAGCCTCTGAATCTGGTTTCTCACAGCACCGCCCTCAACGAGTGTTCTCCTCCAGACCTCCGCAGCGAGACAACCAGGTCAGACAAGGTCCCTTTTTCCCTTCTAGGCGCTCCTCTAGGGGGGGAGGGGTAGACCATTTAGAAGAGGCCGTTAATCACCCTCCGGAGTCCCTAATCGGCGGTCGTTTAACCTTCTTTGCCGATTTTTGGGATTCTTCAGTTTCTGACCTTTGGGTCAGAAATACCATCAGATTCGGTCTTTCCCTGGAATTTATTTCCCTTCCCCCTAATCATTATCTCCCTTGCCCCGTATCGCTCGACCCCGCTAAGCGGGCTCGGGTTTCTGAAGCCATCCAACATCTGTTAGCCATCAGAGCTATCGAGCCTGTCCCCTTTAACTGCAGGGGACGTGGTTTTTATTCCCATTTATTTCTTGTCCCCAAGGCCTCGGGTGGTTGGAGAGCGGTCCTTGACTTAAAATCCCTCAACAAGTATATCGTTTACCATCGTTTTAAGATGCAGTCCTTACATACGATTTTGCTCTGCATTAGGAAGGGGGACTTTATGTCTTCCATAGACCTAACTGAGGCTTACCTTCATATTTCAATTCTCCCTTCCCACCGAAAGTTTTTACGTTTTTCCTACAATGGTAAACATTTTCAGTATGCAGCCCTCCCATTTGGCCTCTCCTCCGCTCCACGCGTATTTACCAAGGTCATGGCCGCTCTCATGGCTCATATAGCTTCCATCCCAATTCGCACTTTATTTTACTTAGACGATATTCTCATACTATCCCAGTCCCAGTCCCAGGCCAATCGGGATCTTTCTGCTGTCATTCACATATTACAAAGACACGGCTTTTCAATTAATTGGCATAAGAGCCATTTGTCTCCTTCTTCCTGTCTTCAACACCTTGGGGTGGTTATTGATTCCACCTCTCTTCAGGTTTCCCTTTCCCCCGAGCGCCAGGCTAGTTTATCCGACTTAGCAGACAAGGTCAGGAAGAGGGGATCAGCTTCCTTAATGGAGCTTTCTACCCTTCTGGGCAAAATGGTTTCCGCGTACGATATTGTTCCCTGGTCTCGCCTCCACAGCAGGGATCTGCAGTGGTTCTTACTCCCCTTTCAACGAGCCAGGCGAGCCACATCATCAGCGAGGATTCCATTACCCTCCTCCCTCCTAAACTCTCAGTTGGTGGACTCAGTATGCAGTTTCCAGGGGCTCCTTCTTCGGAGTGGTCAACAGACTAGTAATCACCACGGACGCCAGCCTATCGGGCTGGGGTGCCCACCTTGGGGAACGCACAGCTCAGGGTCTTTGGTCTCATCCAGAGCAACAGCTAAACATAAACCTTCTGGAGCTTCGCGCCATCTACCTTGCGCTACTGGCATTCGAGCCTCTGGTTCGGGGTCAGGACATTCTGATCCTAACAGACAATGTTACGGCCAAGGCGCATGTAAACAGGCAGGGCGGGACCCACTCCCGAGCACTGCAAGCAGAAGCCATCCGTTTATGCCTCTGGGCGGAGAAAAATCTCTCAACAATCAAAGCGGAGCACATCTCAGGAGAGAACAATGTGAGGGCGGACTTCCTCAGCCGCCATCGGGCCGATCCATCAGAATGGAGCTTACATCCCCGATTATTCAAGAAATTGACCAACCTGTTCGGGATTCCCTCGGTGGACCTCTTCTCCTCGGACTCCAATCACCAGCTTCCTCGCTACTTCACCCGATTCCCTTCTCCAGGAGCGGAAGGGGTGGACGCTCTCTGCTGCCCATGGCCGAGGGGTCAGCTTCTTTATGCTTTCCCCCCCTTGCCCCTCATATCCAAGGTGGTTCGAAAGATAATTCTAGAACAAGCGGAAGTGGTGCTGCTAGCTCCCCATTGGCCCCGGCATCCTTGGTTCCCCGACCTATTATCTCTGTCAGTTGCCCCTCATTGGAGGATTCCCTTCGAACAGCCCGTCCTAATCCAAGGCCCTCTTCAACACCCAGATCCACAATCTTATCAACTGACTGCCTGGAGGCTGAGCGGGTCCTCCTAACCCGTGCTTCTATTTCACAAGATGCCATCGCAATTATTCAAGCCGCTCGACGGCCGTCAATTCAGCGCATTTATGAATCGACTTGGAAATCCTTCTCTAATTGGTGTTCAGGACGTGACATAGTTCCTCTTAATGTAACAACAGCTCAGCTCATCGATTTCCTCCGCGATGGGTTTGTGTCAGGCCTGGCACCAAACACTCTTCGTCGGCAATTGGCCGCCCTTTCATCTATCCTAGCATGTGGTTCCCCTGTTTCATTGGCCAATGACCCTATCATCCGATCGTTCCTGAGGGGCGCAACGAACCTACGTCCCCCTACGGTGCATCGTTTCCCATCCTGGGATCTGAATAAGGTTCTACGTACATTAACGGGGCCTCCATTCGAACCTTTAAGGACGGTTAGCCTGAAGTTTTTGTCTTTCAAGGTTTCTTTCCTTGTTGCCATTACCTCTGCCCGCAGGATTTCGGAACTCGCTGCATTGTCGGTTCGAGCCGACCTCTGTGTTTTCCATTCGGACAGAGTTGTCCTCCGGTTGGACCCATCATTCATCCCGAAGGTTAATTCGTTATTTCATAGAGCTCAGGAACTCATCCTCCCTAATTTCTGTTGCCCTCCTCGTTGTCATCAAGAGTCGGTGTGGCATAAACTGGATGTCCGCAGAGCCCTGCGAATTTACTTGTCACGGACTTCCTCATTCCGAAGATCGGAAGCACTTTTCATCTCCTTCCAACCCTCATCCATGGGCTCTCGAGTATCCTCGACTACAATTGGACGTTGGCTCAGAGCCACTATTGCCACGGCCTACGAGTCACTATCGTTGCCTCCACCGCGTAATGTCACTGCACACTCCACCAGAAGTGCATCCACCTCAGCTGCGTGGTCAACTCACGCCCCATTAGCAGACATCTGCCGGGCAGCTACGTGGTCGTCAGTATCTCCATTTATCAGGCATTACCGACTGGATTCCTATGCTTCCGCGGACGCATCTTTCGGAAGGAGGGTTCTACAGCAAGTCCGGCCTCTCCCACCCTTGGAGACACCAAGCTTTGGTATGTCCCATGCCTGACTGCTGTGGGCGCTAGGTCGGAGAATGGGCGTTGGTCTTACCTGATACGCCCCTTCTCGATGACGCGCCCACAGCAGTCAGCCCCGCCCTTTCGGCCGTCCTTGGGTTCAGGAGGGGTGGGAGGACCACTTACCTTGTTTCTTTATTTCCGCAGACACGTCAGTCGACTGAACAATCTCGCCTCCAAACTGGATAGAGGAGGAAATGGGGGCGGAACTAAAGTTCAGTTGGCTCGGTCACATAGGATGACAGACCTGCCACTCCCATGCCTGACTGCTGTGGGCGCGTCATCGAGAAGGGCCGTATCAGGTAAGACCAACGCCCATTCCAAAAGTCAAAACAAAAATAAAAGCCATTTTAACAGAATAACTAGCAACATTAATCTCCAGAATAGAAAAGCTAGACACATTTGGTTAGCATGTGAATTGTTATATTCTCCCACTTCCAAATAAAGTAACCATATACAGTAGTAGAATATAATAGATCATGACTTACAATTGTAGCAGAATCATTGTGAAACAACTACAAATCCTTGTTGAACTAAGCCCAGCTGTAGGCTTATGGAGTTATACATCTGGGCTGGTTTTCTTAGCATCATTTGCAGTCATAGTACATTTCATGCTCTATTTGTGAAGCAGTGACCATCTATTTAACTTGGCTAATGCAGCATTTTATCATGCTGTTAATTAAATCCTATGCCATATATATTGAGACATATATTATGTTCCTGAAATATTTCCTATCCTTCCTGTCTTTCCATGGTATCATAATGTTATGCTGTTGTTTCTATGTGGATATAAACATGATTTACGTCTCCTTGAGGGCAGTTCAGCTCCATGCACTTTTGGATGAAGTCTATGTTTGTTTTAGTTGCTACATTTAGCACAGAAGAGCTAGGAAGTTGATTTCCAATCTGTTCTACTCCTGCCTTTATCCTGGATACCTATCCTGGATAGGGCAAATCCTTGACATACTCCAGTCAGCTGCACAATGAATGGATTTTGTCAGTTTTAAGTAGGACTAGAAATGAGTCTTTTCTTGAGTACCATCAGAGGGAGTACATTAGGCAAGTGATATTGACGTCACTTTTTAAAAAGCAGTACATAGGTTTCTTTTTGCATCCTTTATATTTTAAACACTCATTGGTTGGGACTTTTTTAATAAACAAACACTCTGGATAGACAGGTTATGCTGTATTTCCTTATCCTTTTCAAGTTTTCCCTTGACAATAATCAGGATATCTGGAAATACCTTTTTAGACTAACAGCTGCAGTTGGGGCTAGCAATTCCATTAATAAATGACATGGTTGTAAAGTCAAGTGTCACATGACAACATCTGACTTACATCAGTTCTGGCTGCAGCCATTAAGTGAATCACCACAGGTTGTTAAGTGTGATGGCACAAGACTGCAATCTATGACTTCCTGCCAGCTTCCCCATTAACTTTGCTTGTTGGAAGCTGGCTGTGAACATTGCAAATGGTGATTATATAACTGTCCTTTAGAAAATACTATGTAACTTGTAATGACCAGTCATTTTCTGCCTTGTATAGAAATGTCTTCGTTCTTCCTCACAGGAACTTGTGAGCCATAGGTAGAGGGAGGCGATGGCTCAGCAGTCAAAGACATAGATTTTGTCAGCTGAAGCTAACAGCCCGGCTTGAATGCCTCACAACCAAGTGAGTTCTCCTTCCCTGCCCCAGCTCCTGCCTACCTAGCAGTTTGAAAGAATGCAAATGCAGGTAGATTAATAAGTACCACTTTGTGGTAAGTTAACAGTATTCCATGCACTTTTGGCATATAGCCATGCTGGCCACATGACCACAGAAAATGTCTTTGGACAACGCTGGCTCCTCGGCCAAGAAACAGAGATGAGCACCATACCCTACAGTCTGAAGTGATTGGACAGGGAAGGGAAACCTTTACCTACTAAACATAATGCATTAAACAAAGTAAAATGTATCACTAATATACTGTATATAAAATTACAGAAATATAATTCAAATGATATTTAACTGTCATTGAAAAATTGATTTATATGGAGAATTGTGAGAATATAAAATGTGTACATAAAGGTAGAATCAGATAGTTATATCTATGAAATATAAGAATCTGTTATGTCTTTTTGATATTCAACCATATCGAATAATTTGAGATAATTAATGGAGGACGTAATATAATAGTCTTAAATTCAGAAAGACAGGTTCCAGATGAGTATTAGGAAAAAAAAAATTCTATTATGCATAGTTTGATAGTGGAAACTGAATATTAAGAGAAACATTGAGCTATACTTCTCTGAATATGTTGAAGCACAGGGCCCGGATGATCCCAAATAACTTTTAGAGAAAAAAGTAGAGCTCTTCCTATTCTTTACACATTAGTGATGTTTTCTTGTAATCAATTGGTTTTCAAATACAGAGATATTCAATTATCTGTTTCATTATTTATTGTCTGGGAAGATAATCATTGTATTGCAGCTTATTGACAAGAATATCACTCATACAGTCCTTTTAAATAAATTCCTTGACTGGTCAGTGTACAGGTGAGTGAATTTAAAGGAACTTAATGTTGAAGGAGATGGATTGGTCTTTTGCATACAAAAAACTGAGAACATGGACAAATCTTTATAACAGTCTTAAAACATCCTTGCCCATTTCAAAGCAGATTTTTTACAAGAGTTTCTGATTGCTGATATTTTGTTTGGTTCCATTCTCAACCTACATAGACATCTCTTTTCCAGTCTTGGCATTTGTTTGGCGTCTGTATAGAATTGTCTTGATTTTTATTATTCACAACTGCTGTTGATGGGCTTGACTTCGTTTCAACTGTTTCATAAAGATTCGTCTGTGCTACTGTTGACTTTAGTATTCAGAATATATTTGATGTTGGATTTGATGCTGGATTTGATGCATTCCACTCATAGCACTCATAACATTCATAGCACCGTTCTTTCATCTACTCTGCTCTGTAAAGTTTCTAGGAAATTGCTATTGACAGGATGCTAGTCACAAAAGGACTTCAATAAATGCTAATAGAACACCGAGACTCAGCCTCCTTCCATTATATGGAGTAGAGGCAGTGATATGCTAGTAAATGGTTAAGAACCAAGTGTCTTGGCTCCATTGCTGCTGCTATACTGCTAGCCATAGAACAGCCAGTTACCACACTAAGTGTTGGGGCTCAGCTCTGCTCTTAATCAGCTTGCAAAATTCTTGAAAATGTAACTGAGGATAGAGCTATTTTATGATTCAGAAAACTGTTCAAGATGCAGCAGTTGGAAACCAGGATCTATTGAGATTCTATTCTTCAAGAGGTTCTATTTTTTTTTTAAAAAAAAAGTGAGGAACAGCTCTTATGAAAAAGGTAGATGAAAATTAGAAGCAAAAAAGCCTTGAAATTCCAGTATGTAATTCATGGCTTTACTCAGTCAAATTGGCAATTTTTGCTGTGATATTAATACTGATATTGGCAGAACTTATTGAAACAATGCAAGACACTTGACAGAAACCATATCCAGTGTCTTCTATTTCCAGCATATTGAAAATCTAAACATACTGTAAATGATTACTTTGTCATCTACATTATAATTCAAATGTAGGTAAATGCTTCCAAAAACAATCTTAAAGGATCCAAATTACTGTTATGGATGAAGAGGGATACTAGCTTGATATCCTCAGTTAAAAGCTCTACTGGTGCTCAACTGGTGGAATCACCAGTTTATCAGCATGGCATTATGCTATTAACAACGCTTTATTTAGTGGGTGTGCTTTTATCAGAATTTGACACATCGTAATTCACAATGTAGGGTGCTGATAATCTTTAAAAGCCTTCATGGATTAGGATCTGGATTGTTTCAAGTAGAATCTTGTGTGTGCTGGTTTAAAGTATGTGAGGTACAATGGAAGGAGGCTTGGAGACAAGTATTTTTGATTAAAATTTCCCTCCTGTGAGTCAGCTATTGTTAGTCACTAAGATTTGCCTGAATGAAGCTGCATAAAAGTACAATAAAGTAATAAATAAATATTGGGTGGTTTTGTACTTGAACTGCTTGTTTTCAGCAGGGACCAAAATTGCACTATTTTTATTAAAATCTGCTGAATATGCTATGTTATTATTATTAATTGTTACATTACATGAGTTTCACTATAATTTATATCTATATAATGTCTATCTGGACTGAGGCAGCAGAGAAATTAAATGAATAAATAATCTTAGGATATCTGTATAAAGTGCTGTAAATATAACAGAATATATTGTTAAACAGAATTTCTTCTTGAAAGGGTATATGACTTCTTTATTTTGTTGCATATAATACTGTTATGTATCTGATACTTAGTAGAAATATCTAACTAATGTCATCTGCAATACATCATTGAATATGTCATTCATGTTGCTTGTTTAGTAACCAGCCAGTTCATGTAATATTTTCATACACAAAGTCATAACATTCTTTTTGTTTATTAAATATTCAGAAAATATGCTTTTGTATTGTGTTCTTTAAAGTAAATAATCTTGATTCATGTGGACAATGCAGCTGTGAATGGGATAGTCAAAGATATCATTCAAAAAGTATCGCAGTTATTAGGATTTATATTTAGTGCATGATCAAGTCTCCATCACCTTAAGCTGGTATTTTCATGAATATATTCATGTAGTTTTCCTTGCAACAGTCCCAAAATAATTTACCATTGTTTTCTTCTGGAATGATGTTCAATCTGCTAGCCTCCTGTTTGTATACTAACCATGCCTGACCTTGTTTAGGTTCTGAACTCAGAGAAAGTTGGTCCCATGCTCCTCCTGTTCAAATCAGGGAATAAGTGATAAACAGATGCCATTTGCTTGCAGAAAGAAATACTGCAGGCCTGAAGGTCCAAAGCAAAAGATGGTTGAGATGGTGTGTGGTTGGACCATGTGATGAACATATGGTGCTGGGTAGGGGCTTGAACTTTCCTTTGGGTGGGGAAAACCTGGAAACTCAGATTCTGGTTTTCCCAGATGATGTGCCAATATGACGTCTCTAATAAAATGGAACTTCAAGCCTCAGAGTCTTTTTTCATTGGGGGTATTACTTGGAACCTTGACAAATACATTGCGTGAAACAAAATAACAGAGTTGGAAGGGACTGTGGAGGTCTTCTAGTCCAGCCCTATGCTCAAGCAGGAGATCCAGCCTATACCATTCCAGACAAATGGCTGTGAAGTCTCTTCTTAAAAGATGGAGGACCCACTTAACTTCTGAAGCCACTCTGAAGCCATTCCACTGATGAAAGAATTTAAAATAAAAAAGCATCTGAACTATTTCATTAGTTTTATCAGTTTTTTTACATGTATTAAAAACTTTATTCAGGGACAAAACAGGTTTTCTTTCAAAATATTTTGATTCAGACTTCATTTTAGCATTCTTTTTAAAAGTATAGATAAGGAAATGAGATCAGAAATATTTGTTGTAGACAGAACACTAGCAATCATACTTAGCAGAGGGTTGTCTAAAGATTTTTGGAAGCAATAAGATTTGGGTATTATTTTTTTAAAGAAAAAAAAATCTCATTAGAGAAGTGCTTAAATACTTGCCTAATTGAAAATTAAAAATGCAACACCAATTTTTAGGTTTATGTTTGTGGGAAATCAAATTATATTTTGTTATGCAAATATCATGTTACCTGGATTAGTTTGCCTAATAAATTCTGTATTTGAATGCTTCTGGAACAATAGCTTTGTATCTGAATGAAACATGAATTACAGTGTTTTTTAAATAGATTCAGTTTAGTAATTAAACTGAAATATTAATGGAATCTGGTACAAAACCAGAAGAAAAATAAAAGATACTTTTGAAAAGCAGTAGAATATCTGCAATGATTTTTATTTTATTTTTGCAATTCTTGCAGCCTGGGTTTCTTACATTTCTGATTTGATTTTAGATCCACACAATATTGGTTTTGAAATATCAAATTATATGTTTCTTATTGATTTATTTCAATTGTATGTTCAGTTATTGATTATTTTATAAAATAAGTTTTATTCTTATTTTCTAATGTATCTTTGTATTAAACTCTCTGTGTGCTTGCTTTTTTTTTTTTTTTTAGTTTTGTCAACCCGGAGGATGGCATTTATCCAGAGAAAGGAAGCAGCCTACATTTTTTGTGGTGGTTTTGACAGATATAAACTCTGAACGACACTATTGTTCTTGCCTAACATTCTATGAAGCAGAGATCGATTTGCAGGTAAATACGACAAACTATAATGTGAACAAGTAGGAGAGCATCTAAAATATATTTTTCAACTTAGAGGGTACTAAACTACTCTTACATATTTACTAGCGCACTCTCTGCCAGGAAACAGGATAACAGAGATGGAAGGGACCTTGGAGGTCTTCTGGTCCAACCCCCGATCTAGCAGGAGAGACTATGCCATTTCAGACAAATGGCTATGCAGTCTTTTTTTAAAAGCCTCCAGTGATTGAGCGCCCACAATCAGGCAAATGATTTCACTGGTTTAGTTTTACATTGTTTCTCTCCTTGATTAGTTTCTATTCATTGCTTTTTGTCTTACCTTCTAGTGCTTTGGAAAATAGGTTGATCCACTCTTCTTTGTGGCAGCCCTTCAAATACTGGAACACTGCTATCATGTCTATCCTAGTCCTTCTTTTCACTAGATTAGATATAGTCCTGCAACCATTCTTCATATGTTTTAGCTTCCAGCCCCCTTATCATCTTTGCTGGTCTTCTCTGCACTCTTTCCAGAGTCTCACATTTATTTTTATATTGTGGTGATCAAAATACAGTGTTCCATGTGGTCTTGCCAAGGCCTTACAAAGCAGCACTAACTCTTCGTGTGATCTTGATGCTATCCCTCTGTTAATACAGTCTAAGATTGTAGGGGCTTTTTTGGTGGCTGCAGCACCATGTTGTCTCACATTTAAGTGATTGTCCACTAGGACTCCAAGATCCCTTTCACAGTTACTGTTATTGAGCCAAGTTTCACCTAGTCTGTACCTGTTTATTTAGTTTTTCTTGTCTAAGTGTAAAACCTTACTTTTCTCTATATTGAATTTCATTCTGTTGGATAGGGCCCAGTCTGGACCTTGACCCTATCTTATGTTGGCTACTCCTGCCAGCTTGGTATCATCTGAAAATTTGATGAATTCTACTCCCTCATCTAAATCGTTTATGAAGATATTGAAGTGTACTGGACCTAAAACAGAACTTTGGGGTATCCCCTGCTTACTTCCCTCCATATAGAAGTAGTTCCATTAAGGACTACACATTGAGTGGAGTTTGTCAGCCAGTTACGAATCCATCTTGTGGTGGTACTGTCTATCCCACATTTTTCTAGCTTACCAAAAAGTAGGTTGTGGTCTACTTTGTGAAACGCCTTTCTGAAATCCAAGTATACAATGCATGAACGGATAGATAAATGCAGATACTTCCTGAAGTAAATATATAGATACATATTCTGTACCTTCCTACTCTTTATAACTTTACTTACTTAAAATTCCTCCTTCATTCACACATACCAATATCCATTCAATTTCAATAGGAACAGCTCTCTGCAAGGAAACAATACTTGAATTATTTTGTTCTGTTTCCAGTAAGATAGCCATGGTTATTTCTGAACCTTGAACTAAGTTGATATTTACATTAAATTAATTTCTAAATAAATTCTGAAAATTTTAACAGTTCATCTAGTCTTAATGTATGTTTCATGTATCAGTGCTTAATTCATTGCATTTAGCCTCAGAAATTCTTCTCAGAAACATTTACTTGAATTATAGGAGATTTTGTTGTCTAACAACTGAAATATTTCCCATAATTGTTTTGTTTTTTCCGAGAACAATTCAACATAACACTTAAATGGTGTTAAATGATTTGATATCAGTTTCTTCTTACTACATTTCAGTGGAATTTGTTTAAACATCCTGCTCCCTCTGGTGGTTGTGAATTGGAGGAAAGCAAACCTGCAAACCTAACTTAATGTTTATTTCTGTTATATAATGAAATGCAAAGTATAATGGTGCAATGTTCTAAAATACTGGTTCTATATAGAAAATTTTAAAATTATGAAAATTTTTACCGAATTGATCTCTATATAATTACATATAATTACAAATTACATACTCTGTCCTATTTATTTTCTCATTCATCGTTCAGATCTGAAATGGAATATCTTCCCCTTAAGATAAATGCATTTAGATATGAATACATTCCTTAAAATAGAAATGTTGGTTTAGATTTTGGGTGTAACCTGTTTGGCAACTTCTTTTTAAAATATGTTTCTTATTAACGTTTGGATACTGAGTAATCCAAAAATAGTTGCTGAATTAATTGACCCACTTTGGATTTTTAAATAATTTGTCAATGACATATTATTTGGCATGAGGGGATTTAGTGGGAAAATCTAAGTATTCAGATAATGCAATATGTACTTGTGAATTTTTTTCTACAGTGTTTTAAACCATTTCCTTTTAGCGTTGTTTTTTGGCTAAAAACAAATGGAATTCTCTTATAATACTGTGAATAATAGTAAACTTTCCTTTTTGTTTTTTCTTTTCTTTTGCAGTTTTATTATTCAGCATTGCTTGAATCATGATAATACATTTAATATTATTTTTTTTATCCTAGGAAGATTATTATAGACAACTTTATAAATATTTAAATTATATCTGTTTGATTTGAAACTTCATTACCTAAGTCAGTTTTTTCTTGTAAACTTCTTTCTGAGTTCACTTCTTTTCCCTTATTATATCTGAGTTTGTATATACTGGTGAGTCCAGGCTGCCAAATATTATGCCACAAAAAGTGTATTGGTTTTTAGATGCTGTAAAGTAATTAATATCATGACAAGTGTATCAATAAATTTGTTTAGGAGAAATTCAGTTTACATCCCTTTGTCTTATTATTTAAGTGGCCTGGAATAATACTTGAAATTTTATGCTGACAGTAACTGAGAAGTTGAAGAAGATATTATTTGTCAGCTGTTGACACAAAAGGTTGATATACTGTAGCTAAAGGTATTATTTTGCCAATTTTAGTTTTAAATCAAGTGTGGTACATTGAATGTATATATTTTAGTGACAATTCTGTGCTAACACAGTAGTAGCAAAGTCCCTTTCTGTAGCCCAAAGAAATAACTATGTTAAGTCCACAGAGTAATCACTCTATATTATTTTGCAATTAAATTTATGTCAGTGCTCTGGCATAGGAAATGCTTTTTTTAAAAAAAGCTGTTGTACCATAATGTTTGTTCAGTTTTATTATCTGCTAGTACTCCTAGACATGGCCACCAAGCCACATCTCCCCAATCCTCTTAGGATCTTATTTCATATTATATTAGGATTTTACAGATGCTTCTCCAGTGTTTCAGTTGTGTTTTACCATAAATACTTCCATAAATAGCTCGTTACTTCAAAAACTTTTTGCAATCGGGGTCTTCAGCTAACGTGCAATACTTTCTGAAGGAAGCTTACTGTTTTAAACTGTGTGTATAACATAAATTACCTCAATAGATAAGGTCTTATACAACTTCAATAATAAATTGAAAACATTCCTAATTAATATAATACCACATTGCTGAATTACTTTCCAGTAAAAAAAATGCTCCATAAATATGGATAAGCCAGCAACTATATTCTATCTATCTTTCCATCTTTCTGTCTATTATATGTATGTATTATGGTAATATTTAGGTATGTATTTAGGCTAATTTTTGATATACGTTTATATGAAACTAAAAGTATTTTAGACCATTTCTGATCAGTAATATATTTAAGCAGATCGTTGTGTGTTTTAAATTCTGAAACAGTGTCAGTTTTTCTATTACGAAAGTAAGCATCTCTGGCTTTGACATAGAGGGAACAATTAAAGAAATATCAGAAAATTGTGTATTTGGCAAGAGGACAGCCTCCCAATACTTTTAGCAGGGTGGGATGGAGAAAAGCAAGAAGGAAAAAAATGATTAGACAATAATATGTATAGAGTGTTTTAGTCACAGTATTTTAAATTATTCAATATATAAAATTGATTTTCTTTTGTTCTTATTTTAAAATGGAAGAGGAGCCGATTACAGATTGTTAATGCTTTCTACCTAATTTGATTTTTATTGATTTTTTTTGTAGTATACATCTAAAATTAACTTTAAATGTGGCTCATATAATACATATATCACATTTTTCATTTCTCCAAAGGCTCTGCATTTCAATTAAGCCCATAAAGTGATGGACATAGCATATTATTTTAATTTGTTGTTTTCATATTTTGTTTATAAATCTGTTGTAAGCTGTTTTGAGATGCATTTTAAAGTGAAATATAAAATATTAAAATAAGTAATATTTATTCCAATCTTCTGATAGAAATATAGCATAAAGTCATATCACATTAAAATCAAAATTCAAATTTTAATGGAATCATAACAGTTTAAAAATATATTAAATCATAAAATAGTTTGATTCTTTTCAATTATTTCATAATTAGAAGCACTCCATCATTTTGTAGAATGGATTACAATTTAGGAAGGATTCTGGTGGAAGACATGGAAGAGATTTTGCCTGACTTTTCCTTCTGATATCTTTCTTCCAAATGTTGACATTTTAGAAAACATAGAATTAGGAAAGTTTGGAGCTAACAAGAAAAATTCAGGAAAGTTGAAGTATTACACACAATTGGTACAGTTCAAATATTTGTAAATAATAGTCATGTTTCCCTTCAGAATTCTTACATTATATAGAATATTATTGTCAAATCCACAAATAAAATTTCTACATTGTGTTCAATATACAGGAACATAGAAAACCAGAAGCACTGTTAATGCTAAAATACTGTATTAGAATTAACATTGTTGTCTAAAATGAGATTGAAATCATTTTATTAAACAAAAGCTGCTGAAGGAAGATGTATATTTCAAGTTAGGTATAACCAATTTTATTATACATCAAAGAAATGTAGAAAGAATGCATAGAATTCTGGAAGCTATTGTCATATACTTTTTAAAATAAATTATGTACTAATATGTCTTTTGATAAATCAACCTGCCATCCACCACACATGTGGAAATACATACAAACCCACACACAAATTTAATTTTAATTTTTAATCCTTTAAAAATTGTCATGTTTTCAGTAAATGCCAAAATGAGGATTTCCAGTTTGGCACCTGTAACTGCCAGCAGGTTCATAAACACTATTATTGGTAGCCACCAAAATCAATGCCCCATCTAGTATCTTTTTATTTTTTTCATTTTTTTAAATGGAAAGTAATTATTTGGTGCAAAGTAGCAGCTTGGGTCCCAGTCTTTATTTCTAACAATGTTTCATGACCCAGTATCTATACCAAGGGCCAAAAAACAAGAAGCTGTAGCCACTGCTTTCTTCTGGAAATATGCCTTCTGCTCAGAAGGAAAATGAAGAAATAGGCTTCATAAGAGATTGGACATAGTTATGAACAGCTTTATTGGGTGTTATTTTGGTAGACAAGTCTTTATAATAAGTATATCTGGTTTTTTAAAAAAGTGCCTTCCAAATTTATGCTCTCTAAATTCCAAATGTTTCCATCAATCAAAATATTTGGGAGGCCCTGCTTTATAGAAAGGTAAATACCCAGAAGTTCATTTTTAATAAGCAGGAACATATGTAAAAATTTGCTAAAGTATGTGATCATCTGGTTACTAAATGTGCCGGGAGGAGGGGTTTCTTGGATTACTCCTAACGGTAAAAGAAAAATTATTATTATCATGAGGTTATTTGTACTTTACTTGTGCCAGATATACAGAATTGTGCAGTATCTTTTCCTCATCTTCATAAATAAGGATGAGGATGTTAAAAACTTACAATAGATGTGAAGAAATAATTTGGCATCATCAGAGAAGGAATATACAATAACTGGAAACTCAGAACATTGTCTACAGTTTATTGTGTCATTTTGTATTTGTTAAACAATGTTTGGAATGTTGGAAATGAAAGAACATGTATCATCTTTGATACTGGTTGTGACTTGTATAAACCTGATGTAATACTGTTTATCTAATTACCATATATGGAATTTATGTCATTTATTTTACAAAATGCTGAGTAATATGTTTGAAAAAAATCTGTCAAAGTCACAACTCTCTTCTGCTCTGCGTTCTGTTTACATTTCTTTCTTCTAGCAAAAGGAGGTTAAATCATTTGTTTGCATGAAGGACCGAAATGTTGCCTAAATTACAGGCTGGAATTTTAAAATGCAGAAATTTACTAAGTTTTAGGGGTCCTGCATTTAGATTATTTTCTAGATACTTTCAACTCCTGATCTATCTTGTCCACTTGAGGAGGAAGATTGAGGGTGGACCCTTTAGGTTGATAAGGGTTTTTTTTATGTAAAAAGAAATTATGAGAGACCTGTGCAAGTCATAGAATCATAGAGCTAGAAGAGATCTTAAAGATAACCTAGTCCAACATCTGCTTAGTTTAGAATCCACTAGATCATCTCTAATAGATGATCCTCTAGCCTGTTTAAAGTTCTCTAGAAGGAGATCTAATTAACATCTGGCTGATAGTTCATACAGTCATAATGTTCTTCCTGATCCCTAGCCTAAACTTCTCTCCTTGTATTATTAATGCATCAGTCCTGATCCTGCCCTCTTGGGCAATATAGAATATGTCTACTCCCTCTTCTGTGGAAAAGTCTTTTAGTATGAAGTTTATTATCTCATCCCATAATCATCTTTTTGGTAGGTCAAATGTATCCAGTTCTTTTAACAGTTTGTCATAGGATTTAGCTTATCGAACCCTCACCATCTTGGTAACCCTCCTCTGCAATATATCACTCTCTTTTTCAAACGGTGATGCTCAGAACTAGACATAGTACTCGAAATATGATCTGACCAGATCCAAGTAGAGTGGAACAATTTTATTTATTTATTTATTTATTTATTTATTTATTTATTTATTTATTTATTTATTTATTTATTTATTTATTTTTAATCCTATGATCTGAGTTCATATTAATATACTTAAATACAATTTGCAATTTAGCAGCCTCATCTCACAATGGTTCATGGTTAACTTGTACATGTGAAAGGATGGCCTTTCACATGTACTGTTGACAAGTCAGGTTTTCCTGCTTGCTGCTCCGACAATCCTACACATGGGATTTCCTCAGTTGTGATTCGTTCCACTGAGTGCCTGTAATTTTTCTTGCTGCTCTTGTCCCGCCCCCTGCTGGCTCCTGTCAGTCTTTTTCATTCAGTGGATTGAATCACAACTGAGTGTTTGTTCTCTGTCTTAATTAGACAGTATATAACCCCATCATATTTGTGCCTTTTATTTTTCTTATCAAGGTGCAAAACTTTACATTTCTCCCATCCTACTCATTTCAGCTTATAAATCAAGCTTGGCTAGATTTTTAAAAATCTTTTCTCTCCCCTCTGAAGGATTAATCTTCCTTACCAGTTTGTCTTATTCTTGTAATTTTTGAATTTAAAAAGCAAAGATCAGTAGCGGTGAAAATGGATAATAATAAATGAATAATCTAGCTTTCTGTTCCAAAGTAGCCCTATTTTTATTGTGGCAGAATTGGTCCTCCTGTCTAGGAGTTAATATGTACATCATGCTTACCTTGGAGTGAGGATGCTCCCCCCCCCTCCTCCCACCATCAAAACACCATATTTGGTTTCAGGCAAATGTTTTTGCTTAATTGTTGTAGTGCACAGTGTAAGGTAAAACCCCTTCCCTCTAGTCACTGGTTGCTGTCCTTTGTGATCTGATCTGCCTGTCCACTTCTGAAGGGAATTTCCCCAATTGGACTGATGAAAGACTGGATTTTATTATTTTTTCCTTTCATTTCTTAACAAGATGAAATTTGTAGGGGTAATGCCCATTTCTTCTAGCCAAAATTACAGAAGAAATTAAAACTTTGGGGTTTCCTTACTTCCCGATTTACTGGTACTTCCTGTTTACTGATATTACAGACGGAAGATACTATGCATGAGGAGTCAGCAAAAAAGACCTCATAAAAATGAAAGCAAACTCTGCAAAAGATTTGAACAGAATCAGAGGGAAATACCATCCCCAAATATATCACTTTGAGAAATATATAGCAAACATATAATAAAGGGAATAAAAAAATCATTAGAATGCAAGTTGGCTACAGCAATTCCCCCTTTTATAGAAAACTGGTATGCTCTATGGTGTGCTAGCTTCAAAGGATATGTAACCTGTGTGAAGTACACATTATTTATCTTGCTTTGTGTAATGCACTTTTATGCTATTTATCAGTGTACTGAATTCTGTGCAGATTATATCATGTGGGTGGTAAGATTTTTAGATGTGATGTACATGTTATATTCTATTGATTTAAAGTTTTAAAATGTATTAAATAATGTTTCTGATTGTAGTTTTTTTTATACTGTTTATTCAACAATCACCTTCTATCTGTTAATCGATGCATTTTTTTAAGGGATCAAGAGTAACTGAAGGTGAGCAGGAATCTGGGTTGATTCAGCCTGCAGAAGTATTTGCTCCCAAAAGCCTAGTATTGGTGTCCAGGTTGGATTATCCAGAAATATTCAGGGTAAAGAACCTATAAATAATATTTTACGTATGCACATTTATGATAACACATAATCTGAATTAACCTTTGTAACAGCTACATTTTTTAATAAATATACATCCTGCATTTTCTCCAAGAGCTCCAACTAGTTTATAGAGTATTTCCTCAGTCCCCCCTCCCCCCCGAAAATAATACTGTGAGGTGGGATATTATAAATAATATATCCCAACGAATCCAATGAAACTGGATGCCAAAGTCATCCAGTTCATTCAGAACCATCCAGTAGATTTTCATGGTTAGAGTAGAACATGAGGCTCTCACTATGTCCAGCTATTTTAATTTCTACACTGATTTTCTTGTATGGATACAATGCAATTAATTCTCTCTATATATGTTTTTTGGAGGTAAAATGTAATTTTTTTCCTCCTAAATAATAGGAAATGATTGTTCCCCATGTTTATGAATTATATTGTATCTTTGTATGATGGAGAAATCTGAGCAGCCAGAATTCCAAAAAGGGAGCATTATATCTACCCCAGACAGTACAATATCTGCAGTCTAATGTGACTAAAATGAACATTAAATTATAGGCTAATCATATGTTTTACCCCAGTGCTAGACTGCCCCATGGTCATTTAAAAAGAACATACATTATAAGTAGAAAAATTAATGTAGTGGCAAACAAACTTCAATAATTTCAATATTTAGTTATATAAACAGATAAGTAGAATGACCATGGGCAGGTAAAATAATGACAGTTTGAGTGATTTTTGACTTCCTGCTGACTTACCCATTGAATTTACTTGTGGGAAGCTGCCTAGGAGCATCAAAAATCACAAACATGCAACTGCAGAATACTGCAACTATCACAACTTTGCAAATGAAAATGGTCTGAATTTAAATTCCATAGGACTTTTTATAAATTTTTTGGGTTAAATGACTTTAGATACATTGATTCAAAACTTGTTGCGATATAGTGCACCATTTGGGCTGTCTTGAGGCTACCATAGATAAACAGAATAAGAATATACATTTAAAGTTTAATACCAGAAGACAGATTGCCACAATTGTAGCCTGAAGGTGAAGCAATCCAATTGAACCACTACCGTATATTATGGCAAACTTCCTGTAGAAATACTGCATTTGAGCCATTACAGTTCAGCAATTGAAGCTTATTTCAGTGGATCATCTATCTCAGTTTTCTACATGAGTGACTGTTTTTGAGCAAAACAGTTCGTTTCAATATTGGATTTATTTGAATATGTTTGTGGTTTATATAAGGTACATAGGTAGTTCATATAGAGGCAGTTATAGAATGCAATTTTATCTATCCATATGATTCTCTGTGACATGTTTTTACACTCATATGTTATGTTACATTTTTAATACGATGCTGTATTTTCCAATCATTATTATTTACGTTTCTCCCGGTGGCAATTTTATATACTCTTCTTTCATATTTTAGGCTTGCCTTGGCTTAGTGTACACTGTGTATGTGGACAACCTGAATGTCTCATTGGAAACTCTCATTGCAAATCTCTGTTCATGCTTTGTTCCTGCTGCTGGAGGGTCACAGGTAAAAAAGGGGGGGGGCATGGAGAAGAGATTATTTATCCAGTGAATTTAATTTATGAAGAAAGGAAAAGTAAATTCTTCAAAGAGTTTGATTTAATAAAGGAACATAGCTCAATTAGGTATGTTCTAGTGGCCTGACTTCTAAAGAGTGCAAAAATTCCATTCCAAAATAAGGTCAAGGGGTTAATTCATCATTGTAATTATCTTTCCAGGGTGTTATATCAGTGGTGAATTTGCAGAGTTCAACCTTTTTTTATTACTAGTGATACATAATATATTGCTTTTAATTTTTTCTTTATTTTCCATAAGAGAATTGAGCCCCTACTCCTGCCCATATCTTCTAATGTAATTTACTATTTCAGGACCCCATGTATTTCTATGGAAATACTGATGTATATGAAATATGGTGATAATGAAACTAGATTTAACAAAAATAATGCTTAGTAAATTAGGATTTATGATTAAAAATAGGCATGGATGTTAGTAGAAATTCTTTTCTAGCAAAAACATTACTGCAAGTTACAAAAACAGGGCATGATGGTAAAGTCATTAGCCAGGGGTTTTTATCACTTGCTATGGGAAAATGGAAAGGCTGGTAGTATATCAGAGATAGCTGATTGGAGAATGACCAGCAAGTTACTTGAAGAAAAAGCTAAAATTAATATTCTGGATGGGATTTTTTTTAGAAACTTTTTGTTTTTTGTTACCATACATATCTAAAGCAAGCTAGTTTTGTAAGTATTCAAACTGGTGATAGTAAATTGATCAGTTTTCTCCTCTGTCATTTCTACATTTTTGTCAGTTCCTGCTACGTGTTCTCTTTTTGAAATATATGTTTATATAGAAAGTCCTTTGTTCTTATGAATATCCAGTTAAAAATAAAAATAAATTAATCAAAAAATACAGATATCAAATAATCATTAAAATGCGTGTGTGCCTGAAATGCTTAAGTCAAAGTAGAACACATCATACCATAGAAATAGAAGACTTAGACTTTTAATAACTTTGTCACTTTGAATGTAAACTAATACCAGGGATTCTCTTAAGAAGTTGTCATTAGAGTAAAGTTTAGTAATTTGAAAACTTATCTTTGAAAAGAGATGGCTGAGGATGAGCCTTGCTAGCTGAAACAAGCTTTGGAAAATGGTAAAATCAGCAAAAATCTTGTGATTGTGCTGACATTCTTTATATGAGAAATGAGGGACCTCTGTACCCGATTTGGATTTATGTGATGAACTTTGATGAATAAGTTTCTTAATTGGTCGCAAGGGAAAATCTCTTATGACAATAATCAGAAATCATTTTAGATATGATTTTTTTCCTAACAAGTTTCTAGACCCCAAGATTATGTCAGTGCATAGTACATAATTCATGTTGCAATCCTATATCAACTTAATTAGAAATCAGCTTTACTGGAATAGTAGGGATATCTTCTGAGTTTTAATATGGCCAAGATTACATTGTAAAGTAGATAACTACTGTACTACCAGTAATATTAAGTTGAGTTTAATTTGGTTGATTAAATGAATATATCTGTGTTGTTTTGTTGGTAGCATATAAATTAGTGATGTGACTTCCTTTGGTCAGGATAATCATTCAGCCTATTTTATAGTTTGCAATAAGCATCTTAACACTTCTTTCTACAGAAACTATTCTCCC
Organism: Masticophis lateralis; assembly: GCA_030761175.1. Taxonomy (NCBI): domain Eukaryota; kingdom Metazoa; phylum Chordata; class Lepidosauria; order Squamata; family Colubridae; genus Masticophis; species Masticophis lateralis. Next base: position 258,216,340 of record JAUDYJ010000001.1, on the reverse strand, counting down.
TAGGAGCAGGAGACAGGCAACTGATACAAACTCCTTTACACGATAGCCTTCCAGTAACAGGAACTAGTGTGGCTCTTTTATTTCAACAATTAGGTAGGTTGAGGTTTTTTTATTGTTACACACTGTTTTGTAAAATAATTAGATAAATGTGATTATTTGTAGCTGTTTTACAAATTATGTTACTGGTAGTGTGTTTTAAAATATAATTAACCTGCAATTTGTTAATAATTTCAGTCTTCATTTTTATAACTGTATAGTATGTTTCTTATTATCTATATTGACTTCATCTCCTCCCCTCCGAAATGAGTTCAATAAATCAGAAATTAAAAGTTATAGTAATCCACAGTAATTTAAGTAACAAATTGGTTCTTGCTATCAGTTTTTCCATTCTTCCCAAAGCAGTTATATGAAGTTAAAATAGGTGCAAATATGTTCATGTAAAGATTGTTTGATTTATTATACAATTTTCCTTAATTTTTTTTAAAGTAATGTAATATTTAATTTTATAAAGAAGTCACTGCATGTGATGTTTCTTCATTACTTTCATAGTGATGATAATGCAATAAATTGAGCAAGCAGTAATAGCCCAAAAACACAAAGAGAGAATCGAATAAATAGTATTTTTACTGAAAACGTATTATTGAAGACCAGATACTTGGAAAATAAAGACAAAAATTCCACTGTAGTGAATCATTTAAAGCAACAAATATGTAAGATTCAATAAAATATTTTTTATACATCTCGGATGTACAGTATATATGATAATACATTCTTCAGTCCTGTGTATTCTGAAGTTTTACCCTTTACTAAATTATTGTCATCTAGAATTCAGTGCAATTATATTGGCAACATTAAGAATTATAAATAAGTACACTGGATCTGAAAGACCATAGCAGCACTGATAGCATATTTTTCCTGAGGCATAATGATCATGTACAGGGCAGATTATTTGGAGGTTCTTATGAATCAAGCCATGGAGAAATTCAGCATAGAAGCATTGGCATGAATCAATTCAGGAATCAGATGCAGCTTGACTATAACAAAATTAATTTCCAAATCAGGACAAGTAATAGTTCCTGTATTGATCAAATCTGTTTTTGAGTATACAGTAATATCCAGTACTATGGTGGTTTTGAGTCTATAGTAATGACAGCTTCCTTTCCTTCAGAAATCCTGAAAGTCTAGGATTTCTAAGGTTTTTATTTCCTAGCTCCTTGTTTGCTGAAACATCTGAAGCTGAAGCTTTTTTGTCAAAGAGAGAAGTAGGAGAATTTTATCTTTTAGTTGAAGTGAAAAATCAATATAATTTTGCATGACCATATATTTTGCAATGAAATTGTTAAGACCCCTCGTTCCATCAATCCTCAACTGAATCTAATGTCCTCATTCTAAGGTGACAAAGCAGCATGATACAGGAAATACCAAAAGATATTACTGGCCTGTTCTAAAAAGTGATGATTAATAGCTTAAGGGCATTTACTCATTTCTATTTTTTTTTTTTACAGTTTAACTGTAGTTATTCAGCTACTTATAAATCTAGGATTAGAAAACACTGAAGGAATCATTCGGCTTTAAATTAAAATTGTAAATTTAAAAAATGTATACCACAACAAAAAACAAAATCTAATAAGTTATATCTAAAGTATAAAATCTGCTAAAAAAAAACCAAGTATAATGAATATTCTGTGGTTAACCAAGTTTATTTATTTGGTATGCTTGTTTTAGCAACTTCTTCCTTGGCACAATATTTATATGTGGAATGTTAATTAATGAGTATGATTAATCACACAAACTTACTCATGTTAAGCAGTAATAGAAACTAAAATTAATAAAGATGATTAATATGCTCTGTCATTACCAATTTGTAGTTCTACTTCTATTACAGATTGGTTTCAAATGTTACAATAAACATACAGGTGATTATCAATTAATGGCAGAGATTGGGACTGGAATTTTAGTTGTAACAATGCAGTTGTAAAACACAAAGTAATGTGGCAGCACTTCTCATACTTTCCACTGCCATCATTGAGAACCTCTTCACAACTTCCTGCTAGCTTTTAACAAGTAAAGTCAGTGGGGAAACCAGCAGAAAGTTCCAGCTAGCTGACAAGCAAACTAACAAGCTGCTGTCAGTTGCAGAAAGGTGCATGAGATGTCAGTGCAGCACAGTGCAAAAATGGGGTGGCTCAGATCTTGGAAACTTGCTATAGACAATTCCTTCTTCCCCAAGTCCTTGACATATTAAGAGGTCCCCAGATGGTCTTCATTTGGAACATTATTTCAAATTTCCACCCTCTCGGTTATCTGTGCAACTTTCCAGAGTGTAAAAACATAAATTTATAAGGTTTCACTAAAAATTCTTAACCCTATTTGAAAATTTTAACTGCATTATTGTTTTTTAGATTGTTAAAGTTGTTTTATGTATTTATGTTGTCCTCAGTATTCACTATTAAAAAGTTATCATCCTGAATTTACTTTTATGAAAATGAACAGGCTTTAAACACGGTGTCAACCTCGCTAGTTTTGCTTTGCCGCTTCGGTTGCCATAGAATCGGGGGGAGGCAGGTTTATGCTCACACGGGCTTTCTAGAAACTTTCTGAGAAACGAAACCTTCCCTTAAGCTGTTATCAGTCCAACGGACACTGCATTCCTGGATGCTGACATGGCCAGACGTCTGCTCCCACCTGACCTCTGGAAGACCTGTGGATTGGGTGATTTATGGTGCACAAGGGAGGGGGATGCTTTCTAATTGTAACTTTCGCGCGTTTTGCTTCAGAATCCTGCTTTCTATGGTTGCGTTCAATTCATATCTAGTAAAAGTACCAGTTACCTATCAAATGGAATCTGGGTCCTCCTTTCCTGGATACTGAAGGAAGCATACCTGACAATAAGCAGGATTCTCATCACAGCCATCCCGGATCACACCGAGGGGGCTGAAAACTTTACAGAATGTCTGATCAGGGAAGTGATACAGAACAGATGGGAGCATATGGCTCGGAAATGTCTTCATACCAGCAACCCGAAGAGGCCGAGAAATGGATGGAGAATTTACGACTGAAGGAAACGAGGGAAGAGCCAGCCCGATGGTCGACAGGGGTCGGAAGGTTGCCGGATCTGAGAAAGACCCCCCGTGGAGTAACAACCTCCAGACCCCGAAAAGGAGAAGGCGTGTGGCTGCAGGAGCAGAAGGAACGCCTCAAAATGGAGCAAGCCCTTCAACTCATTCGTGAGATTGATGAAGACCGAAAAGCCCGTGAGTCTTATGCATACCCTGGGGGGGGGGAAGAAGAAGACTCTAAAATAGATCCTGAGGAAGGAGTTTGTGGGGGAGAGGAAGAGAGAGCTGACGAAGATATATCCCAGGCATTGGGGGGTCAAATGAGGGATGCAGCAGTCCAGGGACCCCCAGCCTTACAGGCCCGACCCCGCAGACGGAAAAACCCTAAAATTCCCCCCCTTGCTGGAAAGTATGATGGGAACCCAAAAACTTTGGGATTTTTTTTAACCCAAGTGTGGAATCACATGCAAGACTGGGGCGAGGACTATTTGTCAGATGCCGCCCGAGTGAGATGTGTCACCAGTGCTTTAGAGGGGGTGGCAGCCGAGTGGATGGTGGTACTCCACAATAACAATTCCCCCCTGCTGCGGAATTACAACCAGTTTATGGCGGCCCTTAGGAGACGTTTCGAGGACCACCTAGCTGAGCGGAAGGCGAGGCTCCGTATGAAAAGTATCCAGCAAGGCCGGATATCGGTAGCGGAATACACCCAAGAATTCCGGGAGCTAGCGCCATACATGACAGGGTGGTCAGAGGTAGCTTTGCTGGAAGGTTTCAAAGACGGGCTGAATGATGAAATCTACCACGACTGTAGAGCACGGGGGGTTCCCGATGATCTGGACAGTTGGTACATAGCAGCTGAGGATGCAGAAATTGAGATAAGCCGTAGCCGACTAAGGAGGGGGCGTGCCGGGGAACCCTCATTCTCCTACCACCGCAAAGAAGCCCCAAAAATGACTGGGGGAAGGCCGGAACCCAAACCCAAACCGAAGCCTTTCACTTGTTTTAAGTGCGGCATGGAAGGACACCGGGCCGCTGAGTGCTTGTCCAGGCCAGTGCCAAAACCTACCAGCAGAGCGCCAAAGAAGATGGGCAAAACACCCGCAAAAGTTCGTGAAGTCGCGCTGGAGGGGGAAGTCGTAGAGTTCGCTCCCCGGGCCAAAGGGGAGTTGGGAACTCCGACCCACGCGGACGACAGCGAGACCGACTCCGATGATCTGGTGAGTCACACTGAGGGGCCCCTACTCGTCCCCATAGAACTTAAAGTGCCGTCCACAGGGACCCATGCACAGATGCCGGCCTTACTAGACTCTGGGTGCACCAGGTGCATTATCAGCCCGAAAGTAGTAGAAAAGATGGGCCTGGGACTGAGGGAGCTGAAAAGGCCTATTGCATTCTGCCAGCTAGATGGGTCGATGGCAGGCGGGGCCCCGACTAGTTTCATAACGGAACCCATTGAAATGAAATTAGGGGACCACGTAGAGACTCTCAGTTTTGTGGTGGCCCCTAGCATGGAACGACCCCTCATTCTTGGCTTGCCCTGGCTACGGAAATGGAACCCACGAATTAACTGGAAAACGGGGGTTCTGCGCATTCGTACTAGTAAACCACCATCTGAAGGGAAGGAGCCCCCCCCTGAAGACAGAGGGGCCCCTGAAGAAGCGGAGATGGCAATAGACCACATAGAGGGGGAGGAGAAAATTCCAAAAGAGTATTGGGACCTCCGTGAAGTTTTTAGCGAGAAGGCCTCGGATATGCTGCCCCCCCACAGGGCTACAGACTGTGCTATTGAGATACTCCCGGGAGTGAAGCTCCCTAAGCCTAAGATTTATCCTATGACCCCTCGTGAACTGGGGGAACTACGAAATTTTATTGACAAAAACCTAGAACGGGGCTTCATCCAACCAGCCAGACCACGAGTGGCCGCACCAGTTTTATTCAGAGAAAAGAAAGATGGTTCCTTTCGTCTGGTGGTTGACTATAGGAACCTAAACGCGATTTGCGTGGAAAACGTCTACCCCTTACCCCTCATGAAGGACATGTTGGCTCACCTAGGGAAGGGGAAGATTTTTACCAAGTTGGATTTACGGGAGGCTTATTACAGGGTGCGCATCAAGGAAGGGGATGAATGGAAAACTGCATTTAACTGTCCGCTGGGGTGTTTCCAGTTCCGAGTACTCCCATTTGGACTACAAGGGGCTCCTGCGGTATTCATGCAATTAATCAATGAAATTTTGCATGAGCATTTGTATAAGGGGGTGCTCGTTTATTTGGATGACATTCTTATCTACTCTGACAACATGGCCGACCATGTGAGATTAGTACGCACCGTCCTGAAAAAACTTAGGGCTGCTGAACTGTATGCAAAGCTTTCTAAATGTGAGTTCCACCAAACCAAAATTGACTATCTTGGCTATCGCATCTCCCCGGAGGGAATAGAAATGGACCCTGCGAAGGTTCAGGCGGTGTTAGAATGGGCAGCGCCACGTACCCGCAAGCAGTTACAGAGTTTTTTGGGATTTGCTAACTTTTACCGACAATTCATCCCCTCGTTTGCCAAAATCGCATTGCCAATAACTAATCTCCTGAAAACCAAGGGTGAAGGAAAACCAAAACCCTCCAAACCTCTTGAATGGACTATGGACTGTCAGGCAGCATTCGAAAAACTGAAACGGCTATTTGCTGCTGAACCAGTTCTTAAACACCCAGATATGGACGAACCTTTTGTGGTACAGGCAGATGCCAGTGATGTTGCAGTAGGGGCCGTACTTCTGCAGAAGAATGCGGATGGAAAATTACAGCCCTGCGCCTACACATCCCGGAAACTATCCGAAACCGAAAGGAGATGGGCCATATGGGAAAAGGAGGCTTTCGCCGTACGTTGGGCACTCCTAACCTGGAGACACTTTCTCGAAGGAGCTAAACATCCTTTTGAAGTTTGGACTGATCATAAAAATCTCGAGGCTTTGAAAACCCCACGTAAGCTGTCGCCTAAACAAGTGCGCTGGGCCCAACATTTCAACCGTTTTAACTTCACTTTGCGCTACCTCCCTGGCGGGAAGAATTTCATGGCAGATGCTTTGTCCAGATTGCCTCAGTACAACAGCACCAGGGAGGAAGTTGTCCGTCCAATTGTCCCGTCAGCCCAACTGGCGGCACCAGTGACTACCCGAGCACAATCGAAACGTGACCCAAGTCTGTCGGGTGAGTTGCTCCAGCAACTAAAAGAGACTTTAAAAACCGATGAGTGGTTCCAAGCCCACTCAAATGAATGTACACTTCGTGATGGACTAGCTTGGGTTGGAGCCAAATTGTATGTCCCAGCTAATTTACGAGCAACTGTTTTGCAACACGCCCATGACTCCAAGGTGGCGGGACACTTTGGATTTGTCAAGTCCTTACACCTCGTCAAAAGACAGTTTTGGTGGCCCGCGCTCAAAAAGGACACAGAGGCATATGTAGCGAGCTGTCCAGTGTGTGCCTCGGCTAAGAGACCTCCCGGGAAGGCACCTGGTCTTCTCCAAAGTGTGGCCAGGCCCACTGCTCCTTGGAAAGAAATATCCATGGACTTCATTGTAGACCTTCCCGAGAGTGGGGGTTGCACCGTTATATGGGTAGTAACTGATCTATTTTCCAAACAGGTGCATTTTATCCCATGCACTAAGATCCCATCAGCAAAAACCCTTGCTAAGATGTTCATTCAACATGTATATAGGCTACATGGAGCGCCAAAACGTATAATTTCAGACAGGGGAGTACAGTTCACCTCCAGCTTTTGGAAAGAGTTCCTAATGTTGATAGGCTCCGCCCAAGGACTAAGCTCCGCCCACCACCCCCAGACCAATGGGGCCTGTGAAAGAACCAATGGCGTGTTAGAACAATATTTAAGATGTTATATAAACTACCAACAGGACAACTGGGTGGAATTACTGCCATTCGCAGAAGTGGCATATAACAATTCCGTACATAGCAGCACAGGTTTCACCCCTTTCAAGGTGGCTTCTGGACAAGAGTTTGTGCCAATCCCAGAGTTACCTCATGATGACCCACAAAACCCTTCTCTGATTGAGTGGATCGATCAACTACGAGCGACTTGGGCAGTGACTCGTAAAGCGTTAGATGATGCCCACCAAGCCCATAAAACCCAAGCCGACAAAAGGAGATGCCCTGCACATACCTATCAAGTGGGGGACATGGTGTATCTGTCTACCAAGTATTTACAAACTCCGCAGAAATCAAAAAAGCTTGGTCCTAAGTATGTGGGCCCTTTCCCTGTTACACGGATCATTAACCCAGTCACGGTTGAATTAGATTTACCCAAGAACTTGCGACGAATTCATCCAGTGTTTCATGTTAGTTTACTGAAACTGGAACAATCATCCTCTCTACGTCCGTCCAAGGAATCTCCTCCTGTTCCCATCCTCATTGAAGGGGAACAACACTTTGAAGTAAAAGAGATTTTGGACTCTAGAAAACATCATGGGAAAGTACAGTATCTCGTAGCCTGGAAGCACTTCCCATTATCACAAGCTGAGTGGGTGAATAAACGTGATGTTAGGGCACCTAGAAAAGTGCAGCTGTTCCACACCAAATACCCTGATAAACCTTGAATCATGATGAGTGTTAATTGTTGTGATATTGCCTTTTCTTTTCTCTGTTTCAGGATTAGAAGCTGTCTCTTCTGAAGGGGGGCCGAATGTCAACCTCGCTAGTTTTGCTTTGCCGCTTCGGTTGCCATAGAATCGGGGGGAGGCAGGTTTATGCTCACACGGGCTTTCTAGAAACTTTCTGAGAAACGAAACCTTCCCTTAAGCTGTTATCAGTCCAACGGACACTGCATTCCTGGATGCTGACATGGCCAGACGTCTGCTCCCACCTGACCTCTGGAAGACCTGTGGATTGGGTGATTTATGGTGCACAAGGGAGGGGGATGCTTTCTAATTGTAACTTTCGCGCGTTTTGCTTCAGAATCCTGCTTTCTATGGTTGCGTTCAATTCATATCTAGTAAAAGTACCAGTTACCTATCAAATGGAATCTGGGTCCTCCTTTCCTGGATACTGAAGGAAGCATACCTGACACACGGCGACAAATATCCTACAGATGGTTCTTGACTTGCGATTTAGTGACCATTCAGAGTTACAATAGATTCTCCACCCCACCCCCACCCCCATAGTACTTATGACGCTTCCAAAATCACCACAGTTCAGGCAGGCACGTGGCAACTAACTTCCATATAGGGCTGTTTGCAGCGTCCATGAGCACCTGATTTACTACATTTTTGCCAAAACCTGGCATATATTTCAAATTTTCAGCAAAAACACCCATAGCAAACAATGAGGTAATTTAGCACCTGTGATGTTCAATTAACTACCATGGATTCACTTAATGACTATGATGATTGGCTTAACAATTGTCACAAAAAAGGTTGTAAAATCAGGTGAGCCAGCTGCCATGACTTACAACCATAATGATCAGGCTCCATTACGATGTTAAACTGAAGTGATTTATCTTATTGTAAGTCACTTCAGCTGTTAACTTTAGTTACATTTAATTCAGTTCAAACATTAATGTAGCAAAACTTGTTTATGTAAAATAACACTTAATCACTAAGTCTTCCTTCTGTACTTTTAACATCATTTTTATTTAACTATTGTCTGTGGGTGATGAATGATTGGAAAATTGAGGATGGAATAATGAAGGTTTAGTTTTCATCCTGTTCCTCATTGGCTCTGAATTATGACCTATTACAAAATAATTTATTAGAATCACACATTCATGAATTCACAGCTGTTAAGGGAGGGAATTCCAGTGTGAAGTAGTCTCTGCTTCAGCCAAGAATGACCACTAACAAAGAATTCCATGTTAAGGCAACAATTCCTGCTGTTAATTGCAAACAGTTGAACAGAAAGGCAAACTTTTTATATGTATTTTAGTATGTCACACAGAAAGTAACACTTGTGGGAAAATAATTGTATAATAATTTTTCAAAAATATAAATATAATTGTATTAATACAAATGCAAGCTATTTTTAATAATTTGTTCTCGTTTGTGTACTAAATATAGAAAAACCAACATTTGCAAAATAATTTGATAATTTACAGAAACATTGTGCAATATCTGTGTGTAACTCACTCATCCTCCTTTCCTCACTTTTGGTCAGAAATTAAGGGAGGTTCTTTCTACATCATGCAGAACACATTGTTTCTAAAAATAAAAAAGAAAAGAAACATCCAGCGCACAGCTTACATTTATTGACAGTAGTTCAAAAATAGTTTGAATTTTTATTATTTCATAAGGTAGATGTATGAAATGCAAATTTAAAAATTCCTACATTTTAAAATACCTATCTGTAATGAAATTAAGAGAGTTTTCTTTAGGAATTGAATATATTTAAATAGCTTTTAGCAGTGATCAGGTAAAGAAAGGATATTGTAGTTACTTAGGGGAAGACTACTAAATAGTCCTCAATTTACCCACCTTAGAAAGGATGGAAGGCTGAGTCGACCTTGAGCCTGGCTAGGATTGAACTCACAGAAATTACAGGCAGCTGGTGTTAATTGCTGCCTTTAGTAGGAGGCATTAGCCCCCTACGCTACACAGGCTCCTAAATTTCCATATGAAATTTATATTATTATATTTTCTACATAAACATAAACAATTTGTATGTGCATACTGGAAGTCCTTGCTTAATGACAGTATTTGGAATCGGAAACTTTATTACTAAGCAATGTGGTCATAAAATGCAAATTTATGTGATAGCACCACTTTGCTTTGGTATCAGCCAGCAATCCCTGGTTACCATTATTAAGCAAATCATTGCTGGTCATTAAGTGACTAACTCACATGACCATGACTGCCAACTCTCATTGACTTGGCTTGAGGGAAGCCAGCAGGAAGGTCATAAATCACAATCATGTGGCCACGGGCCACTGCAACAGTCAGAAATCTGGCCAGACACCAACGCTCCCATTGCAATCATATGACTGTAGGGGAATTGTGAGAATTGGAACTTTGAATACCAGTCATAAGTATTACTGTTCATCATAAATTTGAACTTGAATAAGAAATTCATCCAGAAATTGAATAAGTGGTCATTAAACAAGCACCATCTGTATAGAGGTTTTATTTGTATACTGGTAGGCAGTAGTAGTAATAACATCTCATTTGTGGACTTTGTTCTAATTGGTATCTACCATACCATATGATTACAGTCTCCAAAGAGGCACTGATGTCTCACTTGTTTACTCTGGCTTATAATTGAAAGAGTTCTAATTAGTGTTAATTGATTTTAATTATTAATTCTTTCTCCAAACATTGTTTTGGTACTGTATAAACAAACAGGGTGCTTTTTTTAAAAAGCACATTATTTTGAAAGTGTATGGTTTATTAATATTTTAAACATCTTGTTGATATCTTAAAATACAAACATAACTCATATCATACAGCCCATTTTAACGGAAAATGTTAAGCAATCATGCTTAATCAGGCAAGTCAAATATGCATCTGTCATTTGCTTTTATGCATTGCTGTTAAAAATACTGGTCAACCCTTTAAAAAAATATAATTTATACCCAATGTTTGAACAATTTTGGAAAGTTGTCTTATCAACCAATGATTAATTTAGTCCCTTATGAATGAGAGCTATTTAAGTTCAAATATTTGTCTTTTAAAAGAAATTATATTAGAATAAAATGATACAAAGTATGTTGTATTTTATTATGTGTTAAACATCAGCTTGAGAAAACATCTTTGCAAAACAGGATTCATGTAGCTGGCTTCTAAATAAAGTTCATTGTCTTGGCATTTTAAATCAGGAAGATGATGATTGGAATGGAATGAAGGATCTGACCCTTGCAAATATTCCAAATTTAGCAGAAGCTGTTGTAGTCTGAAAATATTGCAAGGTTAACATTTGATTCCATGCAAGGAACAAAAATAGTATCATTAATTATTGAAGATTATGGCTGTGAATTTGCAGTTTCAGGATTACTGATACGAAGTTGCAGTTACTAGACAATAATAAAAGAGTATGAACTTTTTAAAATGGAGAGTTTAATTTCTAAAATAGTTTTGAATTATTTAATATTCTGAAAGTCAAAGAATTAATTACTGCCATGAACTATATAATTACCTTTCAAAAATTTAGTTTTATTGTACGCAAAACAATGGCACTCCCAACACAATTAACTGTAACAATGAGAAATTTTATTGCATTCAGAATTATAATTCCTGACATAGCAAGAGTTTTATATTTCACTCTTAATTGTCCCAGAATGTTATGATCAAAGCTACTGGTATATCACCTTTTATGTCTCACAGCATACAATAAAGCATTAACTACAGGATGTTGACCTTACACTGACCTATTTTAAGTGTAGATTGCCAAATAATGATTCTATTCCTTTGGAATTTGAAGGCTTAATTATTCTGGTAATCAATTACAAAGCATTAAAAAAAAGTAAATAGCATCAAAATAAAAAATGAAAAGGCTAAAACAAATAACCTGAAACTAGATACATGATTATGTGTTGTGCCTGCCAAGATTCCGCTTTTAGTGTATCAGATTTTGTATAATAGGAAACATAAAATATTCTTTATATGAAATATGTTTTATTCTCTATAAGCACTGAATGATCAGTTGTCCAGGCTTTTGCTTATCCCTGGGAATGTAATATGGTGAAATATGGTACTTTTATCATATTTTGGCCTATAAAATTGGCCATTTCTATCCACAATATGTCACAGAAGTACACCCTCTCACATTTTGTAAATATTTAAGTGTATCTTTTCATGTGACAACACTGAAGAAATGACACTTGGCTACAGTGCAAAGTAGTGAGTATACAGCTTGTATAACAGTGTTAATGTGCTGTTCCCTCAAAATAACGCAACACACAGTCATTAATGTCTGAACTGCTGGCAACAAAAGTGAGTACATACCTTAGTGATAATGTCCAAATTATCCAAATTGCTGTAACATGCATTGTGACTTCTTATACCTGCATTCTACTTTCCACAAACATTGTTCAAGATCGCAAAAAATAATTGCAATATAACTGCAGTAATGTACTCAGTAAAAAATAGAATCCGAACAATGAAATTCTTCAATCTAAGTTACAAGCTAAACTATTTACCTTTGTCCAAACCAGTCAGCTGAAGGGACTGTTTGTATAGCAATAGCACTTAGACTTATATACTGCTTTATAGTGCTTTTCAGCCCTCTCTAAGCAGTTCACAGAGTCAGCATATTGCTTCCCCAACAATCTGGGTCCTCAGTTTACTGACCTCAGAAGGCTGAGTCAATCTTGAGCCGGTAAGAACCAAATTGTCAAACTGTTGTCAGTTTGCAGTCACAGAATTAGCCTATAGTACCACATTCTAACCACTGTGCCATCATGGCTCTTATGAATGAAAACTACATATTAAAAAAATGCAGATTTCCACATCTTGGAGTCAGCCCCTCTGTCATGTCCTAATAGTTGCACTTCAGATGTTGGCAAGACAAAAAGTCCTCTTCAAATGTTTTAAACTGGGATAGGATATAATGTGTAATTTATTTATTCGGATTACCTCATCCCATACCAGAAGTGTTTAGCACTTTGCATTGTGTTGGGAATATAACAATAAACAATATTTGCTGGTATTTTCTGTATTAACCTTCAGTTTGCACACTGTCGTCAAACTCTAATAATGAACTTGAAATTTTTCCTTGGATTTATAAAGACATGAAAATATTATCAGCATATTATATGCTAAATCCAGATGACCTTGCATATCTGTTTCATGTATTAAATAATACATGAAATAAATAATAATATAATCAAAAATAATTTATGAAAGAGTAGATGATGAGATTGGAAGTCTTTTTTAAAAAATACAAAAAAACCACTTAACAAAGTATGTAAATATTTAGCACAATTTCAGTTGCTAGAAAAAGAATGTTTAGGATTATGCAATCCAATGTAGATTGCAATGCAATGCATGTAGATCCCTACATGGAAAAAGAGATGTCAGTTGTTTAAGCTGACTTTAGCAGAGACAAGGGAACATAAGCATTACTATTGCACACTGGATAATTAAGACAAAGAATACTAAAAAGTCAGTAAGTATCTCTAGTCGCCATGGGCGAATAGGCAGCAATATAAATTCAATCAATCAATCAATCAATACTTTATTGATATAAAGATCTTTGATTAAATTGATCATATCAATAGGGAGTTATGCTTAGAAATATGAAAATCTTGGAACATCTCATTCTCCTCATGCAAAACCTATGTATGGACTAGGAAGCCACAGCAAATACCAAACTGATAGCTTCAGATTGGCAAAGGAATAAGACAAGGCTCTATACCCTCCTCTTATTTATTCAAGCTATATGTTCATGAAGCTGGATTGGAAGCGTATGATTTTAAAAGTGGAGGAAAAATCTGTACTACTAAGAATCTGAATCTTTAGCTTCTGCCTTTTAAGATCAACCATTAACACTAAAGAAATAAGCAGTCAATAAATATACCACAGACAAGAAATTGATAGAGCAGCCATAAAGGCCTTAGAAAAGGTATTTGGATGTCATGATGCATCTATATCTACAAAGATTAGAATTCTGCAAGTTGGTATTCCCTGTGACACTCTATAGAACCGAAAGTTGGACTTTGAAGAAGCAGGATAGAAGAAATATCGACACTTTTGAACATTAGTATTAGAGAAGACTCTTAAGAATAACATGAACAATAAAAACAAACAAACAAATGGATCATCAAACAAACCCAGGATCTGAGATACAGATGACCAGACTCATTTTATCCCACTTCCTGATATTAAAATACAAACCATACTTTTTAACACAATCCTTAAAATAAATTGGTCCCAGTTTTTTAACAACTTCAAACTTTAATAACTGCTCTTTAAGGTGGCTCAGAATTGATAAAGTAGTACAGTATAGATGTTACATGTTCTAATTTCCCTGCTTCCATTAGCCTTAAAAGCTAGATGGATCAACATGTGAAGTTTTCTATAAAGACAACCCCATGCAAGGCACTTGATTCCCCAGCCTGTACTCCTGTTGGGCAAGTATATGTTCTACAATTCTACATTTTAATTTTTTTTCTCCATTTAGGAAACCCAAACTCTCACTTTGAGATTCTAGTTTGATTTGAATCATATGTTAATTATGCACTCTTCAAAAATAAATCCACAATTTGTGAAATCTATTCTTCATTACTAAACATAATAATTTATTTTTGATTTTTCTACAGCATAAAATACCCAAATCTTTATTAAGCAAGAGATGTCAGGGTTCTCTAAATGAAGTTTCAGAAGGCTGTATATCCCATTTCTTTAGTGAACCTGATTTCCCTTCTGATTAAAATGTTGCTTGCATCACTTTCTAGAATAATTCAGAAAAAATTTCTGATAACCGCTTACCCATATTTGTGAATTAGTCTCACTAAACTACTGATAATTGGTACCAAAAATTGTGCAACCCTATTTTCTGTTTCATCATGTGGCAATTCCGGTAAATTCTATAATTCTTTGTGAAGTCCTTAAAAATGTGCAATGCTTTTTGTGCTAATATGGTAACACTTTAAACAATGCAGTATGTACGTGAGTGTCTATGTGTAGCTTGTAAATCATTTTTAGAACAACAGGAAACAGGATGATTGATTACATTTTTTTTAAAAAAATGTAGGAAGTCAGATATTTCAGTGCAAATTACTTACCTTTTCAAATCTTTAAAAACAGTAAAAAAAATTAGTCAGGAAGCTTCTGTCAATTTTTTTTCCTAACATATGGATAATGTTCAACAGGAAGCATACATGACTATGGAAGCTTAATCTGTAATAATGAACACTAGATATATTGTTTATTTGTTTTAGCATTGTCTGGTCTGTTTGTGCCCTTGGCTAGTCAGTATCACAGATGTGTTTTGAAGTTCAAGGTGACAACAAATATAGTTCTGGAAGCATGAAGATCTGTCTTTAGAAGTTGACATTGCAATTGGTTATTTTTCAGAAGTTGAGGAGAGTTTACTTCTTTCGTATTTTTACATCACCTAAAGTAAACTCTTATTATTACTTATTACTATTATTTACCGATTGAAATAAATCTTACTTTATCCTCCAACTGTTTCAACTTTTGGAGTTGAACATTGTTTTATATACTTTTCTAACACTCTTTAAAAACAATTTTTAAAGCAGTAGCTAAAGCTTTGATTTTTGGCATTATACTTGCTGATATTAGCAAGTCCCAAGTAGCATCATGTGTGACCTATTTACTGTAATTGGATATAAAGTTGTATGGTTTTGTTAAATTTTAGAGATGTAAATATCTGTCACTTCTAATTAAGTCCTGATTAAAGCAAAAAAATCCACTTTATCTAAATTCACATTGGATATCAGGAATAATTGAATAGCTCTTTAGAGGCATATACAAAAAGAAGAGAAGGTCAAAGAACACAAGGCAGACCTAGAAGAAAATAGAGAAGCAACATCTATTAACAATGGTTGAGGCTGCCAGAAGAGGAAGAGCCAGAACTCTGTATCTCCCTTGACATCCAAAATGGTAAAAGAGGAAGCAGAGAAGAAGACCTGTTTAGATGGAGAAAATCTGTATGAACATAGATACATTGGGTCAAAATCATATATTAAATATATATTTGGACTAAATAAATACAATATAGATTTGTGAATAAGATTCACAGCTGTAATTTTAAAAAGTGAGCTTTACTGTGTAATAATTTTTGCCTGCCTCTGTGGATAGACACACATCTCCTAGTCTTCATATGATGTGTAATTATAAAAACTGCAATTGTTTAACATCCTTGGACAACAATCTTATTTTATTTTCGGGAAGGTCTTATTATTTTGGGGCATGTGGAGCAAAATGGGGCTCCTCTTGCCATCTTACCTGATTTCCAGCTCTGCATTTAAATATTTTCAGGGAGGACTTACTTTCGGGGGCAGGCTTATTTTAGCACATGCGCTCAAAACCCCTATTGAGCTTATTATCAGGGGATGTCTTATTTTCAGGGAAACGGTATTTGCTGCCATGCCACAGACTGAACGATTGGCCAAAGGTGCTTTCTGTGAGTTCTAGACTTGCAAGTGTAGAGACAGTTCTGTCTGAATAAGATTGTAATCTGTTGAAAGTCAGGACAGTGGTGGAGACAATGCAGATTGATTATAAAGAGCGCTGGGAATAATTATCACATGAGCCAGCTGATAGCATAGTAGTGCTCAGAGTATTTTAGGTTAAAAAAAATGAATTTGGAGCTAAAACTCTCATTGCTTCCTAAATTATCCTCTATTTAAAAGACAAGTGTTCTTGAATATTTGTTGTTTACACTTCAAACCTTCTTTGTAAATAAGTTGAAGTTAGGATATAGAAAGATCTGGATAAGATTTTTCAGGAAAGTAGGAGAACTGGCTAATGTTACTCTAGAAGCATTCCAAATTTGAAGGAGATTGATTTTTTTCCCTTTATTTGAAATCCACTCTTGAAGCTTTTAAATTATTACAGATCCTTTTTTATTTTCCTAAGTATGCCTTGATTAGCACAAGAACCAGATACTGTGTTACTACTAGTTGCAAAAAGGAAGTAGTGTAAACATAGTTGGTTGTAGAGTAATTGTTTTAATCATATCAATGTTATGGGAAAAAATTAAACTCATACTTGACTTCAGTAAGGTTTGAAATATAATTAATAATGTGCATGGGAGAGAGAGGAAAATTTTGACCAATGGGAGACAACATTTATTTATCAGTTACAAGGTTTGGATCAGGGGTGAAATCTAAAATTTCTTACTACCAGTTCTGTGGGTGTGGCTTGGTGTGGGGGAGGTAATGTGACGGTGGGCGTCGCCAATTTTTTTTTTTTTACTTTTAAAACTATTTTTTCTACAACTTCTTTGGCTAAGAGGTTGTAAAAAATGTTTGCAAAAGGCTCTGACAATCCCAGCTGAGTTCCCTGATCGGCAGAGACTTTTTTAAAACTCAGCTGGAATCGTCATAGCATTTAAAAGAAAAAAAGGGTTTTTTTCTTTTAAATGCCTTTGATGAGCCATGCAATCATGAGAGGCTTTTTTTTTTACTTTTAAAAGCATTTATTCGGCCATGGTTGTAGAAAAAATGCTTTTAAAAGTAAAAAAAAAGCCTTTGATGATTGTGCGGCTCAGCTGGGCATGGGAGGGGGATTTTTGCTAACGGTTCTCCGAAACATCCACCTCCATCGCTACCGGATCGGGCGATCCAGTCCAAACCAGGAGCATTTCACCCCAGGTTTGGATAATGTAATGGGAAGAGAATAGTTAAAAAAAGAAGTATCACATCAGATTTATTATAATAGGGAATGAAACTTGCAAGTGGTAAATAGACACACACATTTGGAAAAACCAGAAGTATGTCAATTCTTATTTTTTTAAAAATGGAAGTGTTTGGAGGATTATTAGTGAAAACTATTCTTATTTTGTTTCTAATAGATATCCTTTTTCACTATTGGGGGGGAGTGAAAATAATAGAAGGAAGAAGAGGCAAACAGCATTTATATTATAGAAGAAAGTTGATTCAGATGAAGCATTTTCTTTCTAGCTCAATACATTTTTAAAAAAAATTAGATTTATATGCCGCCCTTCTCCGAAGACTCAGGGCGGCTTACAATGCGTTAAGCAATAGCCTTCATACTTTTGTATATTTTATACAAAGTCAGCTTATTGCTCCCACAAACTGGGTCCTCAATTTACTTACCTTAGAAAGAATGGAAGGCTGAGTCAACCTTGAGCCTGGTGAGATTCGAACTGGTGTAATTGCAGACAGGTGGATGTTAATAACAGGCTTTAGTCTGCTTTTAGCCTGTTGAGCTATCCAGGCTCAGTTTAGTTGTTTATACTGTTCACTTAATCTTGATTAAGTATTGTACTAATTGACTTTAATGTATTCTCTCAGTGTCAGCATTATAAATGGTCACTAGTGATGGAATTATGTATCAAATCTTTATTTCAGTTATCAGCCACTGTTACATAATCAACCCAACAACTTAATTAGAGCTAAACAGTTAAATCCAGAAACCCTGGGCTTCAATATAAATTTATTCAGATAATAAAATAGTGGAATATATCAATTTTATAACTTTTTAGTAATGAATTCAATAGAAATTTAGCATTCACAGGGCAGGCAACCAGCAATGTCAAAATGGCAGGTGTCATTTGGCAATTAAAGCACCACCCTTTAAAGTCTTTGTTGTACATACCTAAAAAGGGGTAGACCTTCAGTATCTAATTACAAATACTATCTGGTGTTGTCATTTCTGCAGAGGTCTCTGGATCAAGTGCTGCTTGGTTGAAATACTTTCTCATTCAAACAGCAATACTGACTTCTAATACATAGAACACTACGTTATGAATTATAATATTCTCAAATTGAAAATGAATTCAGTCATTCTAAGAATGTCCCTCATACAACTAGCAGCATGAAAGAGAAATGTTTTGAAAATATATAGGATTGGGATAGTGGCATTCCTCAGAGATGAAGGAAGCACTATAGCCTCCAACACAAGGCAGAAAAAATTCCAATTACCACTAGATAGTAGTAAAGGGGTAGTTCTTCCTGTAGCCATTTAATGTCATCCAGATATTTGCGGTCCATACCTAGTAGCATTACATTCATTACCTTTACCTTTGAAAAACCTGCTCAGAGCTACAGATAGTCCTCAGTTTAAGAACTATTTGTTTAGTCACCACTTGAAGTTACAACAGCACTGAAAAAAAGTAATTTATGACTGTTTTTCACACACGACAGTTGCAGCACCCTGTAGACACATGACCCAAATATGGAAGCTTGGTGACTGCCATGTATTTATGGCAGTTGCTGTGTCCCAAGATCATGTGATCATCTTTTGCGACCTTCTGACAAGCAAAGTCAATGGGGGAAGCCAGATTCATCTAACAATAGTGTTACTAACTTAACAACTGCAGTATTTCACTTAACTGTGGCAAGAAAGGTCTTAAATTGAGGAAAAATTCATTTAACAACTAAAATTGTGTTAATTTTAAAGGGTGACCCCAGAATTATGAATTCTTAGAAAAGTTCTGGCAGTTCTTTTGCTCGCTCTCTCTCTCTCTTTTTTTTTACTAGTTTCTGATTCATTAACACAATTAATAAAAAAGCTGGTTAGATTTTTTGAACAGCTAATCTTCAGACTCCTTGTAAAAAGCGTGTTGGATTTTTTTCAAAATCATAATTATCAATGTATGTTTTGCAGATAAGCTCAGACTCAAGAGTTATTTTTTTTTTCTCACAAGAGCAGCCTAATTTGTTTGGAATTCTGATTTTGTAAGATTGAGCTATTTTATAAGATTGTGCTGTTATACTTGTTTGATAAACCACAGTAACCACTTAAATAGCTTTTAGATTACTAAATAACAGAACAAAATCCATTTGAAGTAATTATTGAGCAATGTTGGAAAATGGGATCAAATATACTGAATGATATCCAATTTCTATGTCATATTGTAATGATATGGAAATAATAGTATAATGCATATATGTCAAAGAACAAATGAAAAAACAAAGTGCAGAATATTATCATATATTTTCCTAAAGTTATTCCAATAATAGACAATTAATACATCGTAACTTTCATTCTTTTGTTATTGCAATAAGTCTATATATTTTAAAACTTGTGTATCTTTTTTTAAAGGAATTCAAAATGTGCTGAATCTATTCTGTGCAGTCCTTACAGAAAACAAAGTCCTCTTTCATTCTGCTAGTTTCCAAAGACTAAGTGATGCCTGTAGAGCATTAGAATCCTTAATGTTTCCTCTCAAATACAGGTAAAGTTTTTATAAAGAGTATACAAAATCTTTATCAATGTGGACCAGTACTTTGTCAAATCTTTTATTTGTCATTCCTTTTCATTTAGGACTTTTAGAGACATATAGCAAAGCTTTATGTCACACATATACTGTATCCCTCAGTGTTTTACGATCTGACTTGTTTTATTTTAATTCATTTGAAATACAAGTCAAAGGGCCTTCACAGAAATGTTAAGTTTCAACTTGAGGGCTGCAGTGTCTTTTTAAATAAATTGTTTATATAATAAAACCAGACTTTTAGTGTAATAAACCTAATACTGTTTTTCACATTATAGAGGTTATAAATGCTGCTATATTTATTTGATTTCTGAAATGGTTGAACCTTCTGTACAGTCCAGCTGTGTGATGTGCCAAGTAGTCTGGCTGGTTCTTTTTCCAATCTTAAAAGCCCTTAATTAAGGCTATTGATTTTGTGACACATGCTAAAGTCTTCATGTGCAAAAGTGAAATTCAAGACCCAATTACAACAGCATAATGTTCAATTCCACTGCCAATAGCTAAGCCACCTGTCCCATCATAAAGAAGAAACAAGCTCATGGATATTGTCTGCCCAATTTATTGATCTAGTGACAAGTTCAACCATTCATGATTATCATAAAAATCATAAAATGTACAAGCTTTTCAATCATAGCCTTGGAATTTTCAGCACCTCAAAAACAACTGAAACCACCTCAAGTAATATGGTTACTCTCGATGTGCGTAATAATTTACACTAAAATATTTTGACAGGTGATGGAGGACGTGTTATTGGCATAATCCCAGATATGGTGTTCAAACTCTGTATGAAAGGTCCATAGAAAGGAGGGAGGCAGGGAGAGGGTATTGCAAAGAATCACCTGAATGCAGTTTTGGAATTATTCCTACCTGAATAAGCTTAAATTAATCATTTTGTTTAATATATTTTATGCAATTGAAATAATTTCTGTATATAGAGCTATTTCACTTATATTTTATTGTTTCCAGCAGTACAGATAAAAACAGCTCCGTTTCAGCTATTTTAACCAATTATTCTTGTTTAAATATAGATTACAGTTCTTGCTTATCTGTAACTGTTTTAGATAAATAATGTTTGTCTTGGAAAAATCTAATTTTAAGTATATTACCTCAATCAATAGTTGTCTGCATATTTTGTATTCAGCCTCCATTAATTTTAAAGATTATATTTCAGTCATACAGTTGAGGAAATTCTAGATACAAAATGCAGTGAAATGTATTTTATGATATTTTGTTAACCAGAAACTAGAAAAGTAAGTTATTTTTGTAAACACTCTACTTATTAAGCAAGAAAATATTTTTCAAAAATAAATAAAAATCCAGTCAATGTATTTTTGCTGATATCATGGAAATGGTAGAAAGCATGTAAAGTTTCATGTTTAACGAAGTAGAATGGCTGCATTATTTGTCCTTTCTTTTCTTCTCAGTTACCCATACATTCCAATTTTACCTGCACAGCTCTTGGAGGTTCTAAGTTCACCAACACCTTTTATTATTGGCGTACATTCTATCTTCCGTAATGATATTCATGAGCTTGTGAGTATATTAAACTGGATTTTATGCCCGATATAACAACTTCATCTAAAATTAAATAAATAATTCAAACCGTGGGAGATTTTCTTACATTCCTTTCATGCATACTGTGCATCACAAAATCTTAACTAATGGCCTATTATGCCCCCAACCATATGTGGTTGGGCTCTCATGGGAGGAAAAACCCCATTAGGAATGCTATATTAGTAATAGTCATTGATTGATTAAATTTATGTGCCACCCAGCTCTCTGATATAGGTATTCTTAGTGAATCCAGAGAGATTATGTGGTGAAAAATATTAGTACATGGCAGCCTTAACTGTAAAAATTTCAAAATGGTACAAACATATTAGTGATAACAAACAATGTCAAGAAATAGTTACATATCTGATAAATATGTAATAAACATAATGGAGAAAAAGTAGAAACTCTGGCGAGGGAAAAACCCATTTGGAAACTATAGTCATAATATGATTTACCAAGATCAGTATCTTTTGATTTTCAATGACTTCTGAAATTTTCTACAAGCAGTGTAAGAGTAGCACTGAGTAGTAATGAGTTTTAGAAATAATAGGCAAGTCTGATAGTGGTTGTTCTAGTGGAGCCTTTATTGACAGGGAGAGGTGAACTAGTGATATTTGATGATATTTGAAAAAAATTCAGTTTATATGGTGAATTGGATCCAGACTAATAAATAAATACATTTTATCAGCAAGACTCATATTTCTCAGTTTGTGTTTTTTCTACTTCAGGCAGAATCTGAAATTGACTTGAAAATGGTTCTAGTGAGCCAAAAGATCACCCAAAGGGAAAAACCTGCATTCATCTTGCTCTGTCCTTGAAATACGAGGAGCCCTTTCTTTAACAAAAGGGCTATCTAAAGTTAGCACTGCAGTGAGATCTGCTATGCAGAATGACTATACTAACAGCTTGGTTAATCAGTCAGAATATTTTAACATTTCCAACCAAAATTTGATTTAATATCAGAACTTTATATTTCCATAAATTCAGCCCCTCCCTGTTTGTCAGTGGATATTCCATGTTGTTTGATTTATTGACATTTCAGGATTCTATCTATGTTTAATGACATTAAATATCATACAAAGTGTTTATTTCTATCTCTATGTCTTTTAGTTAGATGTAATCATAGCAGACCTAGATGGCGGTACAATTAAAATTCCTGAATGTATTCACCTCTCCCAGCTTCCAGAACCACTGCTTCAGCAGACACAAACTTCTCTATCTCTAGTAAGTATAATTCCATGATGTAAATATGCACACACATTCAGCCACCCACATAGTTTGCAGATAGCTGACAGGTTTGTTTAGGATGACCACAGCCCGCTTGAGTAGAAGGGACTCTGAAGTGCATCTACAAGGCTATGCAGAGGATTTTGCAAAGCATCTGTGGAACAAAATTGCTCAGATTTGCTCCCAGCTTTAGTTCAGTTCCTATGGAAGTGCATAGGTATAGTTCTGCCAAGAAGTTGAACTTGTTACATCTGAAGAAAGAGATAGCGTTCTCCTGACTGTGAGCTCAGCCACTGCATATTAGACCCATGCCCCTCCTGATTGGTGAAGACTGCTGGGAAGTGACTTACGGTTAGGTTTTAGCAATGGTAAATCTTCTTTGTGAGAGGCAGTGGTTCCTCTGTCCCTTCTCAGGAAGCCATTACTGGACCCAACCATACTGGACAAAAATTGGCCAGTATCCAATCTTCCCCTTTTAAACAAGGTTGTTGGAAAGATGATTGTACAATAGCTTCAGAGGACCTTGGATGAAGTGGATTATCTGGTATGGGATTGAACTACGATGGTCACACTTTTAGATGATCTCTGGCAGGTGAAAGATTCGACTACTGCATCAATCCTTATTCAGTTTGAACTGTTAGTACCCTTCAATACCTTCAATCATTATATCCTTTGGGACCAGCTCCAAGAGCTTGAGGTCGACAGCACTGTCTTATTGTGGTACTTGGAGACTGTGACAGTTGGATGAGAAATAACAGACTTCAACTAACCTTGTCAAGATTGAGGAATCTGGAAATTTACCATCTTTAATTCTGGATGTAGTGGCACTGTCTCAGACAGACCCAGTGCACAATCTTGAGGTTCTTCTAGACTCATAACTCCTCTTTGAAGAGCAGGTAGCAATCATAGCTAGAAGAATCTGTGCATAACTTTGGATTGTGTGTCAGTTGTGCCCATTACTGGACTGGGAGGCCCTAGACTCACTCACTCATGCCTGTTCACCTCCTGTATGTATGGATTATTGCAATGTACACTACATGGTGATGCAGTGGCTCAGTGGCTAAGACTCTGAACTTGTCAATTGAAAGGTCGGTAGTTCAGCAGTTCAAATCCCTAGTGCGCATAATGGAGTGAGTTCCCATTACTTGTCCCAGCTTCTGCCAACCTAGCAGTTCAAAAGCACACAAAAAATGCAAGTAGAAAAATAGGGACCACCTTTGATGAGAAGGTAACAGGGTTCCGTGCGCCTTTGGCATTTAGTTGTGCCGGCCACATGACCATGGAGACGTCTTTGGACAGCACTGGCTCTTCGGCTTTGAAACAGAGATGAGCACCGCCCCCTAGAGTCAGGAATGACTAGCACATAAGTGCCAGTCATTCCTGAGGGGAACCTTTACCTTTACCCTACATGATGGTGCCCTTGAAGGATAACTGGAAGCTTCACCTGGTGCAAAATGTATAGCATGGACCATTATGTGTGCATCTAGATCATTGCACATTATACCTTTGCTCTACAAGCTACATTAGCTACCAATTTGGTTCTGAGTTCAAGGTACTGGTGATGATCTATAAAGCCTTACAAGGCATGGGGCTAGGGTATTTGAGGGACCACCATACCCCAGTTATCTGATGGGACCCAAAAGATGAGCTTTTTCTGGTCTAGAGCCCACCATTTGGAACATCATCTGCCCTGAAGTAAGGTTGGTCCCAATCTTGTTGCCTTATAAAAGAACCTAACGACATAGCTTTGCCATCTAGCCTAGGTAGTTGGTGACATTGGTGCAGAGTCTGCTAAGTGATTGTACTATTAAGAAAATGAATGGTGCTGTCTCACTGATTGTTTTTATGGTTTTAATAATTTTATAGCTCTTATTGGTTTTAATGATTTTCACAATTATTTTTTATTGTTGTTGTTTTGGATTATTAACTTTGTAAGTTGTCCAGAATCACAGCAGTGAGATGGGTAGCTATATAAATTTAAGAAATAAGTAAAAATAACCAGTACAAAACACACCCATATACCAGCCTACATTTTACCATTTTTTAGCATTTACTCAACATATATGACTTTTTATTGGTTTTATTATTTGGCACCAACATTTATAGTAAATAATTCCAATCTGAATTGACATATAATTCTAATTCTCTTAATCAGTAAGTTCTTCTAGCATTCCCTCACCTTAGTTTCATACCAACTTTTGTTGTTTTTATATTTAACTAGAGAACCTATGACCTGTTGGGCTATCCTTTGAGAGAAGGATAATGTAGTCTTATGTGACCAGAATAAACATTAAATTTTCCCACTGGATTTTTGTTCTCTCTCCCTCCTTGCCATTTCTCGGTGACATTTGATGTCATTTCTTGATCATGATGCTTCCCCCTCCCCCCCTTTCCACATTGCACAATTAGGCTGACCATATTCTTGCTGGACATGCCCATTATCAGTATCTACATCATGTTGATGGCAGGGATACTGCAGTGACTAGAGAATTGAGAATAAACTGGTCAGAATATGGTGGTAATTTCAATGCCACAAGAATAACACGTCCTAGATTTTTTATGCATTCTTTAAGATTTGAAGTACCTTGACTGTAAAATTTTTGTGGTATAATGCACCAGGAATAGGAGCGACTTTGGACTTCATGCCAGTTTCCCTGTTGTCTTTGCCTGTGGGAATCTTTCAGAAAGCATCAGAAATCATAATCATGCAACTGCAGAGATGTTGCAACAACCACAACTTAGCAAATAATACTGGTGTGAACATCATGGAAATTTCTATTTGAAAGAAGTAATGGTTAATAAAGAAGTAATAAAAATATTTTACGCATTCTTTAAGTTAGGATTTAAGATATCTTGATTCAAAAATTGTTCTGATATAATACACTATTTAGAACAAAGAACCAGGAGAGTTCTAATGATATATAGATTCCATTCATTCTAGTGTTCATCAGTTTTCATTCATTTTCAAATCCATTTTAACTGCTCCTTGCTTTCATTGATTACATTATTATTATTATTAGGTTTTTATCCTACACACAGAGACACAAACACACCCATGCACTTATAGTCAACTCAAGACAGTGAAAATACCTAATTTTCCTGACTCCTATATTATTTGCATCTATCTTCTTTTGTACATGTGCATTATATAATACCTTCTTCCACCTCATTTTTCAGCAATTTTTCTATAATATATTGTTTTCCTATGTACAGTCCCTTTCACATCATCATTCCACCAAGCATTCTTTCTGGTAATACCTGTTAGCATAATTTCACATAATTGTGTCATTCTTTAACATAATTCTTTTCACTCTAAGTAGCTTCAACAACTTTTTTTAATGTTTGAATGTTTCTATGTTTTGTTTATAAATGGAATTTCCGTTCATTCCAGTAGGAGATTAAACTACCTTCTAATTATCTACTAATTATTACATTTTATGTTTAATTTTGTTTTTTCTTTTAAAAAAACATTGTTGACTATTAGGACCATATTCTTTATTGCTTCCTTTCTTCCTTGCTCTTCATTATCTTTTCCTTCTTCTTTTGATTCCTTTTAGCAGAAAAAAGCATTAGACATAGATTAATTAAAAATGCATTTAATTGTTGCAATGAAAAGAAATTGGACCAACACAGATCAATCATAATTAAAAACTCTTCTGTACGTTTTCTGAAAAGTTTTACAGTAAAGGGATTCTCTTTTGTATAATGTTGATTATTCAATCTGTTTGAGTTTTCCCCTTTTCAAGTTTAAAATCACAGTTAACTGCTTTGAGTTATGAATATTTCCTAGCTGACTTAATATTTGTTTCTTTGTATAAGGATACAAGAATGCAAACATTTGTTAATTTTTAATATGAAATTTAAATGTGGTACAATTTACATTTAAAATATAAAAAATATTTTAAAAACAAATCGAAACCACTTGCTTTTAAATTTTGTTCTTGAAATTGTAGGTTTTATATCCAGATTTGGCAACAGCAGATTATGCATTTCCTCCCCCTCGAACCGCTCTGTCACATTCCAAAATGTTGGTAAGACACAATGTTCCCAATGCTGAAATAAACAGGAAAATATAATGTATTTCCATTTCTGTATTTTTCCCAAATATTTTTACTTTATGCCATCAAAGATGCTGATCTAAGAATTCTTGCTGAAGCTGATAAGAAAGGGTTAATTCTACTTCTAGCTAGAAAACAAACCAAAATTTTGGGCTCAGTTACGAGTTGAGGACTACCGGTCTCAGTCCTATCTTTTAATTATAATTTGAAACATTACTGCAGTATCCCATTTGTGATCCCTGAATTAAATTTACTTTCCACAGTTAGTATCAATGCAGAGTTTATGTGAAAATGCAATATTGAACATTGAAACTGAACTGAATATAACAAATGTACTGATGGCAGTGTCCTTAAAGGTGAGGTTTATACCTGAATAATTGAAGTTCTTGCAACTCAGCTATGGAGGAATATAAGCAAGCTGTTCACATGGGATTTTTAATTTTAATATCATCTTTTAACTCTTGGGGAGCAGTGGATGCATTTGGAATCTTGAAAGCATGTTATATATTTTTAAAAATGGCTGCCATGGTGGCCATATCTAATCATAAAATATCCATTCATAAAGGTATACTGGAGAAATTTCTTCCAATCATTCTGCTAGATTCCAGGAGAATCTGTTCCATCACCTTTGTTTCTTTTGCTACACATGCAACTTCCAAGCAAATAATGGCTGCAGCCATTTGCCATTTTTATTGTTTAAGAAAGTTTCTTGGTCTCTATGGAACTCGTTTAGCTTTCTATTTTTTAATTTGAAAAAACTAAAATAGAGTAATCTCTGGTGGGTCTTGAAACCTGTATGGTGTCAAGAAAGATGTTGTCAATCCATTTGGGTCTCAGGCTATTGATGAATTAATTGGGAAGGAACACTTTATTTGTGTATTACAACAGTTTGATGTCTTTCTTAGGATAAAGAAGTGCGAGGAGTCTTTCTTAGATTATTTGCACAACTTTTCCAAGGATATAGATCTTGTCTTCAGCTAATCAGGATTCATTCAGAACCTGTGATAAACTTTCATAAGGTAACAATAAAGTTGAACCTAATAGCTTATAAATAATACTGCATTTTTAAAAGGTTAAAATAAACAAAATACTATTAGTTCAATAAGTTCCTTTATCTAGTCTGAAATTTACAAGTTTCATAAAAACTTGTAAAATGTACAACTTTTTCCTACTTTTTTCCCATGCTGTTTTAAAAGCTAAGATTATGTGCCAATAATGTAATTGTACATGCAATTGTATCTCTTTTATTTTTGTGTAAATGGAACTTCTGAATATGTTAGCTGCAAATCCAAATTAACAGTGTTTTACTAAGAATTTGTAGAATATTTCTCCTTTCTACAAAAATAATATATCTAATTAATATATCTAAGATAAAAATCTGAAATGGAACCTAGGGGAAACAATAATTCCAAAATGTAATTCTTACATTTAATTTCCATTTAACAAAAAATGCTGCTTCCCCATATGTCCTTTTTTGGCTTTGAGTTGGTGTTGACTTCTGATGACTACCAGGGTTAGTCTTTGCAGTTTTGTTGACAAAATTTCAGAAGTGGGTTGCTATTGCCTATTCACTTTTTACTAGGGATTTGAATACAGATACATTAATACAAGGACAAGATATGTTTTACTGCACTTGTTTAAATCTTGCTGTTCAGTACCTTGAGCAGCAGGGAGACAGAACCATAGGTATATTAAATAGAATAATTCAGCAGTAGATCTGGTTTAGATTCTAGGACTGTCTGAACACTTCCTGTGAGTGCTGACTGTACTTCTGATCAGGGCAACTAACAATCATTATCATTACTCATTATTATTATTTGTAAGAATATGCTATGATTTATAGTAACTAGGATGTTCTATATAGCATTGCATGTTGATCAGTTTGCAAAAAACAATTTACTCTTGTGACAATGCTTGCATATTTATTACTTGTTTTCCCAAGTTGGACAGGGATGTACCCAGTACAATAGGCCTAGAGTCTTTATTTATAATTTGGATACATGCCTGAATAGTTGAAGCTGCTACACCATCAGATTATATGCAAATTGCCATTAGGGAGAGGAAAGAAGGAATCTGAGGTTCAAATTAACTGTTTTTGCAACTAATAACTAAGAGTCTGTTTGACTCTTAGTATCACCTGAAGCTAAAATTCCTGAGGTTAATGCTGATATAATTGAGTTTTGTTATTTATTCCCAAAGTAATTTCAAGTCCTGCTCTGATACTTCATTCTGCAATTGGTACAGTTCAGAGCCACATTCCATAAATTTAGTCTTCTAGCTTGTCTCCAAACATGACACATTGCTTGTATGTTTGCCAAGATCCTGTAGGACCCAGCCAGATGCATCTTTAATGGCGGAGACAATCTGAATTGCCAAGCTGCCCATTATGGTGGCAGGTAGTTAGTATTATTTCTTCTTCCAAAAGGATCTTCTGACTGACTGAAAATAAGAGAAATTTCTCACATAGTGGAATTTTTCCTATCTAGCACAAGAAATTAAGGTTGCCTCTAAAGCTATTTCCATTCTGTACTCAATTTTTCTATTGATATTTTATATTATCTGGCAAATTGTTTCTGCATATAGTTCTCCTATCAATTGTTATATTTTTTTCTCAGCTCCTAAATCAGAAATTTGAGGCTCCTGTATAAACGTTGTGTGTCTGATTCCAAATTTAACTCTATTATAGAGTCTGTGTATAACTTTAAAAATAGCTATTATTTCCTGTATCTGAGCCAATAAGTTATTTGTATTTCATGTAGATTCCCCTTTATCTTGTTTGGCTTTGAAACAGTGGTTCTAATCATAAGTATAGTCTGGACACTATCGATTGGCACACCTATCATCTCCATTGATTTTTTTATGATCTTAGTGACATTCATCATGTTAGGTATTCAAGCTTGTAAGTGTCATTTCATTGAGTAGTTCTCTAACACTGCCATAGGCTACCTGATAAACTTACTGTGTATGAGTACTGAGACCATAAAGAAAAATAGCAAGTTATCTGTAATTGCAGTTGGTTTACCAAGTTTTTTCTTCAATTCTTAGTATTGTGGCCTATTTTTCACAAATTGTATTTCAATATGATTAGGATTCTTGGTATGATCTTGCAGGATCCAGTGTCCAGCCAAAATTCTCAGCTTTTGCAAGTTCTGTAAAGGTGGTTTGTACTAATGCAAACATACAGTATGTTTGAATGCAAAGATGAGCGCACAAAGAACCATGGTTAGCAACCTGCTGAGATGGTTAAAAATATTGTGCCTCCTAGCAGAGATTAGGAATGAATAATATGCTTCATGTTAGATGTTAATTCATGATCCAATGAATAGTTTTGTAAAATGAACCAGATGGCTCCAGCAAGTGAGCCAAAATGCATTCCATAAAGAGGAATAAACAAAAATGAAGAAATATCTGACCATGGGGGGAAACTCTTTCTGACCTCAACTGGATTGTGAACATGAAGCAAAAATCATCCACCAAGTTTTTCCAATCGAAAATTTTCTTGGCTGTTTAGCAGCAATCTTTCCCCACCCTTTGTTCCTTCTTCATTTGTCTCATCACATGTTCTGATGCCCTAGAGGAAGGTAAAGGGGTGTGTGTGTGTGTGTGTGGAGATGCCATGTGTTAGGTGAGCTAAACACATTGGCTTGTATCTCAAGAGACAGAATTCCAGATTTGAATTGATAGGGTAAATAAAGTTATCTAATCTAGTTTTTATATCATTTTTATGTTTTTAATGATCACACAACTATTAAATAGATTCTGTATGTAGCCATTTTACATCTTGCCTTGCATAATTTTAAGTTTATTGGGAGAAAGCAGATTTCTGAATGCATTCCAAGCATATTTGGAATGCACATTTGTATTCATTCACGGAAAATTTTATGTTTTTACAGCAACCTTGATGTTATGGTAATTCATGGTTTGGTTTTATTAAAAGCATTAAATGCATTGTTGTTTTGTGAATTTTACATTCTATTTTAACCATCCTGTGTTTCTGATAAAGTCTTAGTTACAATTTATTTTTATTTGCAGGCAGCTTTCTTAAGCCAACGAGGCTTAATTGAGAATGATTTCCTTACCAAAATTCTGAATGGAATGGCATTTGCAGGCTTTGTGTCAGAGAGAGGTCCTCCATACAGATCCTGCGACCTCTTTGATGAGGTAGAATATATACATATATTTTAAAAGTTAATTGTGAAACTTGAGAGAAAATATTTAATTTGTTTGAAATTTTTTTGCTTTACTTTAGTTTTTGGCCGCATTACTCCTGTAAAATATATTGGAGTGAATTAGCTTAAAAGGGTAATTATGGGCATGTATTAATTTTTATTTTCAAAATATTTAGTTGAATATTTTTTAAACATTATTTTTCCTAAGAAAGATATCAGAGGGAATTGTTACTGGTAAGATAAATATATGCAAATAGTTTGCAATATTTGTCATAATAAAAATGACCATTTTAAAAATTAAAAACTGATAATATTACTTTATTATTTTTAGGCTTTTTTTTTTTTTTACAAACTTTCAGTAAAGTATGAAAATTTGTTAGAAGAGCAGACTTGGGAAATTTAATCAAGTGTTGTGAAAAGAGGGGCCATTAAATATTTAAAATATTTCTTTTACTATTAGTATTCATTATATGTATTTCTGAATACTTAATTTGGTACACCCAAAATGTCAAGTTTATTATTGTTTGAATTATTAACAATTATAGAACATGCATGCAAAATAGAAATGGGAATGAATTATTAAAAATGGTATGTAAATATTTTAGTGGCTATGTAAAAATACTATCTAAAAGCTGTTTTTTATCACCAAAAATATGCTTTATTTTTAAAGCTGGTAGCATTTGAAGTAGAGCGAATTAAATCTGAGGAGAGCAATTCATTAAAAGTGTTAAAACATATCCGAGAACTTGCAGAGCAGCTATTGAAAAATGTAAGTACAATGTATTTTTATGATATAATTCTTTAATATTTCATTGTAAATAATTGTAAGTTGAAGATGCACAAAACTGTTTGCAGTTATATAAATCAATTACGAAGTTAAAAGTATAATTCTTAAGTAAGCAATGGTCTTTTTTAATTATTACATTTGGTTAAAAAAAATCTATTTGATATGCAACAGATCCATGAGTTATGAAACCTTAAGGCCAAGTCATAAGTCAGAAAAGGGAATTGTTATTATTTTCTTCATTAATTGTTTTCTTCTCTTACGTAAACACTCAGAGTAATTTGGGAGTTAGGCAGCCTTCTAAATCGAATAAAAAAACTTTTCATGTCTGTTGAAAGTAACTTAGATCTTCACTCCATCTGTCCTTTTTCAGCCTGCAGCAGAACTATTTCTTATTATAATAAGATTGACATTTTATTTTGTTGTTACCTATCACTATATAATATTGATGTACTGCAATTACTCTATTCCATTTTATGATTTAATTTTGGCCATCAATAAAAGATGTTTTATTGGAAAGTTTGCAGAGAATATTTAAAATATAAGATAAGAGAAAGTGGTTAAATGTCTTATCAATCGTTAAATTGTTTGATTTCCATACAAAATAATTAATTTTTTTAAATTTTATTTCAAGACAAGTGTGGTATTATCCTTCAATGTATTAATTATTAATAAAGAATCATTAATGGCACTTTATTAATAAACCTTTTGGCAAGCAAATTGTTTAAATAAATAAATATGTTACATCCTTGAATATAAATACTCTTTATTTAATGTCTGCAGGAGAATCCAAATCCTCATATGACATTCCAAAAAGTTCCACGACCTACAGAAGGATCTCATCTACGTGTTCATGTACTTCCTTTCCCCAGGATTAATGAAAGTCAGGTTCAGGATTTAATTCAGGAAAATTTGATTAAAAACCAAAGTGCACCATCTGCTTCTCGCATTGAAAGGAAATGTGTGGTTCCTGCTGGCCCACCTGTTGGTATGAGAGTTATCCTTATGTTTTATTCAGTTGAGTTAACAGTTGACAACTGTTTTGAAACCTACAATTAATCCCCCTGACTTTTCCAAGACCATTCAAGACCTTGGTAACTTTCTGAGAAATATAAAAGGTAGTGCCAGTGTTTGTTATTCTTTTTTAACGGCATTTGAGAATAGGAATTATAGGCCTCCAGGCAATGACAACCATTTTCAACCTTAAAAGTCCTAAAAATGATCCTAATCACCATAGGAAGAAATATTTGAGACATTATGGGGGGGGGGGAGGTGGGAGATAGGATGGTAGTGGTTTAGAAATATGTAGAAATCCTATTTTTCAGAAGCATCCATTTCTAGAAATGCCCTGGACCAGCTGGAATAACCAGATTAGTGTGGTCTAGAGGAGAAACAGGAAGTTTTCGAATTGGTAGGTTTTACATAAATTTCTTTATTTTCTATAACCTCCCATTTTAATCGGAGAACCCCAAACTGCAAGCAAAGGATTAAAACTTTACCAGAAACCGGATTTTACTTTTCTATTTTTCATTTGGAACAAAAAGAAAAACAAAAAATATTAAATAAATCTCATCATCAAAGTTAAACAATCCTGTTTCTAAATTTCAGTGACAGTCTTTTGATTCTGGTACATCATGTTTTTCTTAGATTTTCCCCCCCTTCCCCATGTACGTCTGTATGTATTAATTAAATTTCTGTGCTACTCATCTTACTGATACAGTATCTCTGGGTGGCTCACAATGTAATAAAAGGTAGAAAGCATTAGAAAACAATTAAAATTAGGAATATTGAACAGAAAAGCTAAAAGCCAAGATGATGGGTGGCCTAGGGGTGAGGATCTTCTCTATCCAGTCAGCAACTTCCAACATAGCAGGCCCTTGTGGGAGCCCCAGGCCAAGTGACAGGGACAGATTCTTCCAGAAGGCTGGGAGTGTGTGGGCAGACCTCACCTCCCATCAGAGAATATTCCAGAGGACAGGAGCCATAGCAGAAAAAGGTTTTCTCCTGGACTCCGCCAATTGAAATCCTTTGGTTGATGGGATCTGAAGTAGGCCCTGTCTGCTGAATGAGTGGGGTGGGCTAGTTCCATCACAATGAGAAGGTGGTACTAAATGAGATGGTTCTTCAGAAACAAATATAGATGTTTGGACTCCATACTAATAGTGTATTGATTTTTATAAAATGCTACAAAGTATCTATTTTTATTTCCCATTTAACTAGGACCTTGAAAACTGTTTGATATGTATAATCATATCAATTCCTAAGGTTAGGATTTAATATATTAATACATAATGTATTTGGGTTCTTCCTTATATATTGTGATGAGACACAAGATAACAATTGTGATGAGCTTCCTGAATTTTTGCCAAGAAAATATTGCTCCAAGATGCAAAATGCCCTACATAGAGCCTTCAAATATTAAGAAGCAGGCAACTCTAATGTGATATTCCCACAGAGAAACTTCTTTATTCGTGCCGATGATATTCAGCATACTTTAATTTGTCCTTATCCTTTTTAATATTGCTTTTTGAAATTAGAGGTATCCTATACAGGTAGCCCTTGACTTCTGCCCAACATTTTGTTGTTAGGTTTTGACTCATTTTACAATCTTTCCTGCCACGGTTGTTAAGTGAATTACTGCAGTTGTTAAGTTAGTAACACAGTTGTTAAGTGAATCTGGCTTTCCTATTGACTTGGCTTGTCAGAAGGTTGCAAAAGGGGATCACATGACCCCGGGACACTGCAAACATCATAAATATGAATCAGTTGCCAAGTGTCCAAATTTTGATTATATGACCATGTGGATGCTACAGTGGTCATAAGTGTAAAAAATGGTCCTAAGTAACTTTTTTTAATGCTGTTGTAACTTTGAACAGTCACTAAATAAATGGTTGTATTATATTCCTCTTCTCTTGTTCTGGAAAGTAATGGACTAATGCAAACATTTATGCTACCAAGATTTATTTGGAATTTATAATGAAATTTTAAAAATTTAGAAATTTTGTAATCATATATTTTAGACTCTGAAATCATATTTCTTACCAATGTACAGATTTTCTTTATAAGAGACCGTCCGAAATCCTGCTAATCTAATAATATATGCATCCATATACAGTATGATAATATATTAAGAATTAGTACTGGAAAAATCTTTGTATCTGTCCTTGTGTGCTTCTAATAAGAACACATGTACAAAATAAAACCTTGGTATGTAGAAACCATCTTAGGAATGTTTCTATTATAATAACCTTTTAGTGATGGTAGTTTTAAAATAAATGGCCTCACATATGTTTCTATTTCTTTCTCTTTTTTTAGTTTCCATAGTAGAAAAGTCAAGCACAGTTTTCAACAGTGCACAAAGACTGGAAGTTGTTAGAAATTGCATCTCTTTTATATTTGAAAATAAACTTTTGGAGACTGAAAAGGTAATAGGATTTGTTAAATTGTTTGACGGGCTTTTCCAAGTTGCTAAAAAATTCCATACATGTTAAGAGATTTGCTCTTTCTAGTCCTTTCAAACTTAACTCTACTTTTATAAGTCTGTTACCCTTTTCAGTTCGTACTGCAAGTATTTGAGATAAAAGAAATGTACTGTCTGTGAAGAAATAAGCAAAATTATTTGGCATCACAGTCTTATCTCCATTTCTTTTTCTACCCCTTCTATTGAACAATTTTATTTAGTTATTAGTTCTTTAATAATGAGATATATGTTCCCTGCTTTGTATTTTTCTCTTATATGAAATGCAAGCTCCTCGCCCAATCTTGAATGCTTCGTCTTCTACTTGAAGAGCATTTGAGGACCAAATTAATTTACCTCATAGATTGTTTTTTTAAAGGCAACTTTTTAAGATTTTTTTTATTTTGCTGATGTTATGGCTAATTGTACAACGTATTTGCCCTTTCATAACAATCCGCAAAACATATGGAAAAAAACTTGTGGTTTCCAATCCTTACTTTTGAGAATCTGGTATATTCTCTGTGCTTAGGGCCTAAGACCTTGCTTAGTAATTGCTTGATTAATTCTACACAGTCCATTTTATTATTTAGTCATGTTTAATTATGAAATAAATTAAACATCCAGACACGAAAATCAGAATTCAGTAAGTAGTTTAATAGGGACAATTCATATCAAGATTGCTGGTGGAGCTTATTCTGTAATACTACAGAATGTTAGCATAGAAACATAATTTAAAGTTAGGATTCTTTTAACTTCTTACTTTTGCTAGCATTCTTGTCTTTAGACCTTGCCTGCTGCACTGAGAGCCCTCAAAGGAAAAGCAGCTCGCCAATGTTTGACGCAGGAACTAAGCCTCCACGTTCAGCAAAATCGTGCAATTCTGGATCATCAACAGTTTGATTACATAATACGAATGATGAACTGTACTTTGCAGGTACATGCATTTAGCCTTATTTTGGGTTCTTTGTGGTAGTTCTAGCTTGCCCTGTGTATTTTGCTATATCTAAACTATAAATTATATGTAAAATGTAAGTTTTTTCTTGAAGTTCATTGTTCTTTTTCTTCTTCTGTTTTGCTCCTTTATTTGCTTTGGGGTGTTTTGGGGACAATTATTATGAAACTGTTCCTTCCATCACCAGAGAAGGAACAGATCCTTCAAAAGATCTGTGTATCTTTTTAAGGAGGCATTTGCCTTACGCTCACAATTTTCCTTCAGAAATGCAGTTGCCACATTTCATGTTTAGGTAGCAGTTAAGCACTAATACAAGAGTGCTTGCCTAGTTGTTACCATCTTTCCATCTTTCTTCCATTAACTTGCATCTTTTTCTCTCATGCTCATCTGCAAGTAAAGTCTCCCTTTACTTGATTAAAGTAATAGTCTTTTCTTTCTCTTAAGGCCACAGAATTCATGAAAAGAACACTGTCAGACCTTTGGAAGCATGGAAGCAGTGAAGATACTGGAGTGGCAAAGGCCCAGGCCTATTGCTATTCCAGTATTGCATTGCTCATACATTAAAGGCAGCCTTCAATTGATTAAGGATCTATTCTTATATTTATTTATTTTTTAATTTGATTTATATGCCGCCCTTCTCCGAAGATTCAGGGTGGCTTACAATGCGTTAAGCAATAGCCTTCATACTTTTGTATATTTATACAAAGTCAGCTTATTGCCCCCACAAACTGGGTCCTCAATTTACCGACCTTAGAAAGGATGGAAGGCTGAGTCAACCTTGAGCCTGGGGAGATTCGAACTGGTGTAATTGCAGTCAGCTGGATGTTAATTATGGTGCTTTAGTCTGCAGAGCTAAACCATACGTCCAAGAATTTTTCCCAATGAATTGGGTTTATTAAAACATTCACTGTTGGGAATTTACAGGAAGCGTAAATTCCTGGAAAATCACTGGAATGATTTGGGAACCTACTGTACTGTGAGGATGAAGATCATTGTTGTGTTCTGCTTTTTAGAGTAATGATTGTGGTTATTTGTAATTAGTAATTGAAGACACATCCTACCTCATCACCATCTGTAAAATAACTATTCAGTTAATTATTTTGATTGCTTTAGGATGTGAACACTTCTGTTTATCCAAGAGAAAAAAACTTTTTATGAGAGAGCTAAAACTCTAGCATGGTACTAAGGAAAAACATTTAGTTGAAGTGAATCATTTTAATAATTTGTGTTTGTGACATATGTGTATTATTTTTTCCTACAAGAAAGGTTTCTGACTTCAATTATTTTTTCCAAGGTACTTTATCACTGTGCAATTTTCTCAAACTCACAATTATTGTTCTCTTTCACATTGTTTATTATTTAAATTGGGAATAATTATTGGATACAATAAAGAAATCTAATAGGCAGCTTTATGAAAATCACAACAGAATTTTAAAAACTTCTGTATTTGAAAATACAGTCAAGAAATTGAAAAATCCATATAAACTTTGGTATCAATATCATACTTTTTCCTCTTTTGAAATTAATAAAAAAATGAACCTACCTATGTTGGAAATTATATAAGAAATGGAGGTCAGTAAAAATTTATTTTGAAATAAAGTCAGTGTTTCAAACAGATTAACAAAATCTATACAAGATAAGGATCTGAACAAGTACAATTCAGTTTTCCTTAATAAAAATATTGGGATTCTTCAAATTTAAAGTGCTTAAAAGCACTGTAGAGCAGAGAAGTAAATTATTTGAGCTACTTTTAAATGCTGCAAAGATTATGTCTTCAGATTCTAAAATGTTTGTGCTTAGCAAACAAATTATATGATAATTCAATGCCTATTATCTCTTTGGACCACTTTGAGCTAGTGAAACCTCTTGGTTTCACTTGGAAAGAGAATATAGAAAGAAAGAAATCTTGGAAAGAAATATAGCTGCTGCTATATAAGACTTTCCAGACTATTAATTTTCTATTTGTGACCATTATTCGTTTTCCATATCTTCTGTATTTTTTTCTGATATCTTCTGTATTCTTTAAGGAGCAAAAGATGAAAACTGCACTAAAAACATTATGGTTGATAGTAATTGATAGCAATAGCACTTTTACTAGTACATAGTATATAGAGAGGTATAATCTGTGTAAGTGACATTAAAATTGATTACTTATGAGGAACAAAAATAGGATGGGTAGAATGCAAATATTCCCAAAGTCCCAAAGAAGCTGACTTTTAAGTGTACTTGATTCTTTTATATTTTTGCTATATTGCAGTCCCAGAAGTAACTTGCAAAGTTATATTAAATTCAGGGCCAGACTTAAGTTTTTAAACAAAAATCTGATCTCAAATAAGGATAGAAGTCATACAAATGATTGCATTTAGCAATAGCACTTAGACTTATATACCGCTTCAAAGTGCTTTACAGCCTTCTCTAAGCAGTTTACAGGATCAGCATATTGCCCTCAACAATCTAGGTCCTCCAGCAGTCTATCTGCCTGAAAACATCCAGAGGCCATTGGTAATGTCTTATTGAACAACCAATGAGTTACTTTTTTTCAATATCCAGTATTATTATACCACATTTAAAGCAATAGCAAAATAATAATGTTAATACACAATATTATGTGTCACCTAATGATAAAACGTTAAAATGCAGTCAATACATTTATGAGCCTTCATTTACCTTTATTTATGCCAATATAGTAAAAAGATAATGAGCATGGGAATTGAGCATATCTCTGTCTAATAAACTATGATTCACAGCTCCCTGAAAATCAATCTTTGTAAAAAAGAATGTTTGAACTATAAAAATTAATGTGCCGTAACAGGATTCACATGAAAGAGAATATAATAGTACATAAACCAGTAACCTATAAATGTGAAGAACTTCGGTAGATTTAGTATATATGCGAACTACAGATGACTTTAATGCAAAAATGCATTTTAAGCTAAAGAGCAAGCCAAATAAAACTGGCAATAGTATCGAATTGTCATTTTTTCCCATCATATAATTGTAAACTGCAATCCAGTATTATCTTTAGACTATCTAGTCTCAAAACCTCTGAGTAAGTATAATGAATAGTAATATAAAGGGCAAAATGGCTAAATACTTGAAAAGCAAAATGTCAAAAGTTATCTCTTCTATTTCTTAAAATTTCTTCCCACAAATTCTTTATTTTTACACAAGGGACATCTTGTGGCACTTTCCCAAACAAATCTCACTGCGATATCCACATTCATTTATCCATTTATTTGTGATCTCATTACTTTTCAAAATTTTTGTAGATTTTGTAGATCAATTATAAGCTACATTGCTTTGTAACTCTTCCTAAATTTCTATGGATTATAATTAAAATGTTTCTGTTTCAGATCCACATAACATGATTAATGCCCATGCTTTAGGTCATGAATAGACAGACTTCAGGCTTACATAATTTATTTTAAATTTAACTAGAATATCATGTAAGATATGTTAAGAAATTATCTTCATTTTCATGTTAATTTTTTGATTTAACAGCATTGTCTGCTTTCTTTCCTCTGCATTTTATTGCTGAAAACTTTCTATCCTACTTGTGGCAGTTTTATCAGCCCAACAAAATAAAATATCCACATGTATTAGAGAGGGAAAGTAGAACTGACTATAGAAATACTGGTTTATTTCTGTGTTTATATTTAGAAGTTATAGAGCAATGTTGTTTTGTATGATGCCAAATTTATGTTTGTTGAATTATTCTTTTCCATTGAGTTTTTTTCCCCCAATTTTTGTCTTAACAGTTCATTTAACATTGGGATATTGCATTTATCTACATATCTCCTTGAAGGCCTATGATTCAAGTTATTTTTTTCTCCCTATCATATAATGTAAATTGTAATCTAGTATTATCTTCATTAATTTACTTCAGTCTAAGTAAAGAAGAAAGATTGTCTTTTGGTTCTTCACCTTGTATTAAACAGCATGGGAAATTTTTGACTTCCAGCTGAAGGCTGATGGCTGCATGTTAAAGAAAGAAGTATCTATGTTTCAGGTCATTTTAGAGGACTGCTCTCTATCAAGTAAGCAGATAAACATCTTAGGCTACTTGAAGGCAGATCAAGGAAAGTGAAGAATAGACTGTCCCAACAAGACAACTTCTAGAGCTTATTCAGGAGCTGATGACTCCTGGAGTTCCTTGCCCCAGATTGCTAACAATTTATAGATTTGCCCATTTACCTTGTAGGGTCCTAGTATACCATGTCTGTGAAGCTGTAGGGTAAGCTTCTACTTATAATATCCATGTACTTTTTTCTTTCTGTAGATGGGAGTACATTTTAATTGAGATTCAATCAAATCTAGTTTTATTGAATGCAGCCCATCTTAATTGGGAGGGTAGACACAACTAAGAATGTTGTGATCTATTTTAAGCTTTGTCATCTGAATACTTCTAATGTAT
Organism: Masticophis lateralis; assembly: GCA_030761175.1. Taxonomy (NCBI): domain Eukaryota; kingdom Metazoa; phylum Chordata; class Lepidosauria; order Squamata; family Colubridae; genus Masticophis; species Masticophis lateralis. The sequence goes on along the minus strand of JAUDYJ010000001.1, from coordinate 258,175,800 downwards.
TTCCTTCAAGATGCTCAAGGCAGTGTACTTGGTTCACTTATCTCCCATTACTGGTGATAATATTCTTATCAGGTAGGCAATAGTAAATGCCTCAAGATTAGAGGGGATTATAGGAACACTTTAAAGAAAAAATAATCAGTTGTAGCAACCATGGGCTACAGGTTCCTCTTTTTGGCGTCCTTTGCATTCTGTTAAGCCAAAGTTGCAGTTTTCTCATCATCCAACTTAAATTTTAGTGCCTGTGTAAATTAGTGAATAAAATAAAATTAGAGGGATTTTTCTAAACAAATCAGTTTAGATTTGTTTAGATACTAACAGTTGAATTGATTTCATATGGTCATAAATAGGATTTCATTTTATGCTTCTTATAATTCAAATTAACAAATTGTCTTGTATTCAATATTTCAAGCAATAAAACTGTATGAATATATGTAGCAAAAGAATTTGTTGAGCAAAATGTTTAATGTGGTTATGCCTCATTTTACCTGAGATGTTTATGCACGTCACGTTACTTTTGCTATCTTCTCTTACTATATTTTTGTTCTTTGAGTATTAAGTAAGGATTAAAGTTAATGCAATGCTGAAACTGTTCAATTAGAACGAATTCATCTTTTTCGCACAGTATCTCCCATGTATCAAAACAAAATGAAGTACTGAAAAATAGCAAATAAAATGTTAAAATATGAAGGACAGAGTCTCTGGGAGCATAGTTTTTCTTTGTTTCTGTAAATGGGAAAATAGTAAACATTGTAAAACTTTTTAAAAGTTCTATGCTATTTTGTGGACCATATTAAAAGTTTGATTTGCTTTGAAAAGTAGAAAGCATCTGGAATTAACTATTGTCTGAACAGCTGCTGTCATAATGGTTCCTTTTCTAATGAAGTTGTAACAAAATCATGTCTAACAATGGGTTTTCATAGAAATAAAATACAATTAAAGCAGCAAAGGAAAAGTATTTAGGCTTTGTAAATCCTTCAAAGAAGGTGCCAAACAAAATGCTTCATAACACATGCAAGTGCGCACAAAGATTTTTCTTCACATCATTAAAATCGCAGCTTTTTTTCCTCCAGGCTTGTGCAACTGCTTCAGTCCAGCTCCCCGCCGTCTCTGCATCCATGGCTGCTCTAATAATTCAAAAAGAAGTGTTTTGCCGGCACTGCCCTTAAGTGCTCATTAACCATGTCTTGGAAACTGGGGAGAGGTATCAAGTGGTGTGCCACAAAGTTCAGTCCTGCATCCTGTATTACTATAATGCTTTTATTGGCAAACGCAGAGAAGAAATAGAGGAAATGCTTATCAGATTTCCAGAAGACACAAAATTAGGCAGTGTAGTTAATCCAATAGAAAATGAGAAAATGATCCCAATAGTTTGGAGAGAGGACTGAAAATAACAGAACAAAAGTTAATCAAGAGAGTTGCAAAATACCCCTCTTTAGGAAATAGAAATCATGTGACTAACATAGGATAGGTCATACCTGGCTTGGTAAGAGTAGTTACGGAAAATGTGTGGAAAATACATTAGATTAGCCATTAATTGTAATATGAGTCAGGAGTATAATATGGCTGCATGTAAAAAAAAACCAGTTTTAGTGATCAGCAGAAGTACACTTTCTAAATCATCTAAAGTAACAAAATCCTTGAATTGTTGAGTCCTCAATTTTGAGCACCGCATTTTAGGAAAGATTCAAAAGAATCAAGATAAGAAAAGCAACAAGATTGATCAGGCAACTAATAACTAAGTTTTTTTTAAAGACGGCTAAAGAACTTAAGGATGTTTAGCTTTGAGACACGAAGACTGAAAAAAAAAATAAAGCACTTTTCAAGCTCTTACCATGTGTCACAGGAGACCTGCTTTTTATCGCTTTAGAAAGATGCACATTGATTAATGGATTTAAATAATAGAAACTCATATTATAGATAATAACTGTCTTCTAGATTGGTAGGTGGGAGAACGCTTGCAGGAAGCAGTGTTTTCAATGCCTCTTGAGATCTTCCTGTTCTTGTGCCATTAGTCTGCTGAACACCTAATTACTACAGTACTGTCTTATATTAAGGTATATTTATCCATGTAGTATGGCTGTATTACTATTATCCTTCTCATCTTTTCTACTACCTTCTCCTTTTGGTATCTTATGATTATATTATTTTGTTGTTTGTATGTACAGTGACAGCTTATGCATCGGAGACAAATTCCTTGTGTGTTCAATCACCCTTGGCCAGTGTTCTGTTCTGTTCTGTTCTGTTCTAGAAGAAAAACTAGTCAAAGGTGGTGCATTTGGGTATGTTAGCAGAATGTTCACTAAAGATTGGGAAAGGCTTAATACAATTTAAGAAAAGAAATGTGGCATGTGGTTTTTGTGCGTGCATGTAATGTTGCTTACCCCGAAAGGAATTAGCATGATATATTTGTCTGACCCATGAATTCTACTTATCCATAAAGAAAAATGAAATATGGCTTGCATCTAAAAGAAATGTGTGTAAATAATAATAAAAAATAAAACTGAAAAGTAACTTTATTTCCATATTCTGTTGTGGCCCCCTCCTTGTACCTCACTATTTCAGATCTTGTTTAAATCAAACCCAGAGAATATTTTGTACGCAGCTTATGGCAAAAATGTTTCATTTTCCGCTTAAGTGAAATGTATGTTACATTGCAGCATCCTTTTAAAATGCACTATTAAAAAAAAGGCGAAAAGCAGTCTTTTACAACAAGACAAAAAACATTCCTCCATGAAAGAAGATCACATATTTTGTTATATTTGGATCACTGCCAGAGGAAAACAACATAAACATTTTATTCATTTCAGGTCTTTATTCTTTGGGGGAAGTAGGTCTATTTCTGTTCGTTTCTTTCTATGTTTCATTGGTGGTTGTTTTTTTTAATACAAAAAAACCACACGCAACAATGGAGATGTTCTTTTTCTGTGTGCTGGAGGGCAACTGGAGCAGAACTTGAAGACATAACAGAACAGTAGAATAACAACAGAGTGGAACTGGTAGAGTTCATTCATCTCTAGAAAGACAGAATTGGAGAGATTAAGCAAAGTGTGGGAAAATGGAACAAGTAAAGTTAGATGGACTATAAAAAGAATAATTAGTATAGACTGAGTCTTCAAAAGCAACAGACGAAAGGGAAGGAAGATAAAAGTGAGGAAAAGAGGAAAAATAAACTAATGGTAGGATGAGCTAAGTTCAAAGATACATTTCAGAGTAATTATTAAGAGTGATGCGTAAAGCCTACATAATTTATTTTGAAAAGCAAAAGTTCCTATTTTGTTTTAACATTTTCTAAATCAAGCAAAAGTTACCTAATTTGCCGTTTTTGCAAGTGATTAAATGCACATGTAAAAGTAACATTTTAGTACAAAAAAATTAACAAAATTAAAATACAGGCTGGCAGAATTGGATACGTTAATATCCAAGTAATTTGTAATGCAATATAATCTGCTTATTGTTTTTATTATTCCATCACTAGAATTTTCTGAAGCCATGTGCGTGGCTGTTTATATATGTTCAAGAAATAAATGTTATGCTTTCAATATATTTTTTCAAACTTGCTAAATTAAAAGAAAAACTTATTTTATGGTTATAGAGTGTGAAGTGAGACCAAGCTTAAAGAGCCTTGGTGGCGCAGTGGACTAAACCGCTGCTGTTAAAGTAGTACTTAGCTGCCAGCTGCCTGCAATTACTGAGAGTTCAATTCTCACCAGGCTCAAGGTTGACTCAGCCTTCCATCCTTCCGAGGTAGGTAAAATGAGGACCCAGTTTGTGGGGGCAATAAACTGATCTTGTATAAAATAGAACACCGCTCGTGGGGGGGGTGTCAAAAAGCCCTACTAAGCAGGCATATACAAAAGTATGAAGGCATATATAAATCAAACAAATAAATAATAAATAAATAAATAAAACCCCAGGTCTGCAACAAACTTGCTTTAGAAGCTTTACAAACTTCACTTTGATTATTTAAAAAAACAAACAAATAGCCATAAATTCTTCTATTTTTACCAGAATTGAATGAACATTAAGGCATAATTATCCTGTTTAATTGAATGTATCTGCCAATTTACGGGGAAGCTGCTTTTTTAAAAAAGAATGTTGGAGAATGTTAGTGTTTTAGTTTATTTCTATTTTCAGTTCCTGGTGATTTGATTAGAAATTTGTAGTTGGAAACTGACACAAATAATAGAGGCATAATCTAGATTCATAATTTATAAAATATAAAAGAATCAAGGATTTAATAAAATACCACAAATGAAAAGGTGATATGTTATTTTTTTCTACTCATTGACATTAGAATTATAGAACAGACTTTTTGTTCATGGAGCTGATAAAGTGTAATTTTGAGAGACTGTATGAAGACTGCAGTACATTATAAAATACAAGAGCAGTCTGAAAATCATATTCCCATTTCTCTTTTTGTGGGCATTGTTGTTGTTGTTCTTGTTGTGTATTCCATGATACCACGCTTGTAAAATCATATTGCTCATAAATCTGCTTATAAAGTGCTAATATTTCTGGGTATATTAGTAAAGGCAGAAAAGCAGCCCTTAATACCTGCCCATAGTACCATGGCCCACAAAAGCAGATATATTCTCTGAGGGAAGGGAGTTCTGTCCTCAAAATGTCCAAACCAATTTAGAGGAAGATGCAGAGACTATTGACAGAAGGCGAAATGAGTGAAATTTACCCACCTTAGAACACTAAAAGCGTCCCTGTTTGTTTCCTCCTGTCAGCGCCATCTGTTCATCTGCCCTGCTTCTGCCTCCAACTAACTGTTTTCTTGTTGCTGTCGAAAGAAGACTTCGTAAGCATCTTTTTCCCATTTGTGTGGTTGCAGTACAACATTATCCTTGAAATATACATATTTATTTCCGTGTGGAATCAAACATAGACCAAGTCTTCTCTTCCTCTAGTGGACTTTAAGCCCATAAAGGGGAAGATATCTAAGCATTCAGAATCTGACTGGCAATCTTCTTTGTGGGACCATGGTCATTTTCTTCTCCAGATAATCTAGTAGGTGGATGACATTCCCATCAGAGAACTTCAAGGCATAGCCTGAGTAGAATCATGCAAAATACAAACTCTCCATTATTCTATTAATGATCTTCTTGTCTTGTATGGAGAAGGATAAGGCTTTTATGGATTGAAGCTGCTTCCTCCACCTCTCCACACTTGCCCGACAAATTTCAATTCATGGATACTTTTTAGGCATAAATCTCTTAAATTGCAAAGTAGTAGATTAATATAACTTGAACTGTGGGTAAATCAACTTGAAAATAATGGCCTCCATTTGCATGCTTGGTTCAAGTGTGTAAAGCGTTTGTATGTTTTCTACATGAACTAAATATTTTCCTTTAAAGGTGGGAATCTGTAAGAAAAGTACCCCTTGATAAAATATGAAACTTTAGTTCACAATAACACTGAATAGAGCTGAACTGAGCTGTGTGTCTCTTAAGTAATAGAATTGTTTCAACAAAGGATCAAATGAAGCATCAATTTACGGATTGTTTTCTGAAGCAACAGAACTCTTTTCAAATGACAGATGCTGCAAAAGATTCTACCAACCCTATATTGGAGAAGCAAATAGTTCAAACTCAACTAATTTTATTTCCAAAGCTCTGAGTTGTCTAATTTACAGGTATTCTTGACTCTCAGAGAAGACAGTGATCATTTGAATAAATTCAGATACCATAATTTTTCTGAGAGCCATTCCCTTAAATCTATTCATTACAGATTTGACTCTGAATCTTCGACTCCATTGAAGGAAGAGGATCAAGACTTTTTGCAATTTCCTGATCTGCCATAACCTGGTATTGCTTTCTAAAATGAAGTGAATTATTGGCTAAACTGTCAGATCAGTGAAAAAAAAGGCACAACTTTATGTAAACTGAATGTCAGCATGTCTTCAGTATCTTTTTTTTTTTTTTTAGTCTTGCAGCCTGGAAAAGTGAAGAAAAATTCTGAAAGCATTTAAGTTGCATGTGATTTTGATAAATTGTAATTAGATTCGAGGTAATAGTAGTCTTTCACATGCTGTCAATTATATAAACCATAATCTGTGAAAGGATATTTTTTCCCATTCCACTGTTTTTCAAGTTCTGATTTAGTATTTTACTATACTGTTATAAATCATTATTGTGTTGAAATGACAGTGCTGGACAGAATATCTTTTTAATTCTTGTAACGTTTCCTAGAAATATTTGCAGCTAGTGATCAGCATTTTTTAAAGATTGCTGGGTTGCTTTCACAAGCAGAGTACACAAAGGAAAACTATTGACAATCCAATGAAATGTTTTAAGCATAATTTCTGTTGTAAGTCTTTGAGTCACTGTTGATTGTAGGGACTAGTCCCTGCAGGTTTTTTTGCCAGCATTTTCAGAAGTGGTTTGTCATCGTCTCCTTCTTAGATTGAGAGAGAGTGATTGGCCCAAGGTCACCCAGCTAGCATTGTGCCTCAGGCAAGACTAGGACTCATAGTGTACCAATTTCAAGCCTAATGACTTAACCAGTAACCTAAACTGGCTCTCTTAGAAGCTCTCTAGGAGGACGTCAATCAGTTAGTTGTTTAATTAGTTATTAATCTGTTTAACAAAAAAGTATCTAATTTCTAAAGAGAATCCCCCCCATGTTGGGTTTTTTTTTTTTTGGTTTTTTTTTTTTTTTTTTTTTTTTGGTCGTTGCAGTACCCCTGTGGTCACCATGATCAGAATTCAGGTGCTTGGAAGCCTACTTGCATTAAGGACCATAGAATGTTACAATCCCCCCCCATCCACCGATCCCCCCCTCAATTTTTGCCTTTTTGGCCACTTGTTATTCTGCTGCCTCTGCCAGTCCTACTTCCCTTAGACTTTACTCGCCTGTCCCCAGTTGATCTTCACCATCTTTTTCCTCCTGCTGCTGCTGAGGCATACATAGCCAGGCCTTTTCTCGGGCATCTACTGGCTGTGCCACACCTTCTTCCCATGGCCATATGCAGCCTTGTCCAAACTGTATACAGTCTTCTCGTTCCAAATTAAATGCAGAAGTCGGCAGGATATTGCAAGGAGGTACTTGCTTAATAAACCAGAAATTTTCACTTAATGATAGCAATCGGGACTGCCAGGATTGCTGTCATTAAGCTATGCCATCCTTTGATGTCACACATTGGTTATCAGTAGGAAATTTCAGACACAAGTTACTGTTGTTAACCGAGGATTACCTATAACAGTTTTACCAATACTGTTTACAGTGCTTAAAAAGCAAAATACAGAATGTCAGCATAAAAATATCTGGAAATAGATGTTAGTCAACATTCATAGAAATATCCTCTGAAGGAGAAGGACAAGGGAATGTCACTCGGACTATGTACCTCACCACATACTAAATCATCCAATCCTATTTCAGTGAGAATGTGCACATAGTCTGATATATGAGGCATGCAGAATGTTGCATTGCAGTGTCAACACATTGGAAAAACAATAATGGAATTTCATATTACATGTTTTAACTATTTTGAAAAGTACTTATTTGCCAGAACTTGTAAGTACAGCTACCTAGTTGTGCTTACATACATACATGCATATATATGTACTTACATACATATGTGCACAGAAAAGTAAACAATATAGTTTTCTGAATAAATGGAACTGACTTCAATTTAATGAGCCCACATTCAGCAAACTTTGACTGTAACAGACCAAATTTCAATCAAGATATCCTTTCAAAATAAAGGAAAATCTATTGCATCTGAAGTAGCCCAACAAGACAGTTGAATTTATGTCGATTTTATGAAATTCATGGATATTTATATCATTTCTGAATGATGTCATTATACAAATGACATGAACAATATATTTTATAACAAATCATTTGCAGTAATACAAATAGCATAATTTATAATATTTCTATAAATGGCATAATTTCTATGAATATTTAGAAGTAATGGCATTCTTCCTCCCACATGGTCAAATAAACTGAAGATTCACTAAATGTTGGCATATTACAGTATTCTTATATTAACATTCTTATTTGCACTTAGTTTAATTTTTAGTTCTATCATAATCTAGGCAGAAATACTTGCTTGAGCAACAGACCTAAAATATCAACTACACAACTCCTACTAATGTGTTGTGTCTTTAATTCTTTTATGTTTGGCCTATAGTTATTCATTTTGCCTTGCTAATTTGTTATATGCTATAAAACATTGCCTTATTTAATTAAAAATGTGGGATACGTCTGCAGATTCTCGCATAGCACAGTGAATTGCAGATGGTGTGGTTTAAGTTTTGGACAGAGTAGAAGTGAATGAAGTCCTGCTGTGAAATATAAGGCATCTTGGCATCCCAACCATTTCCTTGGGAAAAGATTACAGCCTAAGTGTGCCTGAACTTTATTGCTATGGGCCTCATGACAGTTTTCAGAAACATCCATGGCATTCTCACTAAAGAAATTCAGATGTGCTGAAATTCATTCTTGTACTTCATGATTGGCTTAAGAAGGGAATAAAAAAATATAACTTAGATTTTTTTTTACCCTCACATTGTAATATATAGGAACAATACTGCTATGAAATATGTAAAATGACTGGGGTTAGTACAAATTTTATACAATGACTCTGGAAATGAATGTGCAGTGTCATTGATTTCTGTTGCTGTTAATATTTCAAAGCTTTCCAGGGCATATGTTTTCAATTGTTAAAATTCATAATCCTTGTGAAGTAAATCAAGGTAAAAATACTTTTTGTCAAAGTAATTGATTCCAAAATTGATTAATGAAAAATTAGATCAAAATGAAGATTTACTTTCTCCATACCCATTCTGAATTTACTGAAAGTCACGAATGACTAGTTCCTGCAAAATCAAATTTAGCTGAAAAATAGTTGTAGTTTAAAATTTTTAAATACAGCTCTACACCGCATCACCTTATGTCTCAGACTGGATAAAGGTTAACAAATCCAGTAAAGATGTATGCAGTTAATTAACAGGTTAACCTGTTCTTACGTTTTTTAAAGGACTGGCTTAGATAAACGTGTTGTTATAGAAGGTTGACTGGGTTTATGTATGAGCATAGCATTTAAATCCTCTTATTCAAGCATTCCTGGAATAAAACTCTTGCACAATCCGAGATTGCTGGTTATGTTATGTGATGACAAAGCAGAAGTTGCTGAATTGATCATTTTCAAGCAATCCGGTGACATAAGACTGCATTTTTAAAATAAAGAATAGATTGTCTTTATTTTAATTTTTATTCTCTAGCCAAAACCCTAGCCCTTCACAATATCCTGACACAACAGAAAGGACAGAAGACAGCCATCCTTTCCCAGAACCAACAACTGCAGCAGAAAGAAGGGCCAGTGGATGGATTGGTTCCTTGGAAGTCGTCTCCGGATTAAAGAGAGGACAAGGATTACCCAAAAGTTTGCTCTATAAATAATCTTCCTGTGAAAATTGTCATAAAATAGTGGTCTTCAGTGCATTCATTTTGCCTAAACCACAGTTCAACACCATTAATTTAGACACTGGGTTTGCCTACGTCCTCTGATAAGTACTTTCAGAGACCGCTTATTATTTACTTTCAAGGTGTTAACAACCATCCAAAGGATAAATTTCATTACTCAAGAATTTCCTACCCTGAATGAAATAAAGTGGTGGTGTTTTTTTGTAAGTGTAAGGATTAAAAAGAAACATTTTAATTTTGGAGAAACAACAAAAGACAGAGTAGAATGTTGATTTTGGAAAGCTAAGGGGTAGATGGAATATTTTCTGTGGAGAGGTTTAAAATTTTATAAGAGAATGTATGATGGTTTTGAGATTAACTAAGAAATCCTTCCATGATAAAATTTGGTTGATTGGGAAAAAAGATAAGCGGTAAAGTTGACTACAGGGAACCAGAGAGAACAAAGGATTACAATTAAAGGAGAAGTAACCCATTGATATAGTGGACCAGTACTATTTGACTATAGAAGAAATTAAGGCTGTTTTGGAGCAAAATACCCAGAAATTACTTACAAAATTGTCTGGTACTATAACAGAGATATAGAAGAACCACAGATTTTATTGGATGAAACAGACTGAGGATGATTTGAATGTAGATGTGGATTTTAAAAATAATGCTAGATTACAAAAGTGATAAGAAAAAAGGTGCTATGGATCCGAAAATGAATTTAAAAATCCTATGTTATATGAAAAAAATGCCACTATGGATTTACAAATGAAACCAGTTGCCTTAATAATTAAAGAAGACAAACAAATAATAAATCAGAAGAGTGACTTGAAAAACTTTGTCTTAGATTTACAAAAGATTCATGTTAAACTAATGGAGTTGTTCCTGAGGGGAGGCAATGAGAAAATGATTTTAAAAATCAGCTTGAGGGACATTATTTCACAGGATTAAAGATCAAGAAAAGTAAGCAGAAGGAATTCAAAGTGAATTTATTTCATCAGGGTTATATATTGGGTTACTTGACAACTATTAATGAAATTTCATTTTGATGAGGACTGAATGATGAGGCTATAAAGATCTGTTTATAAGTAGAGTTATTTTGCTTTCTTTCTTAGAGAACGTGGTAAATTGGAATACAGAAAGGATTTATTAAATTAAGGTTTTTGGTAGCTCTTAACAGACTTTTGCTGATTAGCATTGAATGATAAGTCTCTTTCATTTGGATTATTGATAAGGGATGAGAGATGGGGAAAAGAGATCGTTTTATTGAAATATTAGGGAAAATGTTACATTATTTATAGTTTTCTGGAGGGGGAGCAAGGGGATCATCACACCACTGGACATTAGTGCTGCTTGCAAACCACTCTTGATGTTCATAGTAAACTACAAATAGACTATGGGGCAATATTACCACCAGACAGATGGTGATGGGCATACTTTTACCAATGGATTCGCACTTGGGTTCACAATTCTGGATTAAAGGAATAATTTCATAGACATCTGTTTAAAATGCTATTAATTCATGTATGGATTTCTTAGTCAACCAGATCATGGTTGTCCCAAAGATACCTTTTCCAAAAGGCAACTGGACTTTCTTTTTGTTCCTTTGAAAATCTTTCACTCCTCATCCAAGAACTGAAAAAGCTTCTTGGATGAGAAGCAAAATGAGCCTCAGATAGCTCAACAGGCTAGATAGCCTGTTATTAACATTCAGCTGTCTGCAATTATTGCAAGTTCGAGGCTCAAGGTTGACTCAGCCTCCCATCCTTTCTAAGGTAGGTAAATTGAGGACCCAGTTTGTGGGGGCAATAAGCTGACTTTGTATAAAAATATACAAAAGTATGAAGGCTATTGCTTAGCCTTAGCATTGTAAGCCGCCTTGAGTCTCCAGAGAAGGGTGGCATATAAATCTAATTTTAAAAAAATGTTTTCAAAGAAAAAAAAACAAGTCAGCTGCTTTTTAGAAAAAGCACTTTGGGATATTTATTCATTTAAATTTAACATAATTGTAAGCTGTCCAGAGTCACTTGGAGGAGTTGGGCAGTTATAGAAATGGAATAAAACAAAGATAGAAAAGAAGCTATGGTTAAAATATTATTGCTTGCTTTAGTGTCACAAACCAATATAAAATATTCAGGTATGTTTGATCCAATCTGTGTCAGGTAATCCTCTTTTAGTGACCATTTGTTCAGAGACTATTCAAAATTACGACAGCACTGAAGGGACCTACGACCATTCTTCATAGTTGTGGCCATCACAGGGTCCCAATGATTACATGATCACAATTCAGATGCTTTGCAACCGACCCACAGTTATGATGGTCACAGGGTCCCAAGATCATGTAATCACAATTTGCAACCTTCACAACCAGCTTCTGACAAAGTTAATAGGGAAGCTAATAGGAGGTCACAGTGATAATGACTGCAGGATGCTACAACTGCACAAGATTCACCTGACAACAGCAACTGGAATTGCTCAACGGCCATCCTAACTTGGCACAGCCATATTGTTTCGGGCTTTAGAACCATTCACTCAGCAACAGAATTGCTGATGTCAATTACCATTGTTAGACAGATCTTCTGTATACTCCTATCTTCCAACATACATCTTCTGTATGTTAATGAGAGTGATATCTCAAGCAGAAAGTGTTTAGTGCTAGAAAGCACCAGGAATACATCAGAAGTCAGAATGGTATATATCACATAACCGCTTCTGAGCTGTGTCCTCCTCTAACCTATTCTGCAGTCCTCTGGAGTGTTATAGGGTGCTAAAATAAGGTTTGAGTTCAAGTCAAAGCAGTTTCCATAACTGGAATTGGACTCAACTGTTAAGGTATTAAAAAATCTTGATTGATTCTGTTCAAAAGTGTCTCTCTTTTTCTTTATACATCTTAATTTATCCAAAACATAGACCAAAGGAACAAAAGTATTGTGGTGCATGACCCTGAGAATAAAACCCAGGCTGTTCATTTTCATCATTGCTTTCTCGTTGCTTTTCAAAAGTATGTTTTCCTCATTGTTGACAGCAACCACATTTTTGATGGATAATTATTTTAATGGCAAGTAAAAACACAATAACTCTTGCTGAGAACTGAAAGCAGGTTTGCGAAAGCAGCTTGTGCAATCTTCACCCTCCATAGAGTCAAACTGAATATATTTTTTGAAATGGCTGTTTGAAAACTGATGCTGTAAAAAAAGCAGACTTGGGGCCTCCTATCAAGACTGGTATGAGTCTCCTCAGTTTCCTCTGAAAATCATTGCCTTTGATTTTGTTTTGCTTTTTAAATATTCAAGTGGCTTAGGGCTATGGATTTTTTCCCCTTTGCTTGCTAGTTGCATAGTTATCTATGCATATTGAGTAGAGGTGCAAAATAGTAGTTTCATTAGATGGAATGACCACTTTTTTTCCCTTTGGAAAATGAATATTTCAGATTACCTAGCAAGTACTAAAATCAGAAGCCTTAGAGGCAGAGATTCAATAATTAGCTTGAATGACTATGCTTACTCCAAGAACTAGAAAAGCCTTTTATTTTTTACTTACCATATTTTTCAGAATATAAGATGCTCTGGACTATAAGATGTACTTAGCTTTTGGGGAGGAAAACAAGAAAAAAAAATCTGCCTCTGCCTCCCAGCAATTTGCCTCCTTGCAGCAAACAGAAAACAACCTGGTCAGCTTCAGCACAGGCTAATCTAGCACAAGCAACTGATTGGTGGTTGGATCTGCCTCCCGGAATACCACCTATCAGCTGTTCCGGGCTGTGGAGATTGCTGCTGTCACCGCCCATCACTGCTGCTGCCTATCGCTGCCTCCGCACATCTCATTTTCAGCCTCTGTGTGTTCCCTTTTCGTCCCATTCCAGACGGGGATAGGCAACGGGGGCGATCCCTGCCACCTGGAATGGGCAAAAATGGGTGTGCAGAGGCCAGAAATGGGGCACACAGAGGTGGGGATAGGCGGCAGTGGTGATGGGGGATCCAGGCTGCGGAACAACCTATCAGCTGTTCCGCAGCCTGGAACAGCTGATAGGTTGTATTCCAGGAAGCAGAGCCAACTGCCAATCAATTGCTAAATCAGGCTGTGCTGAAGCTGACCAGCACAGCAAGGGTAAAATGCTCCCGGTTTGGACCAGATCGCCCAATCCAGTAGCGATGGCGGGAGGGTGGTTCGGAGAACCGGTAGCAAAAATCCCTGCCCTCCCCCATGCTCAGCTGAGCCACGCGATCATCAGAGGCTTTTTGTTTTACTTTTAAAAGCATTTTTTCTATAACCTCTTCTGTCGAAAAAATGCTTTTAAAAGTTAAAAAAAAAGCCTATGATGATCATGCAGCTCAGCTGGCATCGTCAGACGCTTTTAAAAGCATTTTTTTCTTCAGCAGAAGGGGTTGTAAAAAAAAAAACCTTTAAAAGCCTCTGGCGACCCCAGCTGAGTTGCCTGATCGTCAGAGGCTTCTAAAAGCACTTTTTTCTGCAACCTCTTAAGGTTGTAGAAAAAATGCTTTTATAATTAAAAAAAAAATGTTGGTCATGCCCACCCAGTCACATATGTAAATTTCTGTTACATAACTTTGAAATCTTCTCCATTCTCCATTTTGGAATGTAAGAACGATAGACTCCCATGTACTGTAATTGTTAATATATTTTCAGGCTGTTAGCTGCTGACCTTGGCTGATATAGCTCTCCCAGACACTAGTCATTTATATTTGCAGTATTTTACCAATAAGCATTCTCTATATTCTACCATTTCTCTTTTTCCTCGGAAAGGCCAAAAATACCTTTTCTATGTAAAACAGAAGCACCTTGTTTGAGCTAAAGAACTGTAACTGTTTATGCTTAATAGGAGGAAGAGAACAGGATTTAGAAAAGCCTTCTGACGTGTTCAATAATACCAAGATAAAAATATTGTCTAGGGTTCTATTCTTCCCACTCTAGGAAAAATGTACATATTTAACCATTCAAACTACTTGTTTGTTCAATCAATTTATACAGCTGCCCATCCCACATATGTGATTCTAAAATGACATGTTTAGGCTATAAGCAGTTTTTGAATGTATGCTACCTAAAGCAAGTGGAGAAGGATTAAAATGAGGAAAATGAAAATAAACCATCTGTTCTTCCCAGAGCCAAATTGCTGGTATTCCATCATAACTATGTGCTGGATATCACAAGCTGGATCAAGTAGTGGGATTATTGGGGAAAGTAAAAGGCTATACAGTACATTCCCACCAAGTTGATTTCAAGGGAGTGGACACTGATACCAATTGTATCAGTATCTAATTTATTCCTACAGTTTTCCTCCAGAAGTGCTCTGTATATAAATATTTTAAGTTGGGAAATGTTTTTTATTTTTATTTTATTTTATATCAAGATTTATAAAAGAATATCAGGTTCTCCATTTTATTTTTAGCATGACTGAGTGTGCTTTGTTTCTGAGTTAAAATTTCTAGGAATGTGGCTCCTCATTAAAATTTGAAAGTTTTCAATTAATAATTGTAACTTGCTAACATTCTCTTTTTTGTTTTTTTCTATGAATCCAAAGGATTGTTCATCTTCAGAAGAATATAATATTGCTGCAACATTATTGCCATTGACAACTGCTTTTTATAGGGTAAGTTGTGTTTTTCTAGGAATTAGAATATGTATATTTCATAACTGCACTGAAATTACGTGAAGGATGAAGATTACGAGGGCATCTTATCCAGAACTTATTCAATTTATTTCTTATTTTTTCCAGCCCAGTCTCTCAATCTCTTTCTGATACTGTTGCGTTTCCTGTCTTTCCAGCATTGTGTAATTCTAAAGGGCATTAAGGGACAAAAAGCATGGCAATATTAGGCAGGTATTAGAGTTTTTGTACTCTTTGTTTTCTTGTGTTCTACATACGATAGAGTGGGGAATTGTAAAGAAGCTTCCTTCCTTCCTTCCTTCCTTCCTTCCTTCCTTCCTTCCTTCCTTCCTTCCTTCCTTCCTTCCTTCCTTCCTTCCTTCCTGATGAAGTGTTATAGAGAAGGAAGAATCTTCCATTCTATAAGGATACTTCATGTACATTCTATCTATAATTAGTCTTGACATGTCTAATCTATTTCTTTCAAGTGTTAGTTAGGTCTCATAAATCTAAACAGCAATTTAAAGAAAATAGAAATAAAAGCAGTTATAAATTCTACAGTTTCAAAATAATAAAATTAGGACAAGAATGTACATCAAGAAGCACTATTTATTTTGTTCCATATTATATCTATAGAGCATAGTATCGGCAGCTCTACAAAATTAATACACCATTGGCATAGCCAGTCACAAAAAATGAAGTATCAAAAGCCAAATTTTCAATAATACTCCCCACATCCTATTCTAACCCCCTCCCCCAGGATACTCTCTCAATTTACCCTTGATATTATTCTAAGTAAGATGGTTACATTTTCAAATAAAGTCCTGGGCAGAATCCTGTATTGAATATTTTTCCAAAGATTGGATTAAAATACATAGTGGATTTAAAGGCATTCTTTGAAATAAAAGAGTTTGGTGGAGGATGCAAGAATCAGTTTGATGTAGTGGCTGAGGTACCAGGATAGAAACTAGGAAACCATAACTTTGAGTCCTCCCTACCCACAAATACAGGTGGATGACCTTTTAGCCCTAGGAAGAAGGCTGTGGCAACCCACTTCTGAAATCTTGCCAAAAAAGTTGCAGAGACTTGTCCAGCAGTTGCTAATAGTCAGCATTGGGGAAAAGAGGACAATTACATGCATTAAAGTATACTGGCTTCTAGTTTTCCTATTTAATTTAAATTAAGAACAATAACATTTTTAAAAGAAAAAATGGTGTCCGATGACAAATATTGAGATTTTCAATGCTCCTTTCATCATGAGTTTATTTAGATAAATTGTTATCTAAGCTATTTAACAGATACTGCTTAAGGACTCCTAATGTCTGTCACTACATTTGAATATTTTAACTGAATAGCTATGTTGTTTCTCCACTTCAGCAACTTGAAGATGTGTAGATGTGTAGACTTCAATTCCCAGGATTTCCCGGTCAGTCATGCTGAAGTCCACACAACTTCAAATTGCCAAGGTTGAGAAACACTGCAATAGATTAAAATTCCAGCCAAAGACTAATAAAACTTTAACCTAAGGGAATGGGAATATTTAGCTGAAATAACACAGAGAATATATACTTAGAATATATTGTGGTTTTTGTTGATGTTTAGTAAAAATCTAACGCAGTAATTAATATCCTATGACTAGGCTCTGATAAAACTTGACAGAACAGGATATGACGGTAGAAGTTCATGGGCTCATAGCTTTCAGCATTAAATTCATGAGCAAGTCAGTATATTGGATGCATACTTGTGGCCTGGAAAATTTTTACAGTTGTTCAGCAGCAAGCATCACAAAAATTTTATAGTACCTTAGCAACAAACATCTTCCCATTAATTGAATTTTTATTTACTGGTCTAAATAATCAGAGGAGTGTGATTCATTTAAGCCAGGGGAAACGTTATTCATTGTAAATGTAAAAATGTCTTGTGTAAATAAACAACTTTAATCTTTAGTACAGAAAACAATGTTTCTGTTTACCATTAGTAATACAATTGGAATTTGTTTAAAATATCAATAAGTACTTGTACTTGAGATACAATGTTTCCTGTCTTTCTTTTAAACATTATTAATTTTTGACTGAATACTATTTTATAGAAGTGCAGTTTTAAATCACTTTTAATATTTTCAACCTGTCTGAGGAAATTCCTTGTACTCTCCTTAGAATATAGGAAGCTAACTACAAACGTTTCAGATACAGATTTATTAGAACATTTCTCTGATGAGTGAGTGCATTCTTAGCTTTGCAAATTATAAATCAGAGGAAATATAGTTTAATGTGTTCCTCATCTGCGTAATATTTTGAATACATTAAATACACTCTGATTTTTAACATGTTAACATGTTAAAAAACCTTTATTGTGATTGCTGGTATATAAATAACTAGACATTGATTTTACTAATCATGACCAAGGTTGCAGTTTTACATACGCTACAGAGTAAATCCCATGAAACATATAGAATCGTGATGGCAAACCTATGGCACACATGCGGGAAGTGGCGCACAGAGCCATCTCTCTGGGTATGCAAGCCATTGCACGTTGCTCTTCTGGGTTCCCGCGTGCAGGGTACGCGTGCGGGAGCATTGGAAACTGGAAGAGCAGCTGCCTGGTGTGCAGGCATGTGCCAGGAAGTTAATCTTCCAGTTTCCAGCCCGTACATGCGCACCGGTTACCTGGTCTTCCAATTTCCAGCGCTCGCATGCATTCTGGCCAGCAGGTCTTCACACGCGTATGCATGCCAGAAACCAGAAGACCGGGTGACTGGTACACATGTGCACACCAGAAACCGGAAGATCATCTTCCCTGTGCACACATGTGCACCGGGTGGCTGCTGTTCCAGTTTCTGGCATGCACACGCGCACACTCCTGTTTCAGCATTTGATGCCGAAAAGGTTCGCCAACACTGATAGCGAACATATATGTAAATTCACATAGGATTGCCCATCACACTTTAAGACATTTATGGTCCCATTATTTTTGCTAGAATATGCAATTTGATTGGTCATATATTGTCATACAGATAGCATTCTCATAGAAAAGTAAATTAAATGCCATGCACCATTTCTAAAAAAAATTAGCAGTTTGCACACGGGCTGTTTAAAGCCCATAATTCAGAAGGATTTAATCAACCTGAGAACAGACTTGCTGCTGTTTTCTAAAATAAATCTGTGACTGTATTTTATCAGAGCATTTTAACAAAAATTTTTAAAAGAGATAAAGCACACGAAGACAAAGCAGCCCTGTCTGTTTTTGAATAAAGCTCATATTTTTAAATCTATATGCTATTTATGTCTGGGGAATGTCTGAGCAGTCATCTATAATCATCTGTACTCATCAGATGGATAACTTATTTTTGGTTACATTTCCTTAAGGATACTTGGAAGCCACAACTTCCTGAGGCTAAAACTGCAGAAGACTGAATTTGCATGTTGCTCTGGTTAAAAGTTTCTTAGCAAGCTATAGAACTGTGTGCTTTCTTCTACCAGTCACTCCTTTCTTGCATGAACTGGCCAATACTTTTCTCATCAGCCTTAATTATCATTAAAAAAATTCTGCAGATTCCCACAAATGAAGGCAAATATGCTTGTCCCAGGATAATATTGCAGGATCTAATCTGGGTCAGTCACTGGGACAAGAGGTTTAGTCTTCCACGCTTTCGGATTCATGTTGGAGCCCACCCTCCATTTAAAAGATTCTACAGACACCACCTATACAAGGATTTCAGAACATTTTCTCAAATTGGTTTGAGGGGCTTGTTCCTTTGCCTCTTAAGGAGTCTTTGGTTTGCCCCCTCTTGAGGAAATCATTGCTGTCCCAATATACTGGACAATTTTCGTACACTATCTAGCCTCCCCTTTGGGGGAAAGTGATTGAGAAAGTGGTTGCAGCAGTTTCAAAGGACTTTAGATGAAGTGGATTATTAGGATCTCTTTCAGTGAGGGTTCTGGGCCTGGTATGGGATAGAAACGGCTTTGGTCCTGCTTTTGGATGATCTCTGATGAGGGTGAGATGAGGGTTGTGCATGCATTCTTCCCCTACTTGACCTCTAATTGGGTTTCAATACTATCAATCAATCAATTCAAAAATTGAGGGTAGGCAGCACAGTGTTGTGCTTTTTCACTTCCCTCCTCTGAGGGTGATTCCAGTTAGTGGTGATTGGGCAGGAGACATCCCACCCTTGGCCTATGCTATATGGGGTGTTTCAAGGTTCGGTATTCTCCTCCTCCTATTTAATATCTACATGAGGCTCATGTAGATGAGGGATGTAGATGAGGGATGTAGATGAGGGATGAGGGTGAACTCATCCATCGCCATGGGATGAGGTTTATTCTGTGCCTGGAGGCTGTGAGAGTCTGGATGGAAAGCTCAACTGGAGTGTTTTTGTGTTTGGCCGACTGTGCCAACTTTGTTGCTGGATGGAGTGACACTGCGCCCAATTTGGGATTCCTTCTGGATTCCTTGAAGAGCAGGTGACAGTAATGGCTAGCCAGAATGTGCAGCACATTACCAACACTTTTATCTATTAACAATTGTAACCTGTGAAGAACTCACTGCATTTGTTGAGATCTTTTGAGATTGCCTGAAATCTTTTCATATATGTGGGTTTGGCAACCTCACACTCGGTGGTGGAATTTAAGTAGCATTTTTCCAAAACAATGACTAGAGTGTCCTGGGAGATTGAAATGCTGAAGTTATTTTGTCTTTATTTTGAGTCCTCATGTCAAATTTATGACCATTAATTATTTTGTACAAAGTTTGTCCCATTTATCCTATATAGGATCCGGGGGTGGGGGGGGGTGTCATTGTAAGACTTCTTTATAAACCTGCTGAGAAGAAGTCAAACTCATTTTTTTTCCAATTGATGAAGGAAAAATGACTATTTTATTAGGTTGTCGTAACAGAGAGATGACATGTACTTTTTCCACAGAAATCTATTGCCCTCTGCTGGTTGTACCTAAGCTTCACTTAATGGCACTCATCCCTGTTTTATTTAATGAAATGTATATAATTAGAAAAATTAAATAGAAGAGTTTGAAGATGAGATTTGATTGTAGCACAAAATAATGTTGGATAACTTGTATATTTTTAGATAGGCCAACAAAACATGGTGATTCTTTATTCATTGACAATTTGTATTTTGATGGCTATTACCCAGAATCCTTGTCTAAAGTTCAGTGTGGTTTTGAGGAAGGGAGCCGAATTAGGCAGTTTGTGGAACTGGTAGGAACAAATCCACCCTGTGTGGTATTGTTTAGTATATATTTACCTGGAAAGGATATGTTCTTCCCTCCCCCTGAAATGTCTTTGAAAAGAATCAGGAATTGCAAATAACAAAAGCAAGTGGTAGATAAGAGAGGGGAGAAAGCACTGCCATTGTATCAGCAAATGAGACAAGCTTTTTGGCCTGCCATTTTTTTTAATAAAGATGTGTATTTGCAGGGGAGAGTCTTCTCTGTACATGCAGCTTTGTATGCAGTTGGGAAATTACATTGACTGTTTGCAAATATAAAGGGGGAAACAATTCATTAACCCAAGGATTGCTTCCCTAGTGTCCATCCTAGTTTGCGTGGAATAAAGAAGTAACTACAAATCTATTCTTAGCACTACAGAAACCAATGCACTCTAACCTGGGCGTAAGGACTACTGAATTTGGCTGGGTTTAGAATAAACATAGATAAATACTTGCTTTCCAAGCACAGATTTCCACAGGCTGTCACACTCTGACATGATGTGTGTATGTATGTGTGCCTATGATAACAGCAGTTTGTGAATGAAATAAAGGTTTGTATGTGTCTGTTTCTCATATACTGCTATAACCTAACCCAACCCCCACCCCCACCCCGGCAATTTAAAGTGGTTTCTGCAAACAGAGAAATACTAGAAAAAAATTTTTTAATGCAAATATCAACTCTTATTTTAGTTTATTCTAAGTTCTGGATAATTTGAATTAATTAATATAGCTAATTTTCTATTGAATATATTCCACCAGAAAATTATGGGTTCCACCTAGTATTATTTCTCATGAAAGCACTTGAAAATGAAACTGATCATAAGCTGTATTCCATAGAATGCATTCCCATTCTTTCTGCATTGTTACATTTTTATGGAACTATTGTAATCTGAGTGGCAAAATATACACATTATTTTCAACAGTCCTGAACACTGAATTAGTATTAGCTATTTCTAGAGTAGAAATTGTTATTGTTGTTGGTTGCAAAATCAGCTAGACATTTAGACTAGATTTTGCATTTTTATTCAGGGCCTGGGATAGTCAGATTGTTGTTCGATGGTTTTAAAGTCACAGGATGTAAGTTTTTCCAAGTTAAACTGCCTTTTGCAATGCCAATACTATTATTTAATGGTACATTAAGGAATTATAATTTCAGAAATACTGTATTATCGAAGCTCTAGGGAAAGCATGGGAGTCTGAATGCTGCACTCATTTTTCATCCATATTGCAGGGAATTTTGATTAATAAATTAATAAACAAACAATACTTTTCCCATGGAAAGACACACATTCCGGCAATGAAAGAATGGATGGAGTTAGCGGAGATGGCAAAATTGATTCTTCTAATTAAAGAGAAGAATTTATCTAGTTTTGTTTCCATTTGGAAACCACTTCAGTACTTGAAACTGAAACTGAAACTGAAAAAAAGGAAGTTTAATTTTAGGTTTTGATTATTAGAATTAGAATTTTATTGTTATACAAAGGCTTGAAACATTTAGAAATGGAAACCAAAAGGTTGAAATTGTAGTTTTTTTTCTATTCTGTTGCACTGAAGTCACTACTTTTTCTTACTTTTTTTCCCACTTCTTTCCATAGTTCTCTTCCCTCTTTAACCTATTGATATTTGTTTCTATTTGTATTTTATATTATAGTAAACTTTAATGAAAACTACTTTTTGTACTTTGGGCAATGTGGAGTTTGTACTAATTAAACCTTGTGCTAATCTCTATTTCTGATCATACACAGTCATTTTTGATAAAGTTGTTATTGAATTTCCCTTCCATGACTTTCACAAGTAGAGTACTTACTCTGAGAAACAAAGATATTATAAAAATATTTAGGTGTAGCATAAGGGAAGCCTCCAAGGTCTCTGTAGCAGTGATATAAAATTTCAGATCTCTTATTTGATAAGTAATAAAGCATCCACTGTTTGCATAAATTCAAACCTGGCTTTCAACTATAGCTAATTCTGGAGGCAGTATAAGTAAGAAATCGGATGGGAATCCACTATAGGCTATGTCTGTGTTGCCTATCATAGTAGTGGAAATTCAAGATGGAAAAAAAGGCTTTTGTAAGAGGTTTGGAAACATATCAATTTATGAGTGTTTTGCTCTCCCTTTTGGATTTAAAATATTAGACAAGATTGATTCACATAGATTTTATGAAAGCACAAGCATGGCTACAATTATTTATCTTGCTATCAAAGCACAAGCGTTGCTACAATTATTTCTTGTGTCTTATCAAAGATTGTTTCTTGGAAACTAAATTTGCTATAGTTCTTGTTGGGTAAAATTATTCTGCTGACTTATTTGACTTTCAGAAATTAGCTCCTGGAGTCAATCAATTTGCATATACCTGTGTCCAAGACCACCCAATATGGGCTAACCAGCAGTTCTGGGAAACAACCTTTTATAGTGATGTGGAAAATCAGATTCGCTCTCTGTATCTTTCAACTAAGGAAGACAATCATCCACAACACTTAAAGCAAAAGGTAAGTAAAACAATAATATGAAATACTAATGTAAAAAAGCTAAATTGCATAGGGTTTCCGGGGTTTTGTTTAACCAACAGGCTCTGTAACATGAAAAAGTTTGAAAAATTGTGTTCTATAAGTACAGTGTTAGCTGTCTCCACCATCGCTTTCTCCAATTCATTATTAAAAATGTGGAAAAGAAATGAGCCAGGAACAAAATCATATGGTTCCGTCTTGACACCTCATTTCAATGTGAAGAGGAGTCATTCATGAGCGCTATTTGAATATTTTAATCCAGTTGTAGTTCTAAGTACTGAAGTAGACATGGTATCCAGCCCCTATTTTGCTAGCATGTTTATCAGAATATCATGGTTACTCTGTCAAATGTTTTATTAAAATGAAGTTATAGCAGTGCTACGATCTTCTAACAAATTTACCAAATCCATGAAATTAATCTGATGAAACTTGCTCTTATTAATCAAATTTGTAGCTGCCCATCTCACAAAAAAGAGAGTCTGGACAGTATACAACAATACAAAGAAATAGTACATACCTAAAATAATCAGCATAAAAATATAGAATCAGCATAAAAGATAATATTATTTAAAAAAACCTAGGCAAAGAGAGAATAAGAAAAGCTTGTCTCAGCAATAGAGCCATGTAAACTCTGGTTCCTTGAAGCCCAGGCTGGTGACATAACCAGGTCTTGGAGGACTTCTGAGACATTGAAAGGAATGGGGTTCATCTAATTTGAGAGCAGGGAATGTTCCATAAAGTGTGTACCACAGCAGACAAGGCCTGTCACATGGGCCCCACCAAATGTACATCTCTGATGGTAGCAGAATCACATCTTCTCTGCCAGATCTAGTGGGTATACTCTTCATACATTCACATTGATTTCCGTAATCACTGTAGTCTTTTCAAAGTGCTTAAATATCTGATAGTTACGTTAATTATCTAAAATCTTCCAAGATGCGGGTGTGAGATTAACTACTCTGTAGTTTCCTTTTTCTATTTTGTAAAGAGGGGACTATATGGTCTTTTTGCTAGTCCCCTGGTACTTTAATCATTCTCCAGGATTTTTCAACAATGATGAATTTAAGTTTTTATATATATATTAATTCTGAGGTTTTCACGGATGTTTGTATATAGGTCTTTGGTTATTCGGGTTTTCTCACGTTTGAAATTGGAAGTGTCTTGGCGACGTTTCGACGAAGTCTCATTCGTCATCTTCAGGCTGGTGTTTTTAGCTTCATGCTCCTAGAAGCACGAAGCCGAAAACACCAGCCTGAAGATGACGAATGAGACTCCGTCGAAACGTCGCCAAGATATTTCCAATTTTACGCAGGAGAAAACCCGAATAACCAAAGACCCACACATACATATACATATATATACTGTTCATTTGTCCAAAAAGTTAAAATAAATCATAAAAATAAAACTATAGAGATAAGTTCATGCCAATAATTATCCGTAGATTATAATTATATCATTCTGCCTTTGGGCATAAGTTAGCTTTCTCTTAAATTAAAAGTGAACATTCCTAAGAAGTATGCATAAATTACTAGAGGTTACACCGTGATTCTTGTATTATTGTAATGAGTAGCATCGTTATAATGAGATATAAAATATGCTTGGTTAATTTAAAAACTCCTAGAATCAAACTGTTAACATTATGAACAAGATTTGTACAGTTTAAATATAATTTTACTACTTTTGAAGTCAATATGTAACCACTTCATATATTTCTTTTTCTGGCAGAAATATATATTCTTTCTCTTCAAGTCAGTTCTCTCAGATAAAATGTTGATATTTAATGAAAAAGATTCAATTTAATAAGTAAATAAATGGAGACTTCTTTGTGAATGTTCAAGCCAAATTAGATTTTATATCCTTGTGAATCAGCAATTTCCATAGTAATATTTTCCTCCCTTTAATAATAATGGAAAAGAGGGTAGGAAATTAAAGGCTCATGCTGCTGTCAGATTTTTCTTCATTCCAAAACAGCAATATTTCTAAATTTCTTCTGCTAATTTCTTCATACACATATTAATTCATACACACATTTCAGAGTTGTAAATAATGTAGATTTCTTCCAGAAGTTGCCAAGGTTATTTGGACCCGTGAGGAATAACCTTACTGTTCAACCAGAAATTTGTGCTCTTTGTGCAAAACTGAAACTAAGAAGCAACGGCATGAGTAATCAGTAAAACTGGGATGAAAATGTCTGGGGTTCCTCAACATACATATGTACTTACGAGTGGTGAAATTCAGCTGATTGTATCTGGATCGCGCAATCCGGTAGCGCCGGCGACGGGAGGCTCTGCCCACCCACCCGGACGTCATCACGTCCTGTTTCTGACCCCCTGCGCATGCGCAGAAGGCTCTGTGCATGTGTGGAAGAGGCATGCGCGAGCATAGCGAACCAGTAGCGAAGATAAATGAATACCACCCCTGGTACATACGTACATTACATACATACAGGTAAAGGAGAAAGGAAAGAAGAAGAACTCCCTGAAGATTGCTTTGCCATAGCTAACAGAATGAATAGTAGAATGTGAATAGTAGGTGAGGATGTTAAGAAAAGAATGTTAATGGAAAGAAGTAACTGGCAAGCTTGCGTGAACTTGTTTTGTTTGTTTGATAGAATTACCAAGAATTTTATAAGAAGAACTTGCATTCAGGTTTTGTACCTGATCTCAAATTCCAAGAAAAAGCATCAGTTCTAGACAATTTCCTATATGCTCCTTGAGAATACATGAATAGAAAACTTGATATGAAAATCATTTCATTGGCTATATTTTTCTGATTCCTTCTCAGATTAAACCAGATTTACTTCTCCTTTCATGAACTTCCTTTGAAGTCTTATTTCTAACACTGAACTGAAAAGGCATGTCAGTGTCATACCTAAGTTAGCTTCTATTTGTTGTGGCTTTGTCACTGTGTTATGTTGTATCACTTGCATTTTGTTTTGTAATGTTTTCCTTCTAGTATTTTGTGTTTCTCTGTCCTTTTGGACACTTTTGTTTTTGTTTTCTCTTTTTAATTTTAAAATTATGTTGGGAAAGCAGTATTCTGGTATGGGAAATTGCATAAGTCGCAAGTTATCAGTTGTTTTATTCTGAAATGATACTTAATGCTTCTGTGAGTTTATGTTGTATGACTAAAGGAATATACCTTGGGCAAACTTGGTTGATGCCAATAATATGCCTGTACTTGTATTGTAGACATTATAGGAATGCTGCATTGTAGAAATATGTTTCAGTCTTTAGAATGAAATGAGAGATGGAATGAGGCATGCCTGACGTTCTGTACCCTAGTGATAAGTCAAAACATCTCCATTATAGTAAAACCTGTGAAATGGAAGATTTGGTATCTCAACAGAGAGTAACAGAAGGAGGCTCTTTCTATTAATATTGCCTCGTACTATTAATTAGCTGCCTCTTGAATTATATGAAATATCAAATATGATGCAAGCACATTTTCATTTGTTTTGAAAACAAGAGCATTCTAGTTAAGCTTTATTTCCCATTGATGTCACACAAAGGTCTTGAATGTGCAGCTGAATGAGCAGATATCTGCAGGGAGGAATATTTGTACATATATTGGCTTCACATAAGCCCAAGTCATGTATAGATGTCTGCAACTCATGTATGGATGTCTGCAATATCTGAGCAATGTTGGCAAAGGACATGATTTTAAGAACATCTGACAAGGGCTAAAGAAATGTATACAGTCAGAGAAAGATTGAGAAGGACAGCAAAAAGGGGAGGGGAAAGTTATTGCAAACACGTGCATGGACAAGAACAGCTGAATTGCTGAGGCGAGAGTTGCCTTTCCCAATATTCTGCAGATGTCTGGAATACTATGTATATATACAATTAACACTAATGAAGTCAGGTAATGAGACTTGCCAAGCACCTTTGCCCTAATTTCTTAAGTATACCATATATCTTATCTACATGCCAACCACCTAGTTCACAGGGAGTGATACATGCAGCTGGTGAAAACGTGAACATTTTTCAGTGCTACAAAGCTCATCTATTCATATAATGCAATAACAACAAATAGAATATAACAACACTTAGAAAGTAGAAACAAATAATTGTTATACTAGAGTGAAGGCTGAAATGAAAATATCGCTACCAATTTTTCAAAAGGACGCTTTTTAAAAAGGCAAAGCAAACAAAAACAAGATGAAGAAAAAGCTTTTTTTAAAAATAGCATTACGGGATGCTCCCTCCCTCTCTTTTTTTCCCCAGCTGCTAATTGCTACTTATACTTTACTAATAATAGTGAACCTAGGACACACGTGTCAAAAATGATATGCCATGACCTTTTAAGTGAGAGGCCAGAGTTCACCAACACCTGATGACTGTTCTCAAAAGCACACCCCATTTTCGTGTGATTTTTTTGGAGGGTGTGGAGGCCTCCAGACCTGCTGGAAGTGATATGAGAGGACCATCTGAGGCTCTGAAAATCCTCCAAGAACGGGACATGCTTTCTTGTGATTTTGCAAGGCTGCAGAGGCCGCAGAAGAACTTTCTCCATAATTGTTTTGAGAACTAAGGCCTCATGCGACCCACAACAGACCCAGCCTGGGAAAACCTGTCAGTAGGAAGAGAACACAGCCTGAAAATAAGCAGCTTGCAGAATACTGCTATTCAGAATAGCCTAGGTTGTTGGGAGGGCTAGAGAATTATTTCTGCTTCGATTGATTGGAGAAGGGGATAACAGGCTAGCAGAATCAAGTTAGGCATTTTCCTAATTTATGACATACTGAACCCAAAAGGTTCAACATGAGTGAAATCCAGCAGATTCTGACAGGTTCTGGAGAACCAGTAGCAGAAATTTTGAGCAGTTGCAGAATTTTTGAATAGTTTGGAGAACTGGCAAATACCATCTCTGGCTGGCCCCAGAGTGGGGTGGAAATGGAGATTTTGCAATATCCTTCCCCTGCCACACCCACCAAGCCATGCTCATAGATCCGGTAGTAAAAAAAAATTGGATTTCACCACTGGTTTAACATTACTGTACTGTACTTAGATCTTCATACTAATAGCTCATTTCTCTTTGGTTCATTTTGATTATTATTTTTAAAAGTTTTTTTTCTCCAAAAGCTACATCCTTTTTTATAATACTTTTATTAAAGTATTTATAAGTACAAAAATAAACTATTAATACACACTAAATTAAAAAATAGAAAAGAAAGAATTAAAAAAATGAGAAATAAGAAAAAAAATATAAAAGATGACTCCTCAATTCCAGACAAATAAAAACCATTTCAGTAACTAAATAACTTTTCTAATGTTTCAATTTACAAAAAAGATTTCTTATTCCCATATTTCATTCCTTATCAATAATCAAATTATAAAAACTCATCAGTACTAATTCAGTGTCTTTTCAGAGCTACCAGAGCTACCATTAATTGTATTAATTAATTTATATTTATTTATTTAACTGTTTTGAGCATTTTGGTGTAAATACAGATATCTCAGAAACATAGAGAAATAAATAACATGTATTGACCTATATTGCAGTAGTCTGGCCCAAGTTGAAATCCAATAAATCCATTCACTCTAATAAAATTAAACTGAAGCCATATTCTGTACACAATTCATTTCAGGATATATTATTCCTTAAACATTGCCTTGCTTAACCACTAAAATTTCAGCGACAGAGTGAAAATTAAAATAAATATAATCTATTATTTATTTTAAAATATATATATTTTAACAGCCCTCTCTCCAAAGACTTCTGTTATTCACATTTAGTAATCTATTTCAAATTTCTTTCTCATTGGAAAACATCATCAGTTTTTCTTCCATTAATTTGTTTGGTATGCAGTTATTTTTTCAATCTTTAAAAACCAAAACCAGTGGGATATAAAAATCAGATATATGAAGGAACACTGTGAGTATGAATGATCAACTCAGCAACTTCTGTTTTGTCATCATAGCATGTATCAGCAGTTCCTGGGTTGTAGGTTCTATTCCAGGGATGTTTGAATAAGAAAATTTTAGTGCACATCAAATCACGTGTTGTGATCATACACAAAACCAGTGCTTAAAAAATTAAGGAACAAGTTAATCTGTTAATTAATCTATGTTATGTTTGTTATGTTATGTTTATTATATTTATATACCGCCCTTCTCCCAAAGGACTTGGGGTGGTGAATAGCCATCAAATAAAATACAAAAATACAAAATTTAAAAC
Source organism: Masticophis lateralis (assembly GCA_030761175.1). NCBI lineage: Eukaryota > Metazoa > Chordata > Lepidosauria > Squamata > Colubridae > Masticophis > Masticophis lateralis. The sequence goes on along the minus strand of JAUDYJ010000001.1, from coordinate 258,146,863 downwards.
AGTATTAAAATCCAATTAAATCAATTTGGCCCATAGTTAAAAGCCCTATATTAAAACCCCTAATTTTAGTAATTGAGTTAAAACAGTTTTTTTTTAAAGAATAGGTCAGGCCAGCCTGGCTTGATGAAACCAAAACGTCTTTAGGGCAGTTCGGAAAGTGCATAGGTCAGGGATTCGCCGTATCTCTGGGAGCAACTCATTCCAGAGGGTAGGTGCCCCCACAATCTATATACAAGTACATTGTTTCTTTGAACACCTCAGTTATATAATGGGCTAAACCAGTGGATTACTTCATACATCTTTACAGATTTGTTAAATTTTATGCAGTTTGAAATATAAGGTGATGGTGTTCAAAACTATATTTTATATGATTAAACTTTTAATAAATCAATTATTCATTGATTTATTAAAATTGATTTTTCAAGGATATTCATGTCTTTGAATAAATTCAGAATGAATATGGAGTAGATAAATCCCCACTTTGACTTTATTTTTTATTGTGATGAAAAGCATTCATTGCTTAAATTTGGTTAGACTTCTGCTATGAATATATACACATCATTTTTCCATTGCTGTATATTCTTCAATTTTGGTCTCCCAATCCTGTGTTGACAGCAATATTTCTCTTTTCCAAAGTTGCACCAGATTGATTATTGCTGCCATCAAGCATATATTTTAATAAATTGTGATGCTTTTCAACTATATTGTGTGAGATCACACATAATAGAAATATTTGTGGTTTTAATTCAAATTTTATGTTCAGAAATTTCTGGTTGTTTTGGTGCATTTTTTCCAATACTTTTGAGTCTTTTTGCATAACTACCACATATGGTAAAATGTTCCTTCTTTGTTGTGGCATTTTCAGTATGTTTTGTTCATGAATTATCCATTGAGTTCTATGCCATCTGTAAAATATTTTGTACCAATTTTTTCTCAAATTGCAGCTTGGTGTAAATTGTGTTTATTTTTTACTACAGTTCTTCCTATTGTTCCACTGTTCTTCGAAGTTCTGCATTCATTTTATCATACCATTTTTTACTAGTTCATTCTCAGCATAAGCCATTCATAAAGAAACAGCAACTTTATATCACAGAGCAAAGGAGGATAGTACATAGGAAACTTCTAAAGAAAATTAGACTTGAACACGCCACTCTTTTTATAGTATTAATAATCATATATTGCCACGTATTCTTTGGGCATATGTCAAAAATAATTGGAATAGTACTTTTTAGTTTTTCTTCTTTTATGTTATATTCTTTTATGTTATGTTATGTTTTTACTGGGTCTGATCTTGAATGTATTGGAAAATGGAATACAACTTGAGATGGGAATTTGGGAGGGAAAATCTGGGATTTTTTTGAGAGTTGGAGCAGCACAAGACCCTACCTGTGAAGGTCAGTTGTCTCTTCATATACCCAATAGCATGACTATTGGAATGATATAAAAGCTGCAATCCATTATCAAGTCACTTTCTTATTTTCATTCCCTTTGAAACTTTGTGTTATCTTATTGTAGTTTATGTTTTTCTATTCTTCATTACGGTATCTCGAATATATTTAAGACAAAGTTTTCTGCCTAGGATTCTAATTTTTTCTCACTTTGATTTTTGATTTGATTTATATTCTTGTTCTAGAGGAGGAAAACATTTTAAATGTTGGAAATAAAATCATATCTAGCTATTTTTCTTTTCCAGGAGAAGTTTTCCGAAGACCAAGGACAAGAAAAAACTGCCATGGACTTGGCAGCCGAGCAGTTACGTTTGTGGCCAACACTTAGTAAAGAGACCCAACAACAGCTGGTACAAAGTGAAGAAAGCATGGTCTTCAGCCAAGCAATTCACTTTGCCAACCTCATGGTATATCTGTTAGTGCCACTGGACACCAGTAAAAACAAACTGCTAAGAATGTCAGCTACAGGAGACTGGGAGAGTGGAAGCAATAGCATTGTCACAAATAGGTATGTCAGTAGAATTCCCACATCGTTACAATTTGTTGACATACAGAATGATTTACTTTCTTACCCCAACTGGATTTAGCTTACTAGAATTGCTTTCTTAGCATTGCAGGCAGTGTTGCAGAGAGCTATGATACTGAAAGTGGTTTTGAGGATTCTGAAAATAATGATGTTGCCAATGCTGTGGTGCGCTTCATTACCAGATTCATAGACAAGGTTTGTACAGAAAGTGGAGTTACACAGGATCACATCCGAAGTCTTCATTGTATGATACCAGGTATGAGGAACCATGTTCTTGTCTTGAACTCCTCTCATAGGGAGATACTTTGTTCTGTCTCAGAAAAGATAATCTTATTTGTATATTGTACATGTGCATTCTTTTCAGGTGAAAATGAGAATTTGTTAGTCTAATCTTAGTCACGTCTGAACTATAGCGGGTTTTCTGAAGGCAATTTTTAGAATGGATAAGCTGTTTTGTTAGTCTGTTTTGTTCTTGTTGTATTATGCTCATTTAGGGTGGCATTTATTCCTAGGAATTGTAGCCATGCACATTGAGACTCTGGAGGCTGTCCATCGAGAAAGTAGAAGGTTGCCACCAATACAGAAGGCAAGTATTTCAGGCTGTTTATACTGCTTTATAGCTGTGAGAAATACAGCCAGTTGGCAGCTTCAGCTTTCCTTTTTCTAATGTGTTTGATAACATTTGAAAAGTTCAAAGTATTCCTAGAAAACTAATAATTTCAACAGATAAGCAGCTTTTCTATAATTGTGTGAAATACACACCAGAGAAAATACTGTAGCTCAGCCAAAACTCTAAGTTAAACAAACTGCTCTTGTATGTACACTGTCACTTTAACATCCATTATATACTGTGACCCAGCTTTAAATCAAGGAGCAGTTTAACCAATAAAGCTTTTTTCTTTAGACTGAAGAGTAATTAACTAATCAAAACCTTTTCTCACTTATCCTTAGTCCCAGTAGCACACTAGTGAATAGTTGACTTCTGATCATGAATAATGAAAATATATAAATATTTTTTTTTGCATTTATATTATATTTTATGCTAGAAGTCATGTTAGATTTTTATGAGTTTTTATAAATTATGTATTTGTTTTTAAAAGATGTTATGAGTTTAGCTTAAATTTTTTATTTTAAAAGGTTAAACTTGTTATCTTATTTGATGCTTTTTTGCTTATCCTGTTTAATGCTGATTGTTATATTTGATTGGTTAAGAAATACTATTAAGACTAAATATTGGGAATTATAGTTAATGTTAAATATTTACATGATATTTTAATCTAAAACTTAAGATGCTCAAAATTATTTTATTACTTTTTTTTAAAGATAAGTGTTATATTTAGTATGCGAGATTTTTTATAAGTTTTTATAAATGATTTATGTGGTTATATATTTGGCTAGGGGGGTAATAGATGTTATAAGTTTAGAATATTTTTTGTATTATTTAAGGTTAAATTTGTTATATTGTTAGTTAGATCTCACCTAAAAAGTTGTTAGTTGTTGATTGTAATATATGATTTTTTAACAGTGGAAGTCAGGGGGGGAAGGGGGAGGGGGAGGGGGGAAGGGAGGGGTGGTTGTTGGGGTGGGGGGTTGGGGGGGAAGGGATATTAAAAATTGTATTGTAAAACTTTTTCAATAAAAAAAAAGATCTATAATATTCTAAGGATCTACAGTATTCTAAGAGTGGGGAAGCAGTGATTGCCTAACCAATATAATTAATCCCTTCTTAGAGGGTTCTTGAATCAAATAAAAAAGGGAGATGAGTACTGTCTCCCATAGGATTATTAATTTTCTATAGGTGGAGCATTTCTTCCAATTTAATAGGCAAAATCTGGTTATAGAAGAAAAAATGCTCCTGAATGGAAATCTTCCTGAATTTGCAGAAAACATTCAATCCTGCTCTTTCAAATTAACTTTGCCTGATTTGTTATAAAATACTGTTGTAATAATCATAGCCAAAAAGTATTACTTGAAATTATATTGTATTTGTTATGTTGCAAGTTTTTTAAAAAAAATATCTTTGGGTTCAGCCCAAGATTCTACGACCAGATTTGCTACCAGGGGAAGAGTTTGTGTGTGAAGGTCTCCGTGTGCTCCTGGATCCTGATGGCAGAGAAGAGGCAACTGGAGGATTGCTTGGAGGCCCTCATATTCTTCCTGCAGAAGGAGCTTTGTTTCTTACTACGTACAGAGTTGTATTTAAAGGCACCCCTCATGATCAGCTAGGTATGATGTTTGTTATGAGTGTCAAAATAATATGCTTTCCAGAAGCCATGAAAGATAAACTTATTTATTAATTTTTGTTATTGCTTTATTATTTTAATGGATACTAATTTAAAAGTTTCTAAGCCATGCAGAGTTGTCTCTGACAAGATGGGTGGCATAAATTTAATCAATCAATCAATAAACAAACACACAGATTAACTATCTTCCAAACCTACATTCCTTTTATACTGCTTCTAAAATAAAATTCATCCAAAAGTAAGATTTGTATCAAGATTTTTAATATTTTACTCAGAATACCTTTCTGCAATCCCTACAGTTAATTAAATGCAGAATTAGGTTTATTATGTTCTGTCTATAAGTGGACATGCTATCCATGATATTCTGTGATAGATTTGCAAGAACTGAAAGTAAAATTGTCACTATCTAGAATTGCTTTGACTCCATGATTAGTGCAATTCCATTATTACTAAATATTGTCTAGTCTAGTTGTGCTGGGTCTTGATATTTACTGTGGCCATAAACCAGCATAGAGGTTTTTTTAATATGTATTTATAACTATTAAAATAAATCTGCCATTGACATCAAGTGAGTTTCAAAACATTGGTGCTGACTTTTAAGCCTTGTATATCTTAGAATATAAGATTGTTTTCAAGAGCTCTCTTCCATCTGCTTTGTCCAAATGAAGATAGGCTGATGAGTATTTTAAAAAAGAGACTTCCTTAGTGCTGATAAGAAGGCCCACATTTAAATATCACATCATTATATTTTCAATGCCATGGGAATATTTTACCCTTTTTCAAGAAATTTTCGATTGTATCTTTATTAGATCTATATTAACTTAGTATGTTTGATTTTGCATGTATTGAATGTATGGCTTTCTTCTTTCCTGTGCTGTTGATTTCCTATTTTATTTTTCTTTCTCTTTCCCCTTTTCTTGTTCTTTCTGTCTCTCTGTCTCTCTGTCTCTCTCTCTCTCTCTCTCTCTCTCTCACACACACACACACACACACACATCATTTTTATACTTTTCTGTCATAATAAAAAGCACCATCTCCTACCATACGCTTATTTAAGTGAATATATGATTCTAGAACTAGTAGTTGTTAGCCAACAACCATTTCTCTAATCTCAAGACAGTTAAATACGCATCAAGATAATAGAAAGTGGCTTGGTAATTTCCTTCATTCTCAGACTTACATATTATATTTCCTTATGATGGCTCAGATCATTTACAGATGGTTTAAAAAAAATCTTGTCTGGTTACATTATTTAAAATAAAATGAAAGCTTAATATTTATGGCTCCAAAAAATAAGGGATTTATTTTTTATTACAAGACAAGGAAATTGATGTTAAATATTTAGGCAGAGTGTTATCCACCAGGATACCTTGCACTCCCTATTATTATTTTTAAGGGAATTAATAAAAAGTATACTATTTCAAAATGCCATGAGAATAGTAGCATGAACAAGCACAGAAACATTTATCTTAGGTATGAGGAAATGTAACAGGATTCCATGATTAGCATTACTGTTATTTAAATGTAGCTGTACCTTTCTGAGGATAAATATTTTATTGTGCAATTTCTGTGGGTTTTATAAAAATAAACTCCAATTATTTCTAGACACCATCGAAACAGTGGTAGAAGTGATTCATCAATATTTTTCATCAGTGCTTAGAATGAGAAACAGTAATATTTCTACATTCAGAATAATAGGGATAGTTTGTACTGGCATGGTTGGGGATGATGTTCACTATTTATCTAGATTGTTGGGGGCAATATGCTCAATCTGTAAACTGCTTAGAGAGGACTGTAAAAGCATTATGAATCGGTATATATGTTTAAGTGCTATTGCTATTGCTATTTAGAAAATATATGCTAAGAAAAACTGTTTCTGTGATATAACAAATAACAAGGGTGACATCACTGGCCTTGCAGAATTATTAAAAATGATGGAGGAAATATAATGCATAATACAAAATATATGATCTTTATCAGGAATGTTGCTGCAATGCATTTTTTGCCTGAAGTGGAACTAAAAATTGCATCTACAGTTCACCTAGCAAAGCCAAAAGGCTTATGTCCAGACTGATTATTTTGACCCATGAGACAGGAAATACCACAAGCAACTATTCTTGTCTCTTCTTGTCTTGTCTGCTAGATGAGTATATTAGTTCAGCCAGCTAAAAATAGCTACTTCCGGGCTGCAGAAAGTATCAAAACAGTAAAGGTATAGAAATAGCAAGGATCAGTATTGTTGGCTCTACTCTATCTGGTTTGTCTATTGATAAATACATTTTTTTTCAAAGAGTAAAGAAACTCTTTTAATAAATATTAAGAAAATGGCTCAATCATTGGAAGTATGGGGAGTGGGGATTTAAATTAAAAAATAGATCAAAGCCCTAGGTGTAATTTATCTATCCTTGAAGTTTTAATTCCTTTAGCCTTAGCATAGGCCTTTTGCGTGGTCTGACTTCCTCATGTATGAATACGTCTTCCCAGTTGCCTTACTTGATCTATGATGCAATGTTTCTCTCCTGATATTCTTAGTTGGAGAACAAACAGTTATTCGCAGCTTCCCTATTGCTTCAGTAACAAAGGAAAAGAAAATTACCATACAAAACCAACTTCAACAAAGTATGCAAGAAGGACTGCAGATCACCTCAGCTACCTTTCAGGTAAATAGAATATAAAAACCTCATAGATCAGTAATATTCTTATTTTGAAAGTCCCATTGATTTCAAAGGCCTTTAGTTTGTAACTACTCTGGATATCTTGAATGAGAAAGCGGAATAGAAACTAATTGACTTACGTGCCAAAGTAGTTTTTAAAAAGTTTGTTGAAGTGGACACCTGCCCACACAAAACACTTCTACCTGCTCTTCATTGCCTTTTTGCTCCTGTTTATCATAGGTTTTTAAAAGTGGGTGAGAAATAATATAGTCTTTTATAATATATAGTGCTGAAACAATATATTCCTGGTATTAAACCCAAAATATATTACTGTCTAACTTAAATGCTCCTTTTAACTATAAGTTTAAATGTTGTTAATTATAAAAATGTGTTAAAATAATATATTTAAAACATTTTATTCTAGTTGATTGACATGCACTATATTTTTAAATGATGTATTAAGATTTAAAAATTTGTAATGATGTTTAACTTAGCAATGCCTATTTCTATTTCCCTAATACCAAATATTCGGAAATCTCCTCATATTTCAGTATTTGTTTTATTTTGTCTTATTATGTCTTTTTATTTGCAGCTGATCAAGGTAGCTTTTGATGAGGAAGTGAGCCCTGAAGTTGTAGAGATATTTAAGAAACAGCTGATGAAGTTTCGCTATCCTCAGTCCATCTTCAGCACTTTTGCTTTTGCAGCTGGCCAAACAGCACCTCAGATCATCTTGCCAAAGCAAAAGGAGAAAAACACTTCTTTTCGGTAATGATCGCCTCTTTTATTTATGTGTCACATTTATTAGAAATATTATTTCAGTGTAGAAATATAGAGTGGCATGGTGGCTTAGTGGTGAACATGCTCACCTCCTATTGGGAAGGTTGAGAGTTCAATCCTAGGTAGTGGCAGAATGTTTCTCTCTCAGGGTGCAAAGAAAAAATATCTTCTGCAAACTCAACATAAGTGTCAGGAAGGGCATCCAGCCAGTAAATGCTGAGCTCCATCTGGTTGCCCCAATTCTACCCCAGATAGGGACTACAGGATTGTAAAAAGGGGGGAAATGTTCTTAATTTTAGTTGATTTAGATTTTACACCATGCTTTAACAAAGGAGGTAGTGTCATATATTTGAAATGAAAACCAAATTGTAGTGAAAATGAACAAGTAAGATTATACGATATTTACTGTGATCAACTCACACTTCTGTATTTCTGATTATTGAAGGAGGAAATGCATTCTGAATGTACATTTAAGGTACACACATGAAAATGGTTTGGGAAAGCTAAAGTTGTGGGCATAATAGCACTAGTTCTTTCTATTGGAAGGCATGGGGGCTCCACAGTATGTCACTTATTGAAGTAAAGCCTAGCAGACCTATTTTGGAGGAAAGAGGAGAATATACACTTGCTAGCATTCTCTTTCAGCAAAAGTACAGATATTTTTACTTTTTTTCTGAATTTAGTACTCTTTCAAAAACAATTGTAAAAGGAGCAAAACGTGCAGGGAAAATGACAATTGGCCGGCAGCACTTACTAAAAAAAAAGACAGGAACAATCATGGAAGAAAGGGCAAATCGTCCTGGATGTAATGAAGATGATGATGTCTCAGGTAATAATAGATTGAAGCCTCTTTTTTGCCACTATCTTGTTACACAGTCACTGTATGCTAAGCTGCTAAAACTATTGCAACTTTAGTTTCAGATGACAGTGAAATGCACACAAGTGGTACTTTGAAAGCATCAGAAAAATCAACAATGGAGCAGCTAGTGGAAAGGGCTTGTTTTAGAGACTATCAACGTTTGGGGTTAGGAACCATCAGTAACAGTTCTTCACGTTCAAAAACAGAATACTTTCGAATAACAGCTTTAAACAGGATGTATTCCCTTTGCAGAAGGTAAGCCAGCTTAGTTATTCAAATAGATCTAAATTACATGATCCACTTGTCACAATTTTTAGTCTATATTGCAAATGGCTGAAAAAAGATTATTTGTCTCTGTGGAGGGAAGACTTCTAGAGCAGAGGGTTTGCTTGAAAAAAATCTCAAATAAAATTCCTGATGTCTACATATTGGGTTAGGAAAGAGAGTGCTTCAATTCAGTGGATGTGATATGGTATCGATCTAATTGGGCCAGTAATTGGACCCTTATATTTCTAAACAAGATGATTGTTTAATCTAGATTATCATCTGTGTGCAGGTATTCATGCGATACCAACATTTAAAAACCATTGGATCTACAATTCGTTTTCTTATTGCAATATTAACCTGATTAATGAGCAAATAAAACATTTTAGCTTTTTAAAAATTTTGATAGCTATGTGCACATGTAGAAGCTGAAGTAAACAGAGAATATTAAAAGTTAAGGGGATAGTCAGAAGTTACAATTTCTGGCATTTAGTAACCATAAAGACTGCTCAATAAAAATGCCAGAATCTTTTTTATTTTTTGGTGGGTATTTGTTTAGATGTTCATAATCTTCCCATTACAACTATTTAAACACTTCAGGCTGGATTCAGATGGATACTTTAGGAATGTTATCAGTCACTGGGTGATTTCCCTTTATAAGCATAAGAGTCTGCTATTCTGCTCCCTTTGTACTTTGTACCCAGTACTTAACTACTGTAGTTCTGTACAGTTTGTTTTGTTTTAATTTGTTGACAGTGGCCTACCAGGGAGAAAACAGTTTGCTGCTGAAAATGGATCACTACCTTGTAGAGGTTTTTTTAGAAGTTTTTTTCTTCACTATACCTTTGTGAGAACTGTTCTCAGTTACAGAGAGCAGTATCTATTTTAACTGCCCATCTGTATCAAATACTGAAATATTTTTTTACCAAATTGGTTTGTTTTTCATCCAGGAACTTTTATTCCAGAACAGTTTCATCCATGATTGTGGTATTAAATCTGCAGGGTGGTAGATAGCTTATTTGTAGCTATAGATTGAAAAGTGGGGTGAGAGAAGACTTTGGTATTGATATAAGCAGGCAAAATAAAGCAGAACTTTTTAAATGTGTGTGAAATAGATTAATATTATTAAGATCAAGTTCTCTGCTAACAATGACCTGTGAAATCTCCTACAGAACTCCCAACTTTAGGTTGCAGCATCATAAATGGCTGAATGAGTTGAATTGCAGTTGATCCAGAAAAAAATTGGCTTGGTTGCCCAAGCAGACAGCATCACGGAAATAAGTATTTCAGAGTTGATGTTGAATAGAGACAAATACTTAATGCTTAATTACAGGAGGCCTTGAAGAGGTAGATGAAAGGAGTTTCAGTTACTTCACTACTATCTTTATTCCTATTCCTCTTCCTTCAGAATTCTATCTCTTCCAGGAAGCCTACATATATGAATTTATTCAAATTAAATAAGATTTATTGTTGTACATTTTCCTTACAAATTATCACTATTGCTGACATTAGTTGTGTAAATGGCATCTTAAGCAGATCATTCATACAATGTTATACAGGAGAAAACTCCAGTACATTTGCACCAATCATTGGAATATGAAAAAGAAAAACATCCAGTGAATTTTGCAACCACCCTTGGGAATATACTGCTTTCATAAGAGCTTAATTACTTTATTTTTTAAAACTGTGTTTAATGTGCAAGTTTGTGTTGTGTATTTCCAAAACATACAGATCAACAGAAATATTTTAAATGTGTTTATTTTCATATATGCACAAATGACCACAGACACATTCATCCAAATTCATCTTATTTAAAAATGTTCCAAAACTCTAGAATCTTGTTGGAAAACTTGAACAAAACTTTTCAGTCTAATTTTTTTTTAAAAAAAGTTATATAATCAGCTATTTGTATACTACAACATTAAACAATTTTTGAGGCAAGCCAAGGTTCATTTCTTCTCAGGGCCAAAATATTGATTGTGTTTGATGTGTATATTTGAAACATCTAAACTTTTTTGTTCTTAGAAACTATTTATAAACAGCTAGCCATGAACAGATATGAAATGTACATGTTGTTTTCTTTATTGGTTTCTGTAGTGACTGCCTTACTTATTATAAAAGGCATAATACTTACATATTATGTCTTCTATAATATAAAATATTACTATCATTATAAATAAAAATAATATAATTAAACTGTTAGAGCAAAATGTTGGGATAGAATTACTGGGCTAATTCAGCAGAATGAAGAAAAGGACCTTTATGTGTTCCAAAGAGCAGGAGTCTGTAAAACCATTCACTAAATTATTATTCTGATAACCTTATGAGAACAATATCCAATATCCAATAATATCCATATCCAATAATACGTTAGGAATTGTGCTGGAAAGAACTGAGCAAATATGACCAAGATACCTTAAAAAAAAAAAAACTTTCCTTATTTTGAACTTGCAGAGTTGAGTACGATCAAGAAAGACAGCTGTGCATTCAGCTTTGCCCATTCCCACCTCCAGAGAATCAGAATAGAGCTGGAAAGGACCTTGGAGGTCTTCTAGTCCAGCCCCCTGCTCAAGCAGGAGATCCAATACCATTTCAGACAAGAGACTGTCCAGTCTCTTCTTTAAAACCTCCAGTGATGAAGCACCCACAGCGTCTGAAGGCAAGCTGTTCCATTGTTAGGAAGTTTCTCCTTAATTCCAGATTGCTTCTCTCCTTGATTAAATTGGGAAGAAATCTAAGGGCATTTGACAATTACACACATAAGGCACTTATAGTAGAACCTACCACCTCTTTCCTGATTTGGATCAGTAAAAATTAGTGAAGAACTTCATTGACTATAATTGAAAAGAAATCCCAGCATTTCTGATCAGCATTAGCCAAGTTGGAAAAGAGATTGGCAAGAACTTAGCAGTCAGAATTTTTGGCAATAATTATTGGCTGTTCCAAGCCAATATTTTGTGAATACTGTGTATTGATGCTCTGTTTTGTAAAGGAAATAGTGGATTAAAAATAAGCTGTTGAAGTAAAAATATTTTCATCAATCTCCTATAAAAATATTGTCTACATTAAAATTGCCACTTCTGGATGATTGCAATGCTTACCATACTACAGAACATATCCCTACCAATAAAAAAATGAATGGTATTAAAGCCACTCGCAAATTGTAGGAAACCTGGACTCAAAAAGGAACTGCTGAAAAGAGCCAAGGGAAAAATCCACCAGCAGAAAGTCAGAAAGTGGGACAGGGTGATATCTTGACCTCTCAATAGTGGACAAGTAATAGAATCTAATTTACATGTTCAATTGTATGAAAGCAGTGTTTTTGAATCTGCTTCCTGAAGAGTGACAAAAAGCTTATTTTAATAATGATCAAATAAAATGATGACAAAGTTTAAGTGTGCAGGTTTTTTTCTTGAAATGGTTTGCAATGCGTATACAGTATTTATTTTTAAAAGCTATTGGGTGGGAAGATTTATAAACAAGAACATCAACGCGCCCCCCCTTCCCCCCCACCAAACAGTTTTTAGATGGTCCAATGAATAGCTTCTGACTCTCTGGACTATGGCAGATTTGACAGGAAATGACCCTAGCCTGGGAAATACCTGTTAAAACAGATGTGAGTGATATGTTGATATGTTAAGTGGTCTTTTTTGGGTTGTTGCCACTGCTTCTCAGTGTCAGAACAAAGGTGTTTATTAGTTCTTGGAGTTTTCAGATGTTCTAAATTCACACGGTGTCTAATCTGCTGTTATACTGGAAATTTATCAGGAGAATTCTGTAACAAAAAGTCACATGAACTTTTCTTTATAACCAATTCCATTGTATGACCTCCCTTTTTCACTTTATTACAGTTACCCAGGACTGCTAGTGGTACCCCAGTGCATACAGGACAGCAGCCTGCAGAGAGTAGCTCGCTGCTATCGGCACAATCGCTTGCCAGTAGTGTGTTGGAAAAACTCAAAAACAAGTACATTCCTGTTTCGAGCTGGTGGTTTCCATGGGAAAGGAGTTGTTGGCCTTTTCAAATCACAAAATACACAAACCTCAGGTGAGGTTTTGTTTCGTATGAATTATCTTGTAGAATGGGAAGGTGTTTATATCATCAATTGTTATTACATTGCATCAGTCTTTACAAATACTTTAGGTCTTTCTAAAAAAGTTAATACTTTCTCCAAACAAGTGCCTCCAGATGTTCTGGACTTAACCTTTACACAGGCAAAATACAGTGGTAGTTAAAATGCACTGGGAGTGAAGTGGAATGGGAAAAATTATCTCAATGTATCATGTATCATATAACCTATATCTAATAAATGCAAAATTATTATGGTTCTATCTTCTTATCACTTTTAGGGAATAAGAGAAAAATGTTTAATGTTTGAGCTTTATGCCTGGTCTGCTCTGCTATGTAAACAGAAGAAATGTTGCTTAGCTAAATCTGTAGTATCATGCATAGACTGTTTCTTACTCATTAGGATATGACACTCCCCTGAACAACCCCCATACCCTACCACACACCCCACAAATGTGGCCATTTGCTAGGCAGTGAACTAAAATGAAAATCAGTATTTATTGTATGAGATAAGAGTGGAAATGTGGTTTATTATATGCTTTGGTAACCAATTAGTATTATAAGCTTGTTTGAAAAAACTTGCCCTATGGAATTTTTGAAGAAGATAATAAAAAAAAGAAATGAATAGTTATGTGCAAGTTACATAAGCCATGAATCATTCAAGAATTTAAGATGTGAATAGATTTTAATTGCTTAAATATTTCCAACATAATCCTGGGAATACTATACTGCTTCGTACGAGTTTGTGCTTTGAATGTATCCACACAATAAAAGAAAATTCTTCGATGTCAGTAATCTACAAATAATTGCTCTGCAGCTTTTGTTGGTATGTCTATATAGGTATTTTCAAGTGTTTAAGTGCAAGAATTGAGCAATTGGAAAGAAAAGGTATCACCAAGGATTTTGGATTTGCCCCAAGAAAAACCATCCCCAAAGTTATTGTTTGCTTAAGCCAAACTATATACAAACAGAGACTGTTCTTTCTTGTCATCATTTTGTTTGGGGCAAAAATATGTACAAGGCTCAGGAACTAAAGAAAAGATTGGAGAGGAATAGGAGTGCAGGATGAAATCGAAAAAGTAGTAAAAGTGAATAATATAAGGAAAAAGCAAGGGAGAAAATGCCAAATTGAAATAAGGATTAAAAGAAGTTGTAGCCAATATCTAAACAGGCAATGGCAAATATTAGAGGAAGAATAGAATAGAATAGAATAGAATAGAATAGAATAGAATAGAATAGAATAGAATAGAATAGAATAGAATAGAATAGAATAGAATAGAATAGAATTCTTTATTGGCCAAGTGTGATTGGACACACAAGGAATTTGTCTTGGTGCACACGCTCTTGGAGTACATGAAAGAAAAGATACATTCGTCAAAGATCATAAGGTATAACATTTAATGATAGTCATAGGAAAACAGTCAATATTAGTCTTAAGGATACCAGCAACAAAGTTATAGTCATACAGTCATAAGTGGGAGAGATGGGGGATAGGAATGATGAGAAGATTAATAGTAATGCAGACTTAGTAACTAGTTTGACAGTGTTGAGGGAATTATTTGTTTAGCAGAGTGATGGCGTTTGGGGAAAAACTGTTCTTAAAAAAACTTTATTAGTTATCTTTTTAGGCATTATTTGCCGTGTTCAGGTTCCCTGGTGTTTGCACCTCTGTTGAGATGTGGCCATTTACTTATTGAATTTGCTGCACAGTTTCAGGTATATTTTGAAAATGATTAGGCAGTGCTTCAAATGTCACATGAGTCTTAAATCTGCTCTGCTTTTCAATACAGTGTTCCCTTTTTTTCAGGCTTCTTCATAAGCCTGAAGAAAAGGTGTGGTTTCTTTGTAAATTAATTTAATCAGTTCCATAAAACAGTTGCATCTTTTTTTTCAGGCTTGTGCAAAAGCCCTCCCAAAATGAGTTTCTTTAATAAACAGCAGAGTGATGCTATGCTTCCATGAGTCCGAAGTATTTCTTCTGAAACTTTTTCAGAGCATGCATTGCACAGTTCTGTTATTCATGCTCATATGAGTAGACCAGTGGCAGAACAATATATGGAAGAGCAGAAAATGCTTGTATATCCGCAAACAATATTGTACTGTATCTACTGAAATAGTAAAGGTATCTTCATAAGGATATTTTAGAAACAGCTCTTCATTAATACAGTAGTTATGTTTTAATTTCATCTGCAAGCAGAACACTAAAATTGCCTCATATTACTTTCACAGTGATAGATGGTTGTATGTCTTATCCATGTTGGGAGGTATTTATATTTATTCAATTTTATTTTTAATTTGAATAGTTATATTTATTTTATTTGCCCATAATCAAAAGAGCAGATTTAAGATAACTAAAAAAAGACATCAATTAGATGCTGTTTTCATTTTAGAGAAGTGAAATGGGTTGTACAAATCAAGGGTATAATATGTTTCCTGCATTTGTTTGCATAGCTCCTACATCACTTGAATCATCAAGCAGCATAGAACAAGAAAAATACCTTCAAGCCTTACTGAATGCGATTTCTGTCCATTGCAAATTGAATGGCAATAATACTCTTACCATCAGACCAGCAATTGCTTTATCTCCAGGTAATATGATCCTTTTGGATAGCTTGGTTAAAATCCAATATTTAAACAGAAAATGTTATGTTTATAATGAACTTTTTTCTAATTTGATTTTCACATTATAATCTCTCATTGCCTTAATAAATCATTGCCTAGATAGCTGATTTGTCTCTGGAATTTTTGCAAGTATACTTTTCATATAAATGGCAATATATAAAAGTAAAGTACTTTGAACTGAAGTAAAATTGCTAGCTAGTGAGATTCTGTGTCACATACGTGAACAAATGTACAGGACTTTAGATCTATTATAAATTTACAAGCAATTTGAAATGCTTAACATAGCTGTATCAACATACATAGAAATATATCTTGAAGGCAAAAGGTTAAAATGTGATATGCTTTTTGCAGAATAGGTCTGGATAAAGCCATTAAGAAATGCATTAATATTCTATTTCAGTTGTCATGTGATGAAACCTGTAGGGTTCAAACAAAGGTAACGCTGCTGTTTTAGATACAGGAGCATGCAATTTGCCAAGTTTGTCCATTTGGCTTAATCAGTTGGTGAAATCAATTGTATCTAAATTCTGGCTTTTTCATAACATAACCCCGTCACCAATTGTGCATGCTTTGCTTCATTTGTTGTTAAATACTTCGATTGTGTTAGCCATGCCTAACTTCCTGTGATGCTGCAAATGTATACTTGCTATTTCTAATTATGTGTAATGTCTCTTAAATGTGGGAAAGTGGCAGTAGTTAGATAAATGAACCATTTAAAGAATATTTCTATACATGTGTCATTGTTGTTTTCAAATATAGGGTTCAAATTAGGGTAATACATAGGTAATGTGTCAACTTGAATGATATTCTACTTTTAATCTCTCCATTCTTTTTGACTGACTTTAGGCACTGAAAGGAGGGCTTCAAGAATGTCTACTGTGTTTAAGCAGGTAGTGCCAGGACATTTGGATGTAAATCTATCCAATAGCTTTGCTCGAGGAGGTTAGTAAGACTAGTTCAAAGCCTACCCATGGATGTAAGGGTGATTCTTGCATTTTGCCTCACTTGATTGCATTATACACACAGGAATTATAACTTTTTATTAAAATTGCCTGGTCTGCATATCAATATAAGAGTATGCATTTTGAAATAAAGATTGCACATGCAAATGAATATGCATGCAGTTTTTGCCATTTGAGGTTGGGGGTATTTTGCATCAGCAGTAAGAACTGGTAACAATTATGTTTTCTAGATTTCAGCTGTGGACATTTTATCAGATGGGAGATGCCATCAAGAGCATATTTTAGGTAGAATGCTAGGTGGGCCACCTGTCATAACATTTACTCATATATTACTTACACATTCAATATTTGACCACATGCACAGAGTATGAAACTACATATGGAGCATCCCAAGACAGTGTTTTCATAGAATACAATAGCCATGGTTTCTAGCAGCTGTACTTTTCTACACATTCACAAATGTGGATAATTAAAGTAATAAATTTTAATTACCTGTAGAATTCAACTCAAGATGTTTAATATGAAACATCTTTCATGTATAGATATCAATACTATAAATTGAAATGAGAATGTCTACCCACAACAGAATTATTAAATATAATAAAATGTTATAACTCTGAGCATTGCTTTTAAACATCAGTTTGTTGTACTGATTGCACAGCCACTGCAGATTCTTACACAGCTGAGGTGTATGTAATCAACCCTTCATTTTAGTAAAATAATAGGATACTCTGTCCCTAACGATGCCTTCAAATTGCAGGAATATGCTTTTTTTAAAAAAAGTAATGTGAAAATGTAAAATGACCAGGATTTGACTGGAGAAAAGATATAATTCAACTGATATATTCACTATAGATGATAATGCTTTAATAATGAATAGATTAGAAAGGAATGGAAGAGGTCCTTTTAAAATACAATAAACCCTTTATTGTGACAATATTGTAAAATTTGTAATTTATCATGTGGTAGATCAAGAGTGACAAGAGACAATAGGCTTATGAAAAAAGTTTTACTTGTTAAGACTGAAGAACAAAATGCCTCCAAAATTAGAGTTGTTAGAATTAAACTGAATCAAAATTATCAGTGTTTCACAAATCACATCTGGATACTCTTTCATTGTGTATACCTGATTTAGAAAGCAATAGCTGTTTGTTGTTGTTACTATTGATAGGACTTAAAATTATTTGCTCACCTACTGCAACTCACCTAGAGATCTGCAAGTAGATATCAGTCTAGTTTTTTTTTTTAACTATCCTTAATATAACAAATTAGGGACAGGGCTGAATTTGGAAGTCAAATTTATTTAATTTGGGATAGATGAGGTATAATGCTGTGGATTGGCTATACCAGTAGAATCAACCTGAGAAGGGTTATGTCTACTAATAGAGTAGAATAATTAAGTAGACATGTTTGCACTAGCTTCTAGCAAGACTAGTCATTGTATTGGTTAGAATGCCTATGACAGCATGTAAGAGATTCATACGCATTGTATTGGAAGAATGTAGTTGCCAAAGTCACCAAAAGCTTGCCTCAATTTATTCTGTAAGCAATCCAGAAAATATTTAGGCTTCCACTAAAACTAAATCTAGGAAAGCAATAACTTTCCTTCTATATAATTAATAATTGCTCTTCCAGTCATTGCTCTCATAAAATCTTGATATAATAATGGAACATGCTAGGGATAAAAACAAAATATATTCATTTTTTTTCTTCTTTTACATGACAATTTACCTCAATAATGCAAGGAGTACCAAAAAGAAGCTCTTTACTGTAACGGTAACTGTGAATTCAGCCTTGTATTTAATTTAGAACTTTCTTGGCAACATTTTTGTATTTTGGGATGAAATATCTTTTCAAAATATTCATTATAGTATTAATATTTATTTGTTATCTTACTTTCAGAAGAATAGGTATATTAGCTGACTGTATAATATAGATTTCATATAAAAGCACTCAATTGGAAATCTCGGGGAAAAAAATCAGAACCATAAGCAAGGAAGCTGATTTAGAGTGATTACAACTATCAGCATAATTAAGTTCAATTAAATGCTAAGTGAATATTCTTGAATGATGTAATATGTATGTCAATTGGTTCCAATTGCCATTTAGAATAATGAATGGAAGGTAGCCATTTTTTAATATGTTCCCTGTCTTGATTATAAAGAATACAAAAATAGAAGAAAATTGCCTTAGTTGGCGGAAGCATCATACTGAAATACATTCTTGGTCAGTTATAAACACTGTCTTTATTTTTTAACATAAAGTCAATATTTGAAAGAGGAGAATTATGCCACCCATTCTTATGAATATATTATTAATAAGGGTGTTAGATTGCAAAATTTATGTGAACAAATGATTGTATTTAAGAATGCAGTACAAATAGCTAGAAATAAAGTCTTTAACTTAGGTTTGAAATAGAGGGTACTTAATCAACTGTATGAATAAGGTTTAACATCCAGGTTAACTTTCAGCCACCTAAATATTTATTCAATTGTAAGATTAGTTGAATAAAATGTTTCAGAAAAAATGACATTCCTTGTTGCTCTCAAATTATTTAATGCTTTTTTCTTCAGAAAAATTTAAAATCAAAGCTAAAATGCTTTAAGAATCAGAAGTCATTTCAGTGAGTTTCTATTTAAATATACAGCTTCTTTATACAGAATGATTTAATAAGCTTAATATCATAAGACTGGATGTTATGTTTAATAGTCAATGTACTAGTGTTATACAATAGGTTCAACCAAACCAAAATTTTGCATGTTAATAATTTGATTGCACAAACACATGCTTCGCATGGTGCTTGAAATTAAGAGATACAGAGATAAATTTGTTTGGTCTTTCACCCTGCACTGATTTTATTCTTCTATCAATAAAAATAAATAATAGTGATAAATTGTGAATTTTGATACATTTTTTCAGAATTTTTTTTTTCATAGTGGATACTCTTCCAATTGGTATAATTCACTGTCAAATGGCTGTTATGCAGGTCTGCAGTACCCATAAATGTTATCCTATATTACAGCTGATCTACATTTTTTTCCTTGCAGCTTGATTTAGAGATTGAATCCTTGATGCTAGCTGTTAAAACTCAAATGTTACAAGCAATTGTTTTTATCATAATCAAAGCGGTAGAAATATAGAAGTAATCTGTCTTTTTTTCTGTTCAATATGCTGTGACTGCTTTATTGCAATGTTTGCCCCTTCCTTTTCCTTTTCCTCCTGTCCATACTGATAACTGCCAGTGGTTGGGTACAGAGATAAATGTTTCCAAAAAATTCCAAATTAGAAAGAATCTAAATTTTCTCATCTCTTTTATGATGTGTATCAATGCATCTTAAAGAAAGTAGGTTGGTTTGATTAGGTATGAAATATAATTGCCAGGCCATGTTCTCTTGCTATAATATACTATGGAGTGATTCATAGACCCATAAGCATTATCTTTATTGCAAAAAGGACAGAATTATGCTCAGATCACTTACCAAAAACTAGAAGAAATTTTGTTACA
Source organism: Masticophis lateralis (assembly GCA_030761175.1). Classification (NCBI taxonomy): domain Eukaryota; kingdom Metazoa; phylum Chordata; class Lepidosauria; order Squamata; family Colubridae; genus Masticophis; species Masticophis lateralis. Next base: position 258,126,931 of record JAUDYJ010000001.1, on the reverse strand, counting down.
CAAGTCATCTTGCTCATATAAATACTGATGGTTATTAAAAAGGGAATAAATGTCTAGATTATAAAATAAAATAGTGCATATATCCATTTGCTTGTTTTAAGTATTATCTTATGATCGCAAAAGATTTGAAAGTTATCTATATGTCCTTTAATCACTGTAACCCACCACTGGCTAATGTGGTAATCTGCATGTGCTTTTCAACCTGCAATCATCGCTTTTTATGTAGTGCAAGGTATAATCAAGCCCTGTTTTAATAATGGCAAAAGGGAAATTTTTGGAAAATGATACAATATGATCATTTTGTCAGCTAATGCTCTGAGTCTTGAATGGCAACTGATTGTTTAATTATTTATTAGTAATAATAAAGATTGCATACTGTTTTCTTTATTTCAGAGATTACTTTAAATAATAGTTTACCACCTTCAGTTTCATCACTAAAAGTCAGTAGGCTGGCTTTGTATGTAGGTGGGACAATTCCTATCAGCAATATTTGTGTGGCAACATTTCATTACTTTTTAATCATATCACTTGCTATTGTACAGTTTCTCAGTAATAATATCAGTTGATCTGGAATTCTCAGCTGCATTATTAATGGTTGTTAATAAATCCATAGAGAGCATTGACCCTCAGACCAAACATGACTTATATTTTAATACACTTGCTGTTCTCAAAGAGTGTGTTACTTCACATAACAGTTTTCTAGGGCCAGAAGAGCTGAAGAACCGTTGGTGGGAAACAGTAGAATTTGCTTATCTCTATTATATGTAATGACCATCTGCATTGTAATGGTAGTATATTTCTGGCATCAGCTAGATTGCTCAGATCACATGATTAATTTCAGTCTCAGTGCATAAGGAATAAGAAATCACATTCTTATGTACAATTCAATGTACTAATGTTAGTAGTAATACAGGAAGTGGTTTTGTAATGGTATATATGCCAACAGCATCATATTAATTAGTAACTGCTTTTTCCTATTCTCTAATCCCAGTGCAAATTAATGCACTTCACTTAAAAGAGGCTCATGCTGTTTCTAGGTAATGTGGTTACACAATGTCTATAGCTAGCTGAAGATACAGAAAAGTAGTTTTATAAAGTATTAAACATGAGGTGATTTGAATGTGATTATTATGGTAAATCATGGTTATCAATTCAGAGCAGGTTACATTAAACATTTGTTTAATGTAACTGATTATAATAGCGGTACAAATGTGTTTCAAAGTAATGTATATGTAGGACATTTGCAACTGCCTAGAGCCGTGATGGCGAACCTATGGCACGGGTGCCACAGGTGGCATGCGGAGCCATATCGGTGGGCACGCAAGCTCAGCTCCAGCACACATGCGTGCACCAGCCAGCTGATTTTTGGGCCTTCTGGGCCCACCAGAAGTCAGGAAACACACTGGTTCCGGCCTCCGGAGGGCCTCTGGGGTGTGTGGGAAGGCTGTTTTTGCCTTCCCCAGGCTCCTAGAAAGGCTCTGGAGCCTGGGGAGAGCAAAAAATGGGCTTACTGGGCCCACTGTGCCATCACGTGCCAAAAGCGGGGGGAACACAGGGGGGTGGGGTGCATAGAATTATGGATGTGGGCACGCGTGCGTGTGATCCCACCACGCTCCCCCCGGTTTTGGCACACGATGGCAAAAAGGTTAGCCATCACTGGCCTAGAGTCTTTGGGAGGCAGCATATAATTTAATTTAAAAAGCTCATGTATGAAAATACAAAATATTTCATAACATTTTTAATTTTTATGAAGGTGTATGGGCCAGTCTTCGTTCTAGTGGTCGATTTATCAGCACTCAGATGCCATTTCTTGATGTGGGTGCAAGATTAGCTGGAAAAGATGGTTCACCTTCATATACCAGCAGCAGTGCCTACTTGCAAAACCGACTCCTCAAGCGACAAGCTGCTCTTTACATATTTGGAGAAAAATCTCAACTCAGAGTATGTCTTGTTTTCCATATATTTCTATGGGTGGAATAATACTACAACTTATTTATAACTGGAATGCAACATAGCAGTGAACTGTGTACATTGGAATGCTCTTGGTTTCAATAACCAATAAGTCTTAAATCTTACAGTTGTGCTGGACTGCAGGATCTCAGCTGAAATAGCATAGGCACAGGGATTTTGTCGACTTTCAAGAGATACTCAATGAGTTATTAGCAAGTAGCAAAATCGGAAAGAAAGGGAGCTGGAAGTCACTAAGAAGCATCCTGAAAAACCTCCCTAAAGACCTAAAATGGTATCACCGAAACTTGTCAATCCAGTTTTGAGGTACTGGAGAATACATGAATGGAACCCTGAAAGTTTCATGTGGCTTGGGGAACTCAGGTTGCCCATCCCTGCATTAGAATATAATGTGTGCAGAGCTGTCCCCCGCTACACAGTGACCACTGAAAACAATGCATTGAACTTAATACCTGGAGCCTAACAATATAATTTCATTATTAGTTTTAATTAAGTTATTTTACTGTGTTAAAATTAAAGGCTATTTGTCACAGTCCATTCTTTTCAGTGTGATGGATGTTGGGTTGACTGTTCACCCATATTTGGGCATAACTCACTAAACAAATACCATTTTTACATATGCCTGGAAGATCTGAATATGATTGTATTTACTTACCGTATTTTTTGGCGTATAAGACACACCAGAGTATAAGATGCTTTTTTTTGAGGAAAAGAAAAACAAGAAATCTCCCTTTACCTCTGCCTCTGAGCAATTTTGCCTCGTTGCAGCAAACAGCAAACAGCCTGCTTTACTTTCATTTTCATTTTCAGCATAGCTTGATTAGCACAAGGAGAAAAAATATCTGCTCCAGCAGTTTACCTCTTTGCAGCAAGCAGCAGAGCCCTGCACAAAACAGCTGAGAGCAAATCAGCTGAGAGTTGGGAGGCCGATCCAATCAACTTGTGCTAATTAGGCTGTGCTGAAGCTGAAAGGAGCTGTTTTTTCTTGCTGTTTGCTTACAAAAAGATAATTGCTGCGAGGCAGAGGCCAAAGGGTGGGGGCCAGTGGGTGGGCCGGGCTACATTCGGTGTATAAAACGCACCTAAATTTTCACCCCCTTTTGGGGGGGAAAGGTGTGTCTTATACTTTGAAAAATATGGCATTCTTGTTCAGTGATGTATTTAACATATTTCATTTAACATATTTCATAGTAGCATTTCAGGACCGTAATTTTCATAAGGAAGCTTATGACATAAAATGGTAGATTCAGTACCAAATTTTAAAAGTACCTTATATTATTATTAAATAAGCCAAGTAAAATACAGTCAAATATATAACAGTTGGCTTGAGACTCATGAGTTAATTAGGGCATCTGTCGGAACTTTGACGGACAGCAACAAATGCCATAAAACTTTTTTAAATTGAAATCTAGTGGTGATTTTAAAGCACTGGTTGATTTTCAGCCAATCAACAGATTTCGATCCAAACCATATCAATTATATATAATATTAACAGTATGCATAGCAAAATGGCCCTGCCACATTTATAGTGGTGTCCCAACAAAGTAACATAAATTGAGGAATTCAGAACCTCTCAAACCTAAATAGCACTTTTATGTTCAGTAACATCAACTCCTGTTATCCAAAGCCCCTTTCCTAGGCTATCGGAAAAAGGGGAAGTCCAAAAATGTGGATTTTTCATTACCATTTTTCATATTATTCTAATTAGATTCCAAGAGAGAGAAAAGCCGGGGTCTGCATTACATTGATTTTTGTAATTTTGATACAAGGATCTGCATAATACTAAAAAAAAGTTGGACTGCCATTACATTTCAGCAAAATAGATCAAAAAGAGAGTTGTGGGTCGTGAGGTCATTTGAGTTTTGCAGCCAAAAATCAAATACAAAGAAAGTTATGTAAGATACATACTATACCTAGTAATGCCATGTCAATTCAGGTCTCAGAAAAAATGTTAAGTTCTTCCAAAAAAATGGGGTAGGAAAACTAAATCCCTTAATAAATAGTTTAAGTGTATGTTTAAAATGAATAGCATAAATAAATGCCTTCTTTGTCCACAGGGCTTCAAACTTGATTTTGCTTTAAATTGTGAATTTGTTCCAGTTGAATTCAGTGACATCCGGCAAGTGAAAACTAGTTTTAAAAGACTCATGAGTGCTTGTGTTCCTAGCAATATTCCAGCAGATTCTGAAATAACATTCCTTAAAGCTCTTGGAGAGTCTGAATGGTTCCCTCAGGTAAAGTGATATGGGGCAGTCATAAATGCTTGTGATTTCTGAGTGGAAACCGAAGCTATTTTGATTCTGTAAAAAAATCAATAAATAAAATCTGTATTTCTATGGACACAAATAAACATCAATCAGTGAATATTTATATTATGGCAAAATGGATTTAACCACTGAGATACTCACTTAATCACAATCAGCCATAAAAATGTTGCATTTGGCTATAATAATTTAAATTTACTGTTGAAGTCAATTTCCATTTTCTGCTTTTAACAAAAGAAATTCAGTTTAAGAAACGATTACCATAGATTCTCCCATAGTAAATGTCTCATCACTATATTATTGGCTAAGTCAGGTACATGACACAGGTATATTGAAACTAAATAGAGTATCTTTCTTGATAATGATTTGTATCTAAATATTTTAAGGTGGTTTTATATGCAATGTAGGTTACAAGATAATTAGCATTCATTTATTTTTTAAAGGAGAATGACAATGCAATGAATTGTATTGTGGTATTTAATCCCTAGAGTTATATAATTATATCATGTTTTGTAGCAAAAGCTTTTGTAAAACATATAACTTGCTACAATATAGTTTGAGAGCCAATTGACCTTGAAAAATTTATGACTGAATTATATATTAAGAGAATAGCACCTGGCTAATTCTGGTTGCTCTCAGAAAAACTAAGTGCCAAATCTGGTTAATACATAAATGAAAGACCATCAGAAAATTGAAGTTGTAAAACTAGACTTGTAAGATTTAAAAAAATCCTGAAAGAAGGCATTGATCAGCCATTTGTATATTATTGCCAAGAAAACAATATAAATGTGTCCATTAAATCTTCAGTCTTAAGACAAACTTTAACTAAAGCATTTGATCCATAAAGCTCCTTTATGGGTCAGTGTAAGGGTACCCATATTATTTAGTGCTCTGTAAGCATTTTCATTTAATAGGAAAAAAGTATGTTCCCTCCGTAGTCATGAGGCCTAGAACTACTAATTCAGATATGGGTCCAAATGAGGGGGAAAATCACACTGTACTTAATTCTTCATTTTGTTCTTTTTGTTTTAAACTTTATAATCTATTAGTTCAATAAGACTTGATTCAAACTGAGTATCTAATATTTTCAGTAGTTTTAAAAAAACAGATTTTATTAGTGATTGTATAAACTATCATTCATTTTAGTAACCTGTTTCCTTTATGTTTTGTATAGCTTCACAGAGTAATACAGTTGGGTATTGTCATATCAGAGCTACTTGAAAATGGTTCTTCAGTTTTAGTTTGTCTGGAAGATGGCTGGGACATCACAGTACAGGTCAGTTATTATGACCTGCATGTATAGCAGGCAAAGTGAGAGAGGCTGGAGTATATTTGGACAGGGGATGTAATATGAAGGGGAAGTTAATAAAAATTCCTTTTGCTGCTGCTGAGAAAAGCTTTCCATTAGCAAAGGGAGCCAGTCCCCTCTAGTGGGAGTGGGTTAGCTTGATCAAAATGTTTTATATTTGAAGCTCAATTATACCCTGAAACCATTCTGAGAATACACAAAACAGAAATTTCATTTCTAAATGAAATTGCATTTCATTTAAAATCCCATTGTTCAAAAGAATATCCTGTGAACACTTTTCTAGAGAATTTTAGATTCATCTCTAAAATGCATTGCTCCTCTTCACAACCTAAAGTAGTTTGCACAGTTGTTTTAAATAGGATGTAATAAGGCCCAGAAAAAAGCAATCTCTCTCATACCTACTTATCTGCAAATATTCTTCGCATATAATTCTATTAAAGATGATTTTCTGATAAAAAAACTGGAGGTAAGAAATTGTTATCCCATGGATCAAACAAACAAAATTAACATGATTGTACTGTTTTCAAATATAAGTTTAAAATTTGTTTTATCTTTAAATTGAAAGTTTCCAGATTTCCATAAAAATTATGTATATATTGTAATTCAGCCCTGGATTAACCATTAAGCAAAAGAAGCATGTGCTTAGGACACCAAAAGAAAGATTTTCCTGTAGCTACCAGGCCCTTAACTCTCACTACCGTACTCAACTTTAGCCAGACTTTTTGTAATTGTCCTTATGTGACATAATGTGCATTGCTTAAAAAAAAAAAACATATATATTTTGGCATGGTAACTGACTACAGTTTAAAAGTTTAAAAGAGTCAGCATATTGCCCCCAACAGTCTGGGTCCTCATTTTACCCACCTTGGAAGGATGGAAGGCTGAGTCAACCTTGAGCCTGGTGAGATTCAATCTGCCAAACTGCTGGCAGCCAGTGATCAGCAGAAGTACCCTGCAGTACTGCATTCTATCCATTGTGTCACCCCGGATCTAGACGCTTAGGGCATTTATTGGGGTTATTCGTCATGTTGTAGCAGTTGTGAACTAATTTTTCACTATAAATAATGTACTGCAGTTGAGTAGTTCCAATGGCCCAATATGTAAACAGAAAAGCCTCATCCTAATGATAGATAGAAATAAAATGTGTATTTGGGTGTGTATATAAAAGCATTCAGATTAACATACCAGTATCGTTTTGTGGCCTAGGTGGTGTCTCTTGTGCAATTACTCAGTGATCCATTCTATCGAACACTTGAAGGATTCAGAATGCTAATAGAGAAAGAATGGTTATCTTTTGGTCATAAGTTCAGCCAGCGCAGTAACTTAACTCTTAATTGTCAAGGAAGTGGATTTGCACCCATTTTTCTGCAGTTCTTGGATTGTGTACACCAGGTAAGCCTAAATAAATGAGCATATTTATGTACATAGTGGGTATTTATTTGTTTATAAAAATCATAACCTTCATTTTAATTGTTTTTAATACAGAAGTGGAGAGCCAGTTTGGTGTAGCAGTTAAGGCATAAGGCTAGGAACTACAAACATTACTTCCACATTAGGCACAAAGCCAGCTGGCTGACCTTGACTTAATTACTTTCTATCATTAGAAGAGAACGTTTGTAGCTCAGGGTTGAACTGTGGGTTCTAGCACTAGCACTGATGATGTTGCGTAGTTTGGTAATAAAATATCTGCAAGAAAACCACCAAACTCAGAGAGCACCAAGGACCCTATAGTTATTTTCTTTCAGTCTTAGGAAGACGTCTGTGGCAAACCACTTCTATAAATTCTTGCCAAAAAAACCTGCAGACACTTGTTCAGGTAATCTCCAAGAATCAGACATGATTGAACAGAATAAATTCCCTGTGTCTTGGTGTATAGTCATGCTAGCCGCCTGATCATGGAAATGTCTTCAGACAACATTGGCTCCTTTGGCTAAGAAACAGAGAATAGAATAGAATTGGACACCCAATCATCAAAAATCATTAGATACAACACTCAGTCATAGTCATAGGATACTAAATAATCAATATAAATCATAATAGGATACTAAATAAAAGCAATCAACATAAATTGTGAAATACAAACAACAAAGTTATAGTCATAAAAAGCTAAGGAAATAGGTAATAGGAAAGATGAGAAGGATAATAGTTATAGTAATAGTAATACAACTCTACTAAGTGGTTTGACATCCCAGGATATAAAACAGTGTTATGGGAATTAGTTGTTTAGCAGAGTGATAGCATGGAGGAGCCAGTAGTGGATTTCAATTTCAAAACTGTTTTGCTCATGGGTGCGTGCACGCTCGCTCTCAAGTGACACTTCTGCACAGGTGCAGAGCCATCTGGCCGGATGGGCGGAGCCTCCTACCACTGGGGGAGGGGGGATATCTTTATGTCTGGTTGTTTTGGTTTGCAATGCTCTATAGTGTCAACTTTAGGGAAGAAGTTGAAACAGTTTTTGTCCAGGATGTGAGGGGTCTATAGATAATTTCACAGCCTCTTTTTTGCTCATGCAGTATACAGGTCCTCAATGGAAGGCAGTCTGGTTGCAATTATTTTTTCTGCAGTCCTAACTATCTGTTGAAATATGTACCTCTCCTGTGTGATTGCTGTGCCAAACCAGACAATTATAGAGGTGCAAATGACAGACTTAATAATTCCTTTGTAGAACTGAATCAGCAGCTCCTTGGGCAGTCTGAGCTTTCTGAGTTGGCACAGGAAGAACATTCTTTGTTGGTTTTTAATGACATTTTTGGTGTTAGGCATCCATTTTAAATCCTGAGATATTATAGAACTTAGGAATTTGAAGATCCCTACTGTTGATACTATGTTGTCTAATATTGTAAGAGGTGTAGAATAGCAGGGCTTATCCTAAAATCTACTATCATCTGTACATTTTGATTGTATTCAGTTCAAGATTGTTCTGGCTGCATCACAGGACCAGTTGTTCAACTTCCTATCTGTATGCAGATTTGTTGTCTTGAATGAGACCAATCACTGTTGTATCATCTACAAACTTCAGTAATTTAATAGAGGGATTATTTCAGATGCAGTGGTTGGTATAGACAGAGAACACACAGCCCTGGGGGGCACCTGTGCTAATTGTACAAGTACAGTATCTGATGTAATTTTGCCTAGCTTCACCTGCTGCTTCTTATCTGTTAGAAAGCTTATGATCTACTTACAAGTGTGGTCAGGCACAGCTAGCTGAGTCAGCTTAGTGAAAAGAAGAATATCTGGAATGATGTTATTTAATCCCGAGCTGATATCTACAAAAAGGACCCTTGCATAGGCCCCTGGAGATTCAAGATGTTGTAATACATAGTGCAGTGCTATATTAACAGCATCATCTGCCAATCTATTTGCTTGGTAGGCAAATTGCAAGGGAACTAACAGTGGATCTATGATGGTTTTCAGGTGGGTCAGCACTAGCCTTTCAAAGGTTTTCTAAATTATGATGTCAGAGCAACCGGTTTGTAGTAATTCATCACCTTGATGAAAGGTTTCTTAGGCACTGGAATAATAGTAGAGTGCTTGAATCAAGAAGGAATATAACATGTCTCTAGTGATTTATTAAACATAAAGAGTGAAGATGGGGGCCAATTGGTCAGCACAAACATTCAAGCAAGAACAGGTTACCTTTTCTGGGCCTGGTGCTTTTCCAGGCTTTTATCTGTGAAATAGGCCTAACACATATTTTTCTGTGGTCACCAAAGGGATTGAGTCAGTTGTAGGAGACTTCACTTTTTTGGTGTATCTGAGATGGAGAGGGTAGCGATAATTGACAGTGGTTTCCTCTCAAACATACAATAAAACACATTTAGGTCATCTGCAAGTTATTGATTTAAGTTGTCAGAGATGAGCACTGCTCCCTAGATTCAGACACAACTGGACAGGGAAAACTTTTACCTTTTAATTGACTTCAGCAGTTATGAAAATGAAGTTATAACCACTATATATTTTCCCAATCTTGTATTCCTTAGCAAGTGGACACATCCTCATCCTAAATTTTGGCTTATAGAACAGTTGGGAGAAGGTAATCTGTTTTATCTTCTCCATAACATTTTCAAGCAACTTAAATCCCTCCCTCTCCATCAAACATTTCAATGAGTCATAAATTTGGAAGGGTAGCTTGATGCAGTAAGAATAGATAACATCAGTGTAAGTTTTATGAATTCATGTACATGTGTTTTAAAAAATATTTTATGTTAACACAAAGAAAAATGACAGTTGGATTAGTCAGTTCAATATATTTCTAACATGGGCCATGCAGGTGCTTTATAAGTCAGTTAATTGACACAATAGCAATAGCGATCTGTTGCAGCTCAGATCTAGAATATGAAAAGCCTATATTGCATATATGAAGTTATTTTCTGTGAAGGTTTTTTCTAATCTTATCAATTTACATAATTATGCTGAAATAAAAGCTTTTTGCTCTGCAAGCCATATTTCTGTAGATTATTATTTTTTGGAACAAATATCCTTTATTTCTTCATGTGCTTGAAGTTGTAAAAATATATATTTGGAAATCTAATTTTAGATTTGACTAATTTTAGATATGCAGTATAAATGCATAAGAGTTCTACATTCAAATGACCAAGAGCAATAACTTAAGATTTAACAAATAAATCTTTTCATGTGGTTGAAAAGGAATTGTCCTTATTTCGCCTAGAGAGTACATAGGAAGTTGTGATGCTTAAATTAGAAATGCATCATCTTTTAAATAGCCATTGTTTATGCCAATATCTCCAGGTGTCAAGTGAATTATTAATGTGAATCGTTATTTCACAATAGCAACATCTGGTAGATTATCCAGTTATTTCTAGGAAGACAACTTTAGTGACAATAATGTCATATTACAAATGATGCTTATCTCACTTTCTCCTACAGTTCTAGTGATTGTTTAATCTTGTGGGAATAATACTATTTGCATAAAATCATTATAAAAATAGACATTATTTCTTCAACTGTTCTCCCTTTCATTTTCCAAACATCAAAATGGAAAACATAAGTTATAACTATTATTTTATCCACTATGTGTATATTTTGTAAGTAAGGTAGGAAGACGGTACAGTTAAAAGAATGCTACTAAATTTTATTTTTCCCGTTACATTTGCATCACCAAATACCCACTACCCACAGAATTTCTGGATAATCTACAGTCTGTTCTAATAGTTAAGAGAAGTGTGGAGACCATATTGCTATATCTACAAACAGACCAGAATTCTGCTACCTTATCCTTTGATCTATTATTGGGGGAGCACATTGGAATCATTTTGTAGGTAGCATGATCCCTTTCTGAACATTTAATCTTGATCTGATCTGATCTTTGTCAAATGAACTCTCTTATAAAAGTGAATATAGCGTTCTTCTGTGTAGAGCCAAGGAAATGTATGTTCTATTGCAGAGCAAATTCTGAGAGAGGCAGGCGGGGAGAGAGAGAGAGAGAGAGAGAAAATACACTATAAACAGTTGTGTACCACTTCTTTATGGGTTCTGTGGATCAGGATATTTCAGCAACCCTCTTTTCTTGGTTTTAGAAAATCTTTGATTGCATGTTCACTAATACAGGTGAAATTATGTGTAAGTTATCTATTATGTGCAAAAACTCAGTGTCTATAATTTTCTGAATTGATTTAAGGGCAACATAAGGATTACTCTGTCGAGGATATTAACATCTATTTATTTACACTGCTTAGATGTCACTAAATCTATGTGCCTCATAGCAGGTTTACAATGTAATAATATAAAACAGCAAATCAAAATTATAGAATGAGAAACTGAATCATAATATATCTATATAAACATAAAATGATATGAAAATAAAGCAAAGATTAGTGCTAATTTCATTTAACCCAGGCAACACAAACTGGCAAAAAGTGAAAAAAAATCAATCTTGACATCTTTATAAAGCAATGCAGGATTGAGTAACAAAATATATCTCCATGGGAAAGGCCATAGAAAAGTCTGTATCTGTACCTCTTACTATCTCTATGTGGGAAACATAAAACACCTCTAACTATTTTAATCTTGCTGTTAAAAAAGATGCCTAAGAGCTAAAAAAAAGATGAAATAATATAATTTGCTGACTTTGCCCTTGATAATAAATTAGTTATGACCATTGTTTTTATTTTTATGAATTTCAGATTCACAGCCAGTATCCAACAGAGTTTGAATTCAATCAGTATTACTTGAAGTTCTTAGCATTTCATTATGTTTCCAATCGATTCAAAACATTCCTGCTGGACTCAGACTATGAAAGACTGGAACATGGTATGGATCCAAAGTTGACCAGTGTTAATTTGGCTGCTATTTTATTATTTTTAAAGCTTTTCATCAGAAATGGATTGAAACAATATCACTGACATCTGCTTTGTATTGAATAATCATAGAATAATAGAGTTGAAAGGAACCTTGGAGGTCTTCTGGTCCAATTGATAGAGGAAAATTGATAGAGGAAATGTATATTTATTTTGTTTATTGGATTTAGTGAGTGCCCATTTCACTCACAGAGCAACTGAGTGGTGTACAGCTTTTTTTTTAATAGCATGTTATCTATCATTAAACGGTCTTTCAAAATTCCATCAGTATTTTTCAGAAATTGAGTAAGTATCATTCAATGGTTTCTAGCAATTGCTAGGAATTGCTACAAACTAGCATGTACCATTATCTATTTCGGTTTGTATGTTACAGAGGGTTGATGAACAGAGACAATAGCAGAAAATGTTGTTGAGGGTTTTCTGATAGTGTGGAAACTGTGAGCAACTTGGTAGCTGCCGTGCTGATTTGCTCAGACAGCCTGCAGGAAGCAGGTTTCTGGATGTGTAACAATAGTTTAAAGTGCAAATTAGCTGTGTCCCATAACAGGTATATTCTCTTTCTCTCTAAGTCAAAGGTAATTTTGAAAATTACCATCATTTTGGGAAGCATAGTTTGAAAACAGAAAAGGTATGCATATACCTGATATGTATTTTGCACAGTCAAATCATAACCAACTTATAGTTAATAAAATACCCATTGTTAAAAATAAATATCTTTAGCAATACATTTTTATTCTTTGCTCTTGCATTTTTCAATAGATGGGGTCTCTTTCAAATAACTTATACAATAAACTTAATCTAAAAAAATGCAGCTAGTAACACTATTAGATGGTAAAAATCTAAAGATGTTTTCATCTTTTTCACAGATAATTAGTTAAGCATATCTAAGTATACATAGGAGATATTTGTGCAAATATTTAAATTTAAATTTGTCCTAAATATATAAAAAGCTATTCTATAATTTTTTTTCTTCAATAAAATAATTTTTTTTCAATAAAATGATTTTTTTTCTATAGCCTAAAAGTCATGTGGAGGATAGCAGTGCTGTGTAACTTTCTTACACTGAGTTCTGCCATTTCTCTATTTCGATTTGATTTTACCACTTTTATTGCATATGGTTCCTTGACTAATCAATAAATTATTATTGAATCATATTGTGCTTTGATTTTAAAACACGGAACTCTTGTGATGATTTCAATTATTTTGCTTTTTTTTAAACTCTTCCTAAATTCCTAACCCATATAGCTTCTAGTCAATATTTTTGCCACTAGTTCTCTTAATTTTAGTTTAATTGTAATCTCCTTGACAAAATTCTAGTATCTCATGATAAGTTAGCCATTTGTGTTTGCCTGTTTGTCACTTATAAAATGCTTCTTGTGCTGAAAGCCACAAATATATTTTCAGGCACATTCTGGATTTGTCTCTATTCCACATTCTCAATGTGGCACATCTAACTTAAATATTGTACCACAATTATCCTTGCCATCCAAATCTAAGGTTGTGTCCTTCTAATTACATGACATTTTATCATTTTAAGGAACATTATTTGAAGATAAAGGAGAAAAACATGGCAAAAAAGGAATTTGCATTTGGGACTGCATTGACAAGATACACAAAAGGAGTCCGGTTTTCTTCAATTATCTCTACATGCCAGTTGAAACAGAGGTATACAGCCGACATATTCATAGTCTTTTTAGTTCTAATACCTAATAAATATAGTTTACCATTAGTGTAATTAACATTTATTCAATGGGTTAATTGCCCACTGAAAACCATTCGTTTTCAGAATGATTACCATGCTGTCTAGACAGTAGTTTTTCAAACACAGGGATCTAAAGACTATAGCCTGGTCTATAGCCTGGTCTATAGCCAGAGTCTGGTTAGTGTGCATTTTTATGAGGCTTATTGTTATTTTAAGGATGTTGTGATATGGTAGATATGAGGAATTTTGTTGATACGTAATTGCTGTGATAGTCATTGGACCAAAATTATATTATAAAAGCAAATTTGTTTATTTTTTAAGAGTAAGCTCAAGTACCCTTGTTGCAAAGTACCCTTGGTTCACAAAGAAAGCTTGTTAATTGTATGTCCATAGCCAAACAGGACTGGCTAGTTTGGTTTGGGGAGAACTACATATGAGTTTTCCTTCTTTCAAGGTTTTTTTTTAATCACTGATTATGAAGATCTACTTGTCTCCAATTTTTACTTCAAAGAATATGACCAAATATGTCTGTGTAAAAGTTATGTATGACTGTAGTTTACTGAGGTAGCACCATATCACACTAGCTAAGCATTTAACAGGACTACCTGGGATACACAGTTTTACATGGTGGTATCTATTTTAATCTAAAGGTCTTGATGCTAATCTTATTAGGATGGTGTTATTGAATGTTGGCATACTTTGAAATAAAGGCAATGATTGTCCCACATTTTTTATGTTACTTGATTGCAAAGGACCAAAATATTTGCAAAGCTAGATATTTTTTTTGTATGCTGTATTTTAATAACATTTCTGAATTCATAAATTTCATAATTATGTTAATATGGAACTCACATCGTGTCCTACTTCTGTTGCATCATTTCACAGGAATAAATTGAGCAAGGGCAGAATCCCGCCAATTCATGAAACACCTGATATGTTCTAGGCACGGAGAATTTAGAGAGGAAAATAGAGGGAATTCCCAGGTTTAGAACTGAATTGGGAAATCATTTACCTACTTAACTACAGGAGGAAGCTGAAAAAAGAATAGAATTGCTTCCTGCTATTAAAATGGATTAAATGTTTATCTGCATTTAAGTTGAGGAAAATGGTTTGAGCCAGGGGCATATCATTAAGAAAGTAGGGTCAAATCACATTTATCAGCTACAAGGGTTCTTTTTTATACAGGTATTAAAACCAAATGTCAGCATTTCCTGCCTTAAGAAATGGGATTACTACACAGAAGAGACTTTAGCCACAGGCCCAAGTTATGACTGGACTATGATAAGTGCAAAGTGTAGTACCTTGGATGAAACAGATCAGATGGATATGACACCTTCCCACAATAAGAGAAAAATTGTCTGGCCATGCTATGATAACCTGGCTAAAGTGCAACCTGATGCCATCACCAACTTATTTAGTGTAAGTATAACCATTTAATATATTCATGTAGCTTCATCTTTTTTTTTTAATTATTAGTTTTCAGTGTTTTTAATTTAACAAAAGAGCAAGGTAAGAAAATGTAGAGGAAGGGAGAGAGTCAGTTTTTAAACTAATTTTTAAAACTTTCACAAGGAAATGCGGCATTTACTTTACTTTATTGACCATTACTAAATCTATAATATACTATATATACATAGATTCTCTGACTATATATCAATACAGATACCGTAACTGATGAAGTCTTGTTTATATTGCCTACCACCTAATTCAGTTTTTAAAGTAATGATTTCATTAAATACTAGATTGCCCCCAAAAGGAATGGCATTTTTTTCTGAATAACAGCTGACTAAATCTGTTTTCTGAATAGATTTTCTAGTAAAATACGCCATCATTATTATGCCATTTTCCTCCCCAGCATAACTAATATTTAGTATGTGCATTATTCAAGAACTTGCTGGAACATCTTTTGTGACTTGCTGGAACATCTTTTGGTATTTTGTGACTTGGAGTTTTTCTTGGCACCCACAGAAGCTTCCTGCTGTTGTTAAAATGATGAAAGCAGCCCTATCACTTTTAGCATGCGTATACATGACATAACAATGCATATATAAAACAGGCTACACTTAAACAGAGCAAAGCTGCTTTTGCAGCATGAAGGCTTTGGAAAAAATATTCAAATATTTTGATCTCTGTATCTGTCTACAGAGAACAGAATTACGCAGTCAGTGGCTTTCCCCATAACGCTCTTTGGAAAGAAAAATTGGGCTTGAAGAAGCAGAATAGAAAACTATTGGTGTTGGAGAAGAAATTTGTCTCAAGAAATCTATGAATAGCTAAGAAAGCAAACAAATCATGAATGACCAACTCAAATTATCATATTTTGGATGTATTTTGCAATGATCTATCTCACTTGAGAATGTGTCATACTGGGAAAGGTGGAGTAAAATATAACCAGCAGCAAGGTAGATGGACTTAATTACAGCAGTGATAGATCACCTTTAGAAACTTTGAAAAGCAAGTTGAACACAGATCATCCTGGAAAAAACATTTGGGGTCTGCTACAGATCAATATTGACTTGATAATTCCTTAAAATCTTAAAACTGGGTCAATAATTTGTAGCAAATATAATAATAACACAGGCCATATTTAGGACTCCTTAAGGATTAACTGAAGACTTGGAGCTTTGTCTTTATATCAGAGGTATAAAATATAAATATGAAATGAAAAATACTGTTCTTCTGATTCTTAAATAATTTGGGCTGTCAAAGCTGCCAAAATCCAGAGGACCAATAAATGGCAGAAAACAATTAGGGCAAGCTAGTGTAAATAATTTTTTTTGTAGTCTTGGTCTAGTAGATCTATAATAATCTAATGATATTTGTAAGTGAAGAGTACTGTGTATCTTTAACAAATCCTGGGAGATTGAGGTATGCTGATACTGCTGAAGAATGATCAATAATGATGATACTGAAGCATACTACCTGAGTGCTTGAGAAAAAAATATTTCTGTCTTATTTTCTTTTTCATTTTATTTCATTTATAGCTTATTCATAGGAAATAGCTCTAATAAGAGGCAGTAAGGGAATTCAAATTCCCATTTTAAAAGTAGAAATAAATTACATTTTGGCCAACACATTAAATAAGTCTGTCACGTTTCCTTTTTTATTATAATTTAGTACTGTTTCTTTTTTTAAAAAAGTGATAAATGTTAATCTTGGCAACGTAAAATCTTGTGGTCATAGCATTGGACTTGAACTCTGTAAGTATTTTTAAAACGTTTCCAGTCCTTATCATCATGTTCAACTGTAGCAAGAGGTTGTAGCTCATGTATTTGAAGGAACAACAGAAGGATTTAATCTTATGGAAGCTTATTTTTAGGAAATTGAAAGACTGGAGAACAAATTAAACCACAGCCCAGAAAGGTGGCAATCACTGTGGGAAAGAGTCAAAATAAATGTGAAAGAAGATTCAGGGAAAGACAATGTAAGTATTTTAACAAGAATCTTCAAACTTTCAGCAAGGGCTAAAAATAATTGTCTTAAAATTCCACATACCGTATTTTCCGGCGTATAAGATGACTGGCCGTATAAGACGACCCCCTGTTAAAATATAGGGCTTGGACTATACTCGCCATATAAGACTGCCCCTCTTCCAATGCACACCAAATAAAAATTAAAAAAACATTTACTGGCTCACCCACAATGTAAAAGCAGCTGTGCTAGACCCAAAATGGCCCCTGCAACAAGCAGGAACCTCACACAGCCACAAAAAGCTCTCCAAAAAAACAATGTTCTTCATCCCAGCTTAAAGCATGGACTTTGATCCAGCTTTGGTACCATTTTTCTATTGGAAGGCCATATGTTCTTCATCCCAGCTTAAAGCATGGACTTTGATCCAGCTTTGGTACCATTTTTCTATTGGAAGAAATAGAGTATAGCACTTCATTTCTGAAGTGTTAAATTCAACCCTTGGATTTCTGTCACAAGATTAGGAGATTTAAGCAGTCACTGAAAAAGAGGTAAAGTATCTCTGTTTGGATTTTTGGCTAACCCATGACATTTTTTTTCAACCCCACACCATGTCACATTACCTTTTAAAGCATCGGAGACATCCTTCTGGCTCTTCAGCAATGTCTGTCAACCTGCACTCTTGTCAGAAGAGGTCTATATTGCATCTGCCAGACAGTGGCTTGGGTGAAGAACGAAGCAGCAACATTTCATCTTCCAATGGTGTGGAAAGAAGAGTAACAACACTGTACAATCAGTTCACTTCAAAACATGATGAAAATAGGTAATCTGAGCTATCAGACTATGATACAAGTCTGGCTTCCTTAAAACATTTGCAAAATTGTTATATTTGCTTTATTTTCATTCTGTTTCAAATGACTCACAAAACATCCTTTATTAAAATTGCTTTTTTCCAATTGCAACGTAACCTAGCTATTTATAAAACAAACATATTACAGTAGAAAATAGTGCCCTCCAGATGGATTGGCTTTTGGCTGTGTTGGCTAAGAATTCTGAGGATACAGAAGGATACAAGTTAATTAACAGAAGAAAGTATTGCAGGACACCACTGTTCAAAAAAACATTCAATGTTCCACAGATGTATTTAAAACAATATGATAATCAAAGGAAGGATTCTCAAAATTTAAATGAACCTTAAGTATTAAATCAATCTTAATCGTATTCACACATTTGGTCTAGATCAGGGGTGTCAAACTCAAGGCCTGGCGGCCGGATCCAGCCTGCAAAATGCTTAGATCTGGCCTGCGGGCCCGCTCTGGAAACAGCGAAGGACCAGCCCCTAGTGCCTCTGCCAGCAAAAACGGAGTGTGGGAGGGCCACACACTTGAGCTCCATTTTCGGTCGTGACAGCCTACTGCAGGCCTCTGCCAATGAAACTGGAGCTCAAAGCAGGGAGCAACTGGGCTCTGTTTTTGCTGGAGGAGACTGTCACGGCCAAAAATGGAGTCTTAATGAATGATTTTGAGCTGGCCACACCCCCATCCACACACACACACACACACACCAGCCCCCCCCCCCCCGAGGTCAAACACAACCCTAATGCAGCCCTCAATGAAATTGAGTCTAGATCATACAGGTAGTCCTCAACTTACAATAGTTCATTTAGTGACATTACAGTTAGGGTTCACAATTCAGATGCTTGGCAACTGATTCATTCTTCAGACAGTTGCAGTGTCCCAGGATGATGTGACCTTCTGACAAGCAAGGTTGATGGGGAAGCCAGATTCACTTAACAAGCGTGCTATGAACTTAACAAACTTAACACTTTACACATCCTGCTCAGGAGTCTTGAAATACTTCAAGCTGGTAAATGTTTCAAGCTGGTAATATTTTCCACACCATTATAATAAATGAAGTTAAAGCCTATAGTTTGATGTTGAGGTAATGTGAATTAATAGGAAATTTCACTTGGGCATTTTGTGCTAATTGCTTTAAGTTCTGTCTTACGAATTGAACTGAATTAATGAACAGCATTAATATGTGGGTATTTTTATGATTTCCATTGCTTAAAATAAGAAATAACATTTCTTTTTCTTCTAGATCTTTTGAAGGTACCCTTTACAAAAGAGGAGCTTTGCTAAAAGGTTGGAAACCACGTTGGTTTGTGCTAGATGTTACGAAACACCAGGTAAAGTGTAATAATGGTCTGTAATATATATGTGCAATCTGTGAGCTCTCCACTCTTTCATGAGAGCAGGTAGAACCCCAGAAGTATCCCTCACCCCCCAATGTTCTTCGTCTGAAATTTGTTTCTTTTCTTTGTTTATTTAAATGTATATTATTATTTCATTATATTTTTACATCATTTTCTTACCATCAAACTTTCAAGACCACGTTGAGCTTTAAATCAAACTTGCTTTTAAATATTTCAGATTATTAAGTAGGTATTATGGATTGTGCACGCTTCAAAAATTATCATGAGAAAGTGCTTCAAATTTCCCTTGAGCAGAGTACTTGCATGCTTTTTCCCCCCTCAAACCACTATGTGAAAAAGGTGCTACTTTCTTGCAAATTGAATTGTAAAACTTTTACATTAACATTAGGCATTAATAATGAAATGCTATTTTTGAACGCTAATTTTAATCAAACAATGTTAAGAAATTGTTTTTTACAATGTTGCTTATATTTAAAATATTAATATGGATTACATTATACATTTTTTCATGAGCATTTCAGTTATCCAACATATTTGGATATTTTTTTCTTACTATCCTTAAGGATTTGAAATAATTATGAAAAGATTTAGAATTCTCAGTATTTTGATTAAGGTATTTTATTAATTAAGTTTCAACAGTTATAAACCATTTAACCCTTCCAAAATTGCTCAGAAACTCTAATCCTCTATACATCAGCATGCCTTTTAACTTGCCTTCCCTTTCTCTATATTTGCTATGTAATCACTTTTATGCAGAGGTGAATTTTAGGAAATTAAAAATTGTCCACATCTCATTTGAGATTATGGTGAATCGTAGCTACTCAATATACAATTATTCACATGTTCAGTATAACAATGGCAGACTGTTTATATTATTATGCCAATTGCTTTCTTTAACGTTTACAGTTTCTTTTTCTTTTCACCCTAGCTAAGATATTATGATTCCATGGAAGACGCTTATTGTAAGGGCCATATTGAGCTTGCAGAAGTAGAAAGTGTAATCCCCGCTTCACCAACTATTGGTGCTCCAAAACATGCTAATGAAAAAGCTTTCTTTGATGTAAGTAGATTGGCTCCAGACTACCATCTGCTTTAAATTAATAACAAAAATTTGTACTCATAATCTGTGCTCATACTAATCTGTACAGAGATACAACTCCCTAATTTTTCTCAGCCAGATTTAACTACAGTGGACATTTGTAAGAATTTTTCTGGGAGTGGGGGTAAATTGCAGTATTGAATGTGATTGTAATTTGCACATAGAGAGTACACCAGTGTAACTCACCTCTCCATTGCCCTTATATATGTGGTGCTACATATTTTAAGTAACACCCTCTTTAATGTCATTTGATTTGTCAAATGTAGTTTCCCATGTTCTAGAATAGGAGTTTTGGAAGGTGTCTTTCATCAAATTGCATCTTTGTCCATCTGGTTCGCTACTGTCTATGTGAACTGGCAGCAGTTTTGCAGTTTTCGATTGATGTGTCTCAGCTCTTCCCAGATTGACTACAGATTTAACCTGGGATTGATCCAACAAAGCAGATGCTATGCCACAAAGTTTAGTCCTGCTCTTAATTCACTAGACCAGTTTTTCTCAACCTTGGCAACTCTAAGATGTGTTGGCTTCAACTCCCAGAATTCCCCCAGCCAGCATGCATTAGACACTGGCAATAGAATCTGTGCAGAATGTTTCTTAAATAAGGACATGGAGAAATAGACACATTTAGCCAGTACTCCATTTCTGCCAATAGAAGAGAATAGAATGGCTCAGGATTGAACGATGGAGTCCTTGTTGCTCTCTGTGGTTGTTTTCATGCAGACATTCCATTACCTGGCTAGGTAACATCTTCAGTGCTAGAAAGGAGTGGGATTTACTCTCTGTTTATATATAACAGTTGCTTGTCTTGGCCATTCCCAAAGTTGGCGAGGGTGTTGTTTTCCCCTTGGTTGATTAGGTTGTTGTTGAGTGCTTTATTGTTTGGTTTTGCTCCTGGTGTTAATCCTTGCTTATCTGGGTGTTGATCTTTTCTTTAACTTTTTATTGTCTCTTGGTGTGTAAATGTTCATCTATTTGTCTGCTGGTGGATGATTTGTCTGAATGCCATGCTTCAAGTAATTCCCTAGCATTTTTGGATGTAGCATGCTCTAGGATGTTCAAGGTTTCCCAGTTGAAACTATGCTTAAGTCTGTTCATGTGTTGTGAAATTTCATCCTGTCTTCGCACTCCTAGTTGGTGTTCATGGATGCACTTTGCTAGTCTTCTGCCTGTCTTTTCTATTCAGTGGCTAATGCAATATTTACACTCTATGTTGTAGATGACTCCTACTTTTTCTTCTTGGGCTACTAAATTTTTGGTTTACCTAAAATGTTTTGGAGGGCTTCAGTTGATTTGGCTATTATGATGCCATATGATTATAAATAGTCCATTGTTTCAGAGATGTTTTTGATGCATGGAATTTTATCTTTTTCATATTTTGTTATGAGCTATTATTTATAACAGAGAGTAAACTCCACTCCCTTCTAGCATTGAAGATATTACCCAGTTAGGTAATGAAACAACTGCACAAAAACAACCAAGCACCAAAGACTCCACGCTCCCTTTTCTTTCATAACTTATGATCAGCCATTTTTAGGGGTCATAGGATTGTCCAGCAAGATGGGCCAAAATTTGTGAAATGTGTCTGCTACTATTTTTCTCAATGGGTAACCCTGGGATCTATATAGCATCTATCTGCTTAACAACCTGCAGAAAACTGTGAAGAACAATGCTTGATATTGGATAGACTACTAGATGAAGAAAAAAATTAATGCTTAACACGTATTAGACATAAGAGCTCTTGAGCAGTCAAAAGGCAGATAAAAGGATTGCTAAGCACCACTTTAGAATTAAGCAGCTCATAAGGAAAAGATGGGATGGAAATAATATATTGGAAATCAATATATAATTTCTCTCCCTGACTTTCTTCAGTTGTGAAATTGCATTTAATCTAGTTGGTAGTTCATCCTTAGGTTATATGATCTAGGTAACACATATTAGACTACATTATCTATCAAACAGAATGTTTGATAGATACAAGAAAGGACAGCAATTTCCAAGGAAGCAAAGCTGCTTGAAGAGAGAATTTTCTCTTTGCAGGTGAGTCTGTTATTAGGTAAACTCTATTTCCTGAGAAAAGTAGGGTGAAATGCCTGATGCATCCAATGAAATACAGATAACCCTTGTTTTACAACCATAACTGAGCCTGAAATTATGGCCGTAAGTCATGCTGATAGTTAAGCAGGTTGCCATATGACAATATCTAATTGTATGACCTTTTGTGCAGTGTCAATAAGAAACCAGAATTAAATGCTGATTTCTGGGGGGGGGGGGGGGGGGGGTTGTAAATTGAGATCATGTGATTACAGGACACAGCGAATAATTACAAATGCAGGGGGGAATTAAATGCTGATTTCTTGCAAACAACTACAAATGCAGGGTGGGGTGGCTCAGAATTGCAAATCTGGGTCATAAGTAGCCCTTGGAGGCCATTGTAACTTTCAATGGCCAGTATGCAACCAGTTGTAAATTGAAGATTACTTGTATAGTAGAAAATCTTGATTTGCTTGCAGGTTCTCATTGCAAACTCCCCATGCATCTGTAGATATGATTCTCTTCCAAATGGTAGATTTTTGACGTTCATGAAAACAGCAGAGAGCAATGTTGCTGCTGCAAAGACTGTAATGACAATAGGATTCGTGAAGTATGGAAATCATGTATGTTCTAAAATTAACACTGCTTTTATCTTTTAATTTTAATTGGGCAGCTGAAGACAAGTAAACGAGTATATAATTTTTGTGCGCAAGATGCACAGAGTGCCTACCAGTGGATGGACCGGATACAGAGTTGCATTTCAGATGCATAATAAGGAATTTATTTTTGCTATCATCATCATCATCATTTTAAAAAATATCTGTTAATATGCCTAAGTAACTCTACTTCCGAGAAGAATTGTTTATTGCAGTTCGAACAGCCTTATATTTCAGCCACAGTGCTCAGAACATATTTCTTTTAATTGATAATTTATATAATGCCTCGTTCTCCATTTGGAAGACGCTAACTAACCTCATTGCCCAGAAAACCTCATCTTCAATACAATTCCAGGCTAAGTGATCCCAGTGGGATAACTTTTTTCTACACACAGGAATGAATAATCCAGCAGAACACTTGATTTTTTTGAAAATAAGCCTTTATTTATCTTTAATCTTCTTAGCTTCCTATTTTAGAAAAAGGGATTCATATTCAGACTAGCAGTGTTTTCTGAGAAAGAGGTTATTTAAACCTTTAAACCCTGGAGACCAATAAAAAGGCACACTCAAGGCACCATAAATTAAAAGAAATGATTTTTGGTCTGCCACTTGTTCTCTGAACAGTCTGTCTTAGAAATATCTTGCCATTTTTCTACTAGTTAATTCATCTTTGTAGATGAATGGAAACCAAGAGCAGGCCTCAGGAAGAGGAAATGCTAAATACAAAAGTTGTATATTAACTTATGTGCTGTTCTGCTCAATGTAAAAAGAAAAAAATGCACTAAACAAAACAAAACACTTGCACTGAAATCTTTGAAAACAGGCATTTTGAAGGAGAGAAGTAAATTATTTATAGCAAAATGCTAGCAAGATAACAACAATTTAAGATAATGATATGTACATAATTTGGCTTGATGTGATGTAATTTGATACTTTTAATGTTTTTGCACATAAATTGGAAGAATGTTTTTAGATTTTTTAACATTTGCCAATGTGTTTGCTCATCTTAAAAATCTCTGACAATTTTTTTACAAACCAAAATAAATAAAAGCTTTTTCTTGCTGCAACACATAGTGACTTTTGAGTGTAACAACCCTAGAAAGAGAATATGTTTTCTTTCAAAAGTAATATGTTAAAATTAATGACTCAATGTTTGTTTATACTAGCCAGTATTTTCTAGGGTTTAGTGATGTCACTTGTAAGTTAATGGCTGAGTTCACATGTAATGCTAAGTC
The DNA here is from genome assembly GCA_030761175.1 of Masticophis lateralis. NCBI lineage: Eukaryota > Metazoa > Chordata > Lepidosauria > Squamata > Colubridae > Masticophis > Masticophis lateralis. The sequence goes on along the minus strand of JAUDYJ010000001.1, from coordinate 258,102,727 downwards.
AAAGTTTAATGGAATAAGGACATCTCACTGCAAACCTTGGACTAATGGATGAATCCCTTTCCTGGTTTGGAAGCTTTCATATTAAATTCCGTTCTAAGAATTGAATCGGACAGTGATTAATCTTCACTAAAGTTGATTATAACAAGCCATTCGTTTTTGGAACAAGTTTATTTTTTTACTAACTAGAGTTAAAATTAACCATGATTTATTATTATGAATCTTAAATTATGATTTCTCAAAACTAAATCAAAAACTGTTAGTGTGCTTCTCTTACATATGGTAAAAAAGAAAAAGGGAGCCCAAAGATCCAAACCTCTCAGTAGTTCCTTCTTCTAGTATTAAACCATGGTTTAGCATTATGTGCAAATCAGGCCAGTATTGACAAACTGATTTCACTTGTAGGATTTCAGTTTCTGGAATTGTTTACCTTTTTTAAAAAACCACTATTTTCCCTATTTTTCTAATGAATAGTGAATACTGATTTCACACTACACAAAATAGGAAATATTTCTTTTTTAAATATATTTGGATTTCCAAACTTAAAGAAATGAAGGATTTTTCTAGCATTTTCAGCTGATAAATTGCCACTTGTGAAAAAAATGGTGTTTGCACATTCATGTACTTTTCTTTGTATATGAAGTACTTTTTTATGTGCTTTGTAAAACAATGACTGTGTTTGTTTTAAAGTTGTTTAAAAAAATATACACTACTCATAGAGTTCTAACTAGGAATTTTAATTATTTTATGTATGTTCCATAACTAGCATTTGTTAACTAAATTGTAATAAAGATACTTCATATGACAACATTCCTTCTTTACCCAGTGGAATAGTTAATACCATATCTTTAATTATATAATTTAGATTCCCAAGTTATCCTGTAATAAAATTCATATTTTTGTACAGAAAATGCCATTTTGCATGTGAAAAACTGTTCTTTTGCTCTATTTTTTCATTGTTAAACTGAAAACATTCCATGAATATCACAAACTGGCCATATCAGTTATCTGCCTTGAAAAGTTAAGCTATGTATTTCATTCTGTGTTGACTGAATAAATAAAAATTGTATGAAACATAAATATGGCTACAAGATACAAATAATATAATAGCAACCGATTATTCACATGTTATCGGAACTGTCATTGGAAAACTTACACATTTGACTGCCACTTGTCCTTGGGAAGAAAAATGAGCAATTTTTTTAATGGGGTATAACTTATGAAAGACTCCTCTTTACTCTTTAGTGTATGTAAATTAAATATGCATATTAAATTGAAATATGAGCAAACACTTCTTATAGGAGGAGCATAGCTTTGTTAAGAGATTATTGTGAAATTATTAGTCATTTGTATAATTCATAATTTCTAGGCAGAATATTACCTGTTCTGTAGGCGTGGTATGGCTTGGTGGGCATGACAGGGGAAGGATACTGCAAATCTCCATTCTCACTCCACTCCTGGGGGAAGGATAATGCAAAATCCCCATTCCCACCCCACTCTGGGGCCAGCCAGAGGTGGTATTTGCCGGTTCTCCGAACTACTCAAAATTTCCGCTACCAGTTCTCCAGAACCTGCTGAATAGCACCCCTGAGATGAGCGCACAATTTACTGATTTTCTCTTAATAAATAAGTTGCTCTCTTATGGTAAGGGCAGTAAGTGTTTTGTGATTGTTTTCCAGCTTTCCTTGTGTTATATATGGCCAGTTTGGGGAAGCAATTTTAGATACATATATATTTTTAGACAGTTATTAGGTCCCATCTATCTCTTTTTTTCTTTGTTTTAGTTTTTTTTTTTCACAACAGTATTACTGTTCATAGGGCCAACAGTTCCTTTTAAACCAAAGGCCTCGTTACGAAATGATTTCCTTAATATCTGTTTTATCTGGTACTGAATTGCCTGGCCAGTGGAAAGAACCGTGGTGAGTTGAACTCAGCTCACATCCAGGCAGAGGTGAAAAGAGGATAAAACACAGTCTGCAAACTAGGGGAGCGCAGTCTTTCCTTGCCAGCAGTTATCATATCTGGCCCACCTAATGGACTTCAGAAGGATGAGCATCAGAAGTCCCAAATAAAGAAACTTGTTACAGCTGATGCTAAAAGCAGGGTCAGAAACCAAGCTGAACTATTACCAGCAGCTAAAACCAATAAAGGCAAAAAGTCATTTTGGGTTATATGAAATAATTGGTTGTGGAGGTTCTGTCTCCTTAATATTTTTAAGTAAATGTTGCTTTGTTAATGGGGATTGGGAATTTTTTTTTTTTCATTTTGTGAAAAAGTCCCATATGGCGTAATAAATACAACTGGGTTATTTACTACATCATACTACTTTTGAAGGTTAAAAAATATTGGCGCTTCTCAGCAAAAATAGCATATAGTGCATGTTACAAAATAAACAAAGGAATCTGAGAAATAGATGACACATTTAAACATTTCCAAGGAGTTAGAAGTCTCAGTTAAAGCTGCTGGTTCCTGAAATAGTAAGTAACAAATATGAAGCACGTAGTGCTACTTTTGAACATTGCTGGAAATGAGATTGCTAGTATCTTCAAAAGCATGCAGTTAAGCAAGGCAGAGAAAAAATATTGGAGTTGTAAAACTTTGCAGAATGTGTATCGAAAGGGGGGGAAAAGACATTTGAGAGATATAAGCTCTGTAAAAATATTTGTTTAAGAATGTTTTTCTAAAGAATTCCTTGCAGATTCAGTTTTGGGCAGAATACCATATCTCAAATAGCACTGAGATTTCCTAAAAGTACAAAAATAATAATAAAGAAAATTTTAGAACACGTTTGTTAGATGACAAAGGAGTGTGCAAAATTAATTATTAAGACTTAATTAAAATGGATAGTTTCTGTTTTCAGTTTTACTTTTATAATAACACAGTAGAGTTCATCCCCAGTATGAAAACAAGTCAAAGCTGCATCTCATAAAATAAATCATAAAAGAACAAATGCAAGTGACAAGGCAACTAGTAATCAGTATGTGGATATTTCTGATTATATGGATAAAATATCAGGTCATCTGTGCCAGCTGACCTATCCTATTATCTTTAAAAAGAAAGCTAAATGAAAAAACAGATAAGACTGCTGATTTTTTAAAAAGTGACAATCTACAGAAGTTAATTGATAGTAGCAAGCTGAGAAAACAAAAATGTGTTAGTCATCATAGGAAAAATAGAAACCTAGCACTGTGTTTATATCCAAAAGAATGTAATAAATATGTACAATTACAGCATTTCCCATTGGCCACAAAATAGGATATATTTAGTGAGGGCTGGTGCAAACTATTTTTTGGTTGTGGATCTTCAGAATCTGGCAGGTTCTACCACATGAACAATATTCAGATGTCTTATTTTTAACACTTTATTTGGAGTAAGACTCTTTGGAGTAAGACTCCGTTTGACTTTATTTATTTATTTATTGGTTCAATTTATATGCCACCCTTCTCCGGAGACTCAGGGCGGCTTACAATGCGTTAAGCAATTGGGGTTAAAATCAACCCCAACTTTCTGTATGGAACATATACAGTATAATAAATACTGATAATAGTATTAGATTACATTAAATGTATTACAAGTTAACTTGTAATACAAGTTAAGGCAACTAAATTGAATTTTAATGTAGACAAATTCAACTGAAGATTTAAATCACCTTTGAAGGCAGGAAGCCTCAAATTTATTTTGTCAGAAATCTTCTAAATCTTTGCACCTGCAACCTCCCTTCTGTCTCCTAGGAGTATGACTTGGTTGACCTCATTGCCACCACCTATCTTGTAGAGGTGCCTCACCTAGTAACCTATACAACTCCCAGATCCCAGACTTCTGTTTTTCTTTTTAAGGGATGAAATTTGAAATTTAAATAGGAAGACCTGGAGATTGTGGGGAGTTCATTAAACTGACAAACCTGTTGGTGCTTATTAACTGGGCAGAGGTATTGCAAATATCAATGAGCGAGATAGTTATTAATTTCAGATAAACTGCCCTCACCACTCAAGTTATTAAGGCTACCTTGGACATTATGCTGAATCATTGTCTTCCTCTTCCATATTGTCAATTGTTGAAAGAGCTCTCAGTGATATTTCTAAAAGATCCCTGACCATAGGTGCCTTTAATGTATACACAATCCATTGTATATAAAGCAACCCTGACATTTATTCTAATTTTATCAATATATACCAAAATCTATCATCCCTTTTCATTTTCTGAAAGGGAAAAACCCAATTCACCCATATATAAGCTCTACACATTTATGTTATGCACAGACAATATCTATGTACTTTATTGCTTCTAGCAATATGAAGTTCGCAAGGTTTTTTTAATTTTATTTCCCCCTTTATAATCCTAGTTTTCAAGCGTGAGGCAACAACAACAAAGAGCAAAGTCCATGAAATCAAGGACAGATTTCTTCTTCAATTCTTCATTCTGTTCCTTATAAATCCTTATAAATCCAAAATTTCCATAGCATATTATATTGACAGTATGGTGTTTACAGTCCAGTGCTCCCAACCATAGCTGTTATTTGTCACCAATTGTATGTTACCAAAGCAGGTCTACAAATCCCCCTTTTTTATAGGTCAATTCTATAATTATTTAGCTTTAAATTGTTCATCTTTAATAGTAAAGACGACATGACTCTGGCCTGTAATCCTGTTACCCATGGTAGTTCAATGCTCACAGTTGTTTGCTATAATTTAGACACAACTTGAACAGAAGCCTCCAACTGAAATATTTTACGTGTCCAAACACATACTGCTCAAACGTTGTATTCCTAAAACATGTTCTAAATTGCTTGGGGACATCCTCTAGTTGGGTATTTATCCTCCTCCTCTCTGAAGAAAACAGAAGTGTCATAAAATATATGTGCATCTTCTCCTATACAGTGTAACTACATGCTATATTTTGTAGATGTGTCTTTTATTCCACTTAAACCTCCTCCCACTGCTTCCAATTTTCTGCAGTACTATTATTATTATTTATTATTATTTATTCAAATTTATATACCATCCTACTCCCAGACGGGACTCAGGGCAATGAACAGCCAAAATAAGATACAATAATATAAAAGTTAAAAATCATTTAAAACAAATTAAATAATTTGGCTCGAACAATTTAAAATCCAATTGTATACAATTTAAAACCCAATATAAAAGGAGGTTAAGCCAGACCAGCTTGTTCAAATAAAAACGTTTTTAAGGCGCGGCGAAAAGTACGCAGGTCCTGTAACCTCCTTATCTCAGCAGGGAGCTCGTTCCAGATGGTAGGTGCCCCCACAGAGAAGGCTCTCCCCCTGGGGGCCGCCAGTCGACACTGTTTGACCGATGGCACCCTGAGGAGCCCCTCTCTATGGGAGCGGACTGGTCGGTGAGAGGCTGTTTGTGGCAGAAGACGGTCCTGAAGATACCCTGGTCCTAAGCCATGGAGTGCTTTGAAGATGGTAACCAAAAACTTGAAGCGCACCCAGAAGACCACCAGGAGCCAATGCAGCTTGCGCAGGAGGGGGGTCACATGGGAGCGCCATGTCGCTCCCATCACCACCCGCGCGGCCGCATTCTGGACCAGTTAGAGCCTCCGGATGCTCCTCAAGGGGAGCCCCATGTAGAGAGCATTAGAGTAGTCCAGGCGTGAGGTGACGAGGGCATGAGTGACCGTGCGTAACGAATCCCGATCTAGAAAGGGATGCAACTGGTGGATCAGGCGTACCTGATAAAAACTCCTCCTGGCCACGGCCATCATATGCCCTTCTAAAGACAGCCGTGAGTCCAGGAGGACGCCCAAGTTGTGAGCCCCATCCGTGGGGGCTAATGACTCGCCCCCAATAGTCAGAGATGGCGCCAGCTGACTATATCGGGATGTCGGAAACCACAGCCACTCGGTCTTGGAAGGGTTGAGCCTGAGTCTGTTCCTCCCCATCCGGATCCGTACGGCCTCCAGGCACCGGGACATCACTTCGAGGGCATCATTGGGGTGGTCTGGGGTGGAGATTACAGCTGAGTGTCATCAGCGTACTGATGGTACTTCACCCCAAAATCACGGATGATCTCACCCAGCGGCTTCATGTAAATGTTGAACAGAAGGGGCGAGAGGACCGATCCTTGCGGCACCCCACAAACAAGGGGCCTCGGGGTCAACCTCTGCCCCCCTGACAACACAGACTGTGACCAGTTGGAGAGAAAGGAGGAGAACCACCATAACACAGTGCCCCCCACTCCCAGCCCCTCCAACCGGCGCAGCATGATACCATGGTCGATGGTATCAAAAGCCGCTGAGAGGTCTAATAGGACCAGGACAGAGGAACAGCCCCTGTCCCAAGCCGTCCAGAAATCATCCACCAACGCGACCAATGCCGTCTCTGTGCTGTACCCGGACCTGAAGCCCGACTGGAACGGATCTAGATAGGTCGTTTCATCCAGGTCCCAAGGCAGCTGTCACACAACCACACTCTCAACAACCTTCGCAACAAAGCGAAGGTTGGAGACGGGACGATAATTTACCAACATTGCCGGGTCCAGGGAAGGTTTCTTGAGGAGAGGCCTCACCACCGCTTCCTTCAGAGCGGCAGGGAAAACACCCTCACTCAAGGAAGCATTTATAATCCCCTGGAGCCAGCCTTGCGTCACCTCCCGGGAGGCCAGCACCAACCAGGAGGGACACGGGTCCAACAAACATGTGGCTGCACTCAGACTGCTCAGTATCCTGTCCACGTTTTCCGGAGTCACAGAGTCAAACTCTTCCCATATAATATTCTCAAGGCCTGCCCCAGTCACCTCCCCTGGATCTACTCACTCGGAGTTAGAGTCCAGCTGTTCCCAAATCTGAGCGGTTTTGTCATACAGATATTGTACAAAATCCTCAGCTGTACCCTCCAAGGGGTCCTCCCGCGCCCCCTGTTGGAGCAAGGAGCGGGTCACCCTAAACAGGGTGGCTGGCGATTATCTGATTACTCAATAAGAGCGCAGAAGTAACTCCTCCACTTTTATCGCCATTAGGTAATTCTTAATATGAGCTCTTACCAGTGTCCGGTCGGATTCAGAATGACTAACCCTCCAACTGCTCTCTAGGCATCTTTTCAGCTCCCTCAGCTCCTCAGTATACCAAGGAGCCAGGTGACATAGGTGCCGGGTCAGAGGCCGCAAAGGCACGACCCGGTTCAAAGCCCCGGCGGCCGCCTCATCCCAGGCAGCCACCAAGTCTTCAGCCGAGCCGTGTGCCAGAGCCTCAGGAAATGGCCCAAGCTCTGTCTGGAACCTATCAGGATCCATCAGGCACCTGGAGCAGAACCACCTCACCGGTTCCGCCTCCCTTCAGCGAGGTGCAGCGGTTCGAAGGTCTAAGTGAAGGAGAGAGTGATCTGACCATGACAAGGGTTCAATCGCTATATCCCCTATCTCAAGATCACTGAACCACTGTCCAGAGGCAAAAACCAGGTCCAGCGTGTTTCCCCCCATGTGAGTAGGGCCATGAATTAACTGGGTCAGGTTCATGGCCATCATGGAAGACATGAACTCCCAAGCCGTCTCAGACATCTCACCGACTGATGGCAGGTTAAAATCCCCCATGACCATAAGCCTGGGGGTATCAACCGCCACCGCGGCAATAACGTCGAGCAGCTCGGGCAGGGCCGCTGCCACGTGGCAGGGAGCCAGGTACGTGACTAGCAGACCCAATTGCACCTTATGACCCCACTTCACAAGGAGGGACTCACAGCCAGCCGTCTGAGGAACAGTGGTCTCCCTTGGGGCAAGACCCTCGTTTATAACAACCGCCCCTCCCCCGTCCCTCCCTTGTGACCTTGGCTGATGAAATGCACAAAAACTGGGTGGGCACATATCAACAAGGGGGACCCCCCCCCTCCTGGCCCAGCCAGGTCTCCGTAATACCCTGAAAGGCCGAAGGTATCCTGGAAATACCCATTCTAATCACATGCTCTTACATCTTCAGCAGCAAGTTCATATGTGGCTTCAAACAGAAAAACTTGTATCTATCTCACTGCATGCACTACACAGCATACCGTCTTTATCACAGCAGCATGGCCTTGGCCAAAGCTAAGATAGTCTCCAGCTGGATGCTGAGGTCATATAAACAATATTTATTTGGCTCAGTAAAGCAGTATGAGCCATAGATACTAAGACAGAAGGTATAACATTCACTTTTAATAAATTTAAAGGAACGTAACTTCTATGTTATGGAAAGTTGAAATGATGGTGCCAGCTGATCCTTGGTGGGGAAAGAACTAGAGGGTTTTTCTATTTCTTAAAGTAGAAGCTTTCTTCTTTTTCTTTTGATTGATAGATCATGTACCATCAGGTCAATGTCTTAGTGGCCACATAAATAAACCTTCTCCAATATGATCTGTCCTTAGACTGGCCTTTCAGATCTTCTAGTGATGCACCCCTCACTGCTGTAATTTAAGCTATCCATTTTACTGACTATATCTATTGGCCCTGAACTGATAGAATTGAATCTATTCACCTGCTACTCTTTCCTTCCACCTTTTAAACCATTATGGATTTATCAAGTGAGCTAGAGCTTCACATAGTGTCTCCAAAATATGATCATTTGAGCCTGGTCATTGTGTCTGAAATGAAAACTCTGGATTGATTGATTGCTTTCTTGGCTATCCACAATACTATAGTCCCAGGAATCTTCTCCAACAACGAAGTTTAAAGGATCAATTCTCCTTCTAGCCTGCGTCTTCAAAGTAGAGCTTTTGCTTCCCTAGGGAGTCACAAGAAAAACCATTCCATGCATGTTTCTGACATTTGTAGGTATGGAAATTCTTTAGTAGTACATTTGCCAAGTAGCTTCCATCCAAGGAAGAATTTGCCTGAGAAATTACCCACAGGCCTCTGCTGATAATTATCTAGATCTCATGTCTGGCTAAATTTAATACAGTACTTCCAAAATTCAGCTCAAATTATAATATCACAAGTAAATTTGTTTACCTCTTTTATTATACTAGAAATTCTGGGACCGTACTAGGTTGTTGGCCATGATGGATTGTCTGTGATTGCTCTGAAAGCCAAGACTGTTGCTTCATACCAGTATTATAGTATTATCTGAGTTCCAACTTTGCCCATGGTCATTGTTGTTGCTCTCGTTAGGCCCTACCAATGGAGAGCTGCCACTGGAAGGAGTAAGGGAGGTGCAACGCTCACAACTTTGAGGATATTGTAAATAACTATTTCTGAGGCCATTGTTACTTTGAACTGCTATGAAGTAAATTGACATAAATTGAGGAATATCTATAATCTGTATTCAGTTAAAGTCTACTGAGAAGAGGAGTGAAAAATCTTTGCCTGTCCAGTAGTGTTGCACCAACATAGTCCTCAGCATCCTTTTCATTAGTCATGCTGGCCAGGGCTGCTATAGTTCAAGGCCATCCGGAAAGTTACAGTTCTCATATTAGTTTATTACATTTCTCAAAAAGTAATACTGTTTTTCCCAAGTGATTTATTTTTCTAAAATAAATTTACTGGGAATATGGTTATGCAACCAAAAATCTTTTTCCTGTCTCATCTTTCCTTAATGAGTATCTTAAATTCAAGCTCTCCTTCCTTTCTGAGATACACAGTATTACATCAACATTATTATATAACAACATCCTTCTAATATTCAGGGCTAATATTTTTCCTTTCTAAATCAGCATCCCATGACAAGTAAACATAGGTGATACAATTTTTAAAAAATTATTTCAGACTTAGAAACTTTGTACTGTGTCTGGTTGTAAAAGCAGCGATGGAAGCTTTAGCTCATTGACTCCTTTTGTGGTATTTGGGGGAATTTTAGAAGACAAATATCTCAAATAAACAAGGGATAAAGTATTCTATTAACTCAAACTCTTGTTTAGATGTGTTGGATAGAGATGCATAACATTGCTGGGAACAATTTGTTTTTGTATCATTGACTAAGTCCATGATATCTGAACGATCTTTATCTTGAAAAAAATTTTCAGCTTTATTATCCCTTCACTGAATGGTAATTGTTTAAATTGCATCTTCCCTCATAAGTTTTGTTTTTTTATTTCTGTTTTCCAGCTTTTCAGTGAAGAAAAGAAAAGAAAGCTCTTTCTGATTGGACAAATACCAGCTTAAAGCACTGTCATGTACTCTTGACTTAGATTCAAAAAGACAAATACATCTATAATAAAAAATTTACAAGTGAAAGTTTTTTCAATGAACTAATAAGCTAGGAAACTAAACTGGTAAAATGGAAGTACTGACTGAAGAAAATAATTGTAGCTCAGGGTTGAACTGTGAGGTCCTCTGAGTCTGTATAGAATTTCTGCATAAAGTTTTCTGCGAAGTTCTAGATACAAAAAAAAATGTATTCACATTTTCTAGAGATTTGTTGATAGGATATTTCTGTGCTGACCCAAATTAAAGCACATGAACAATTGAAATGCAAAAGAATATAAACTTAAAAGTAGATAATAGAATTATGGACTTTTTAAATATAATTTGTAGATCCTAAAAATTCAATGCCCAAATGTTAAATCTGAGAGATCGGAACTACTATAAATTTAAAAAGGTTGGATAATGGAATGAGAGAAAGACTCTCTAAAAAGAAAGATCTCTATACAGTTTACCATTCCCCTTTCCCTAAAACCCCTCACATATCATTTGTCCACTTTAAAGAGTTGCTTTCCATCTTTTTTGAACAACACTGGTCATTGTCTAACTTCATTGGACTGTCTCTCTTGCTAATGGATAAAGAGAAATAACACAGGAATTAAAATCACATTGCCATTACTTTCCTTGATCATGGGATTAACATCCAAATGTATGAATTTTCACTTTTCTGAAACATTGATTAGTGTTTTCAATAGATATTCTCTAGCAAGAGTCAACAATCCATATATAAAAATTAAACCTGCAGTGGGAATTTGTCTCTTCCACAGAATTGTTTCAGAAAGAAATTTTACTCCCAGGATAGTGTGCATGTGTGTGCTTAGGAAGATTGCAATATCAAAAAAAAAATAAAAATAAAATAAGAATGCTAACTTTTGACAGACAGAAGTTTTCCACAGGTGCCAAAAATCTTAAGGTTTACCATCATAGAACCGTTAAGACCACAGGATTATTTTCAGTGTCATATTTTATTTATCTAGTCCTTAATTTATACACCCCCTATTTCACTATCCAAATAATCTGAGTGGGTATGTCTCAGATAGCAGAGACATTAGGGCTACTACATTTGTGTTACAAAAATTCAGAAGGCCCTAAGTGAAGAAAGTACTGGTAATTAAAGTTTTCTATATCTCTTTGCTGACTTCTAGTGGCCATTTGGATCATTGCAATCCAGATTTGGTAATCCTAGATAAAGGAATTGCAGGAATATAAATTGAGAAAAGGAAAAAAACACCCTACAATTTCCGTCTACACGATCTCAGTGGAATAATTGCAATTGCTTTGTACAAGTTCCTAGAACTTGTCAGCACCATAAGGAGAAGATCTTGTTCCCAAAGGAAAAACATCAGAAATATTACATAAGTGTCTTTCATTTAACAAGAAAGAACTAAAATATCTGAAAACAACTTTCTCTTTTTTTAGGCTTATTAAACAAACTATTAATAATATGTATTCCAGCTATTGCAAAGAGTTATTTCATGTGAATAAAAGTCACACACAGACCAAAAAAAATTGTGATGTTGCCCAACAGAAAACATTGTGGTGCTACATCATTTTTAATACTAATCATATTTGACATTGCAAAAAAAAAATGCATCTATATAAAGAATAGATGACCTGGTTGACCTATTCAGATTCAGAGATGAAGTGACTCAGCAGATCTTCAATTATTTCATCCAGCCATTAGAGGCAACTCACTTCAACCATAGTGTGTCTGAGCCTCAACATAGAAAGCAATAACAGCATTGAAAATTACTGGTGTTGCTCCTCAGAAAAGCCCTTATAAAAGTAGCATACATGAAGTTTGTGTCTGGAAATCTGCGTCATGTTGTTATTCTGGTTTTAGGGTTTTAATTAATGCTGTAATCCACCTAGAGTATGATAAACCAGAAGGCATACAAATCTTTGTAATAAACAAATAAATGCAACGAAGTCCAAATATACAGAGGGTGGTATATCCTCAAGATAGGGAAAGGAAATATTGTTTGAAAAGACTTCTCATTGTGAGAAGTGCTTCACTTTCACAATGAATTGGCTTTGTGTTTTTTCTGGTTGTGTTAATCCTTAAGTATGTGACACACTATGGAGATCTGGTAAGATGAAAAAGCCCTGTGAATTTCCGAATAATTAAAGGGAGTCTTTCTTTGTCCTTCTAAGAATTTGCTAATGTTTTGCACACTTTGAGATGAAGCGCTACTACCTACAGAATTACAGACCCCAAGAAGGAAGTCCTACCTGTTCAGAACTGAAAAGTGATCTTGCAGGAATATATATCAATTTCCCTACCAATCAAAAACAAACTTACAACCTTAAGTGGTGATCACTTAATTCTCTTAGTACACTGTCATCTCTTTTGACAGCATGGATGCTTTTCAATTGATTTGTCAGTATGGAATCCATCCAAAGCAAACACCACAAACTAGAGCTCACCTCAGGAACTTAGCTGTCCACACACTGAACTAAGCATCTCTGGAAGGCAGAGTTACCTCATAATAGGATTTTCTTTGCATGTATGAATCAGCCAGGGCGATTATATAATAACTTATATAAGAAATGCTTTATTTTTAAGTATGGAATTATTTCAACAGAAAGTCATCCCTTAATACACACCTACATTTTTTTTTCTCTTTTGCAGCTTTTTGCATCCAATTTCAGTGTTGTTTTCAACAAGAGAAAGCTAAAAAAAATAGTGGATGACTATAAATGTGGATGACGCCCATCAAATTTCCTTCTCTTTGGGGTTTTGTCTTATTCATATTATGCTGTTACTAACAAGACTTCAGTGCACTAGCACTTCAATTACATCAGCTCTACTGTTGGTTAGCCGCTTTATTGGTTTAAGCAAAACAAAAACATTTATTTATTTTTCTTTATTTTTGCCTTTTCCCAAATAGTTTAAGAATGATGTTGCTCAAGTTTTGGAACTATGCATCCCTGAACATCCTGTTGCCTCCAAAAGTCTTTTAGCCAAAGATGAGATGGGAAAGAAATGATCTTTGGAAGGAGTCAGAGTATTAAATGCTATCGCTCTCTTTGTGCTGCTTGGTAGGTTAGGATGGGAAATCTAGTAAGGATCTGTTTTCATATCCTCATTGTCTCATCCAGTTCCCAGCTAAACAACTCTCCCAGTGTGCTGATATATAAACATAAATGAATACAGGTACCTAGAATTTATATTCTGTCACACTGACACTGATTTCTTTATGTTGTTGCAATATATTGGAAATGTTATAATTGCTGATCCCCAAACTCTGTGTGTGTGTGCGTGTGCGTGTGCGTGTGCATGTGCATGTGCGTGTGCATGTGCATGTGCATGTGCATGTGCATGTATATGTATATGTATATGTATATGTATATGTATATGTATATGTATATGTATATGTATATGTATATGTATATCAGTGGTGAATTTCAAAATTTTTTACTACCGGTTCTGAGGGTGTGACTTGGTGGGCGTGGCATGGCTTGGTGGGTATGGCTTGGTGGGTACGGCAGGGGAAGGATACTGTAAAATCTCCATTCCCTCCCTAATCCAGGGGAAGGTTACTGCAAAATCCCCATTTCCTTCCTATCAGCCGGGACTCGGGAGGCAGAGAATAGATGGGGGTGGGGCCAGTCAGAATTTTTACTACCATTTTCCAAACTACTCAAAATTTCCGCTACCGGTTCTTCAGAACTGATTAGAACCTGGTGAAACCTACCTCTAATATATAGGTATAGGTACAGGTATATGTGTATGTATGTATGTATGTATGTATGTATGTATGTATGTATGTATATGTGTGTTTGTGTATGTGTGTGTGTGTGTGTGTGTGTGTATTAACAGTTTATATTTATTGGTGTTCTAAATAACCGGCAGGAGGCAGGCAAATTTGGAAGTTTCCATGGTCTGTATCTAAAGTTTCCCGCTTTAGTTAAGCAATTGATTCCTTCCACCCGCATATCAAGCCAAGTTTTTAAACAAAATCCATCTGAACCAAACGGGCTCTAATTGACTTGAGACTTGCAACACCGAAGATGATTCATGTTTCTCTCCTTTTGTGGTAGCTGAAGTCTCAAACGTTTGCCACTGAGGAAGATGAACTGGAGCCAGGAACAAAGTGAAGTTAATTTGGTCATGACATCCAGTAAAAGGCATGTTCTTGTGTCCCTGCATGGGGTGTATTAGCAATGTCAACATGGCCCAAAGGTCAGCCTACAGTCTGCTTAATTAGTTGTGTTAACTCTTGGTTGGAGGGTTTTGACATTCTTGGGGTGAGACATTCCTTTCCCAGTGAACTCAGTGTACCTGATGAACTGTATTCATTGCCAAACTCACATGAAAGTACTTCCCCATTTTCAGAAAAAGGCTAGTGCAGTATATTTGAATTAAGCTTACAAGTGTATATTTTATACATTAAAGTGTGCTATTTCCAAAATCAAATGGAAAGTAAGAATAGGATTTGTTAAAAAAAAATAAAATAAAATAACGAAGGAGAACAGTCTGGGATACTAGAAAAATCTCCATGTTGCTTGAGGAAGACAACTATAGCCTTGCTAACTAGGAGTGGAAATATCCCCAACCAACAAGACTAATAAAATCCTAAGAGAGGACTTTTTTTTCAGACAACCAAAGATCAAAGATCTTAAGCAATGAACTAGGTCTTCACCAACTAACTCTCAGAAATACTGAACTACATCCAGTAGTGGTATTCATTTACCTTTGCTACCGGTTTGCAAATGTGAACACATGCGCCACCTCTGTGCATGCGCCACCTCTGTGCATGCACCACCTCTGTGCACAGAGCCTTCTGCGCATGTGCAGAGTGTCCGTGATGATGTCCAGGAGGGTGGGTGGAGCCTCCCACCGTTGCTGCTACCTGAACCAGGTAGAACCAGTAGAATCCCACCACTGATTACACCTCCCCATATAATGAAAGTTGAATAGGGATGATAGGAACTGTAGTCTAATACATCTGGAGGGAATCCAATTGGAACCAGTTGTTGAAAGGCTTAAAGTTTTAAGTAGTTGAAAGTGTTGGAAGGAATATCCATCTGTTTCAGTTCCAAGCTGGGAGAAAGACACTGGAAACATGGAGGCTGATTGGAAAGTAGGGTTTATTGATGAAGAGAACCACCAAGTACATGGTTCTGGTGAAGCTGACAAAATGGAGTTGAGAGAGGGGGGTTATACCTTCTCTTGGGCTTTGCACTTGAGCTTCCTGTTCCTGTGCAAGAACATGTATTCTATTGGTTATTGTCAGACTCCCATGGTGCCATGTAGGGATTATGGGGGGGGGGGGTCATAGCTGGCTCTATAGGCAAAGTACAAATCCTAGATGTTTGTTTGAGCTAGGTTTGGTTGACGTTTGGATTGGTCTGAGGGAGTTGGGCAATTTTATTGTGGCTTAATGGTTTTGCCCTGTGTTGGATCTTGAGTGAGAGTTAATCCTACCATTCTGCCTTTGTTTCAAAGTATCCTGTCTTGAATGGATTACCAAATCTGCATTTCTAAAAGGTTGCCTCCTCAATTTGGTTTCTGAATAGGCTGGCCCAAACTTTCTCTATGGGCACAAAGTATCTGCTGGGGCTATTAAGAAAAGGCGGGGATTGCTTTCTGCCTCTAAAAAGCATGTTTCTCCATTTCTCCCTTTGGGAAATACAATATTCTGTCTTTTTTTTAATATTCCTCAAAATATTTCATTCTTCAGGTGATGGGGGGGGGGGGCTTCCCACAAAAGTTAAATGCAATATTTTGTGTAACTGAAAAGGACCAGGATGAAAGCAGGCAATTGCTTCAGCATTAGAAAGATTTATTTATAAAAGTGTTCATTGTTTAAAATATTTTTGTACAGATTTACACTGAGCATGCATTCAGGGCTTTATGCATCGTATGTAAATCACATGGCCATAAACTATCCTGAACATACATTAATTAAAAAAAAATTTTTTTTTTAAATGAAGCTATAGAGTTTAACGTTCATTCATAACTAAATGATGTCTTAGTCTGATCTGGATAGCTTGTATAAAGGTATCTAATTTCTGTTCCTCATTATATTCAGTTAGCAGTCTAGTTAGCAACCAGACTGCTGCATCATAACCTGATCATAGTTTTCAAATAGTCTTCAAAGGCAGCTCCCCATATAATTCACTATTGCAATCTAAACTGAAGGTTCCAGAAATGAACTCCCTCTGCCAAGCCTTCACTATCTGAGATGATAGATCAAAGATGATAGAGGACATGAAAAAGAGAGAGAAACAGAGACAGAGACAGACTAATTGACAGACAGACAATATCCCAAAATCTTAGCCATAGCACCTATAAGGCATCTAGCAAAACCTGCATCTACAAACAGATTCACAAATCTACAGTATTCCTTTACAGTACATGCAGCCATGCCCAAAGCAGATTGGAACCCCATATCTGCACCAATCAACCACTGTATCAATGACTCATCTGGATACAATTTCAATTTATTGGATTATGTTCGGTCATTACCGAATCCAGGTGCTGATTTACCATAACTACCACCTCACCCAAATCAGATGGAAAAAAGGAGAAGTGCAGCCAGATATTGTCAGCATATTGATACTCCAAATCCTTTGGTGCAGGGGATGGGTTCTACTTACCTTACTACCAGTTTGCAACGAGGGCTGTGCGCGCTTCGCTCCCGCAGAAATGTTTTGGTGACATCGAGGTCGGTGGGCGGAACCTCCCGTCGGTTTTATTACCAGTTCTATAGAACCGGTGCGAACCGGGGGGCAACCCACCACTGCTTTGGTGGCCCTGCCTTGCTCAGGAGCTTCAGTAAGATGTTTTTTTAAAAATCTAAAGAAACTGTGGTGGAACGAGCCCATCTCATCTGGCTCAGCCCCACCATGTTTCTTGGCTTCTTGCCTTGTTCTTTTCCTAAGCCAGGTGCCACCCAAGGGTTCCAAGCAGTATCCTCCTGCTGCAGGTCAGGCCTGTTTACTTGATCACATGTAGATTAAAAATAGATTCAGAAAGCCAGTGGGCAGCCCAGATAAAGCAGATGTACGCACTAACTCTTTTTCTTTCATTGCAACATATATGAATAGCTTCTTTTAAGGTTGCATAAGTTTCAGCGTAAAATGAAAAGACACAACCTCCCCCAATCTTCTGTACATTGGACAATATGTAAAGTTATATATTTATATCTGTACATCAGGCAAGAGAGATAGAGAGATAGAGACGATCGAGGTAGAGAGAAAGAGATACAGCCTGTGTCCTAACGCATCCCTGCTTGTCCTGGAGAACAAGAGAACCCCTAAAGCCCCTGCAGCTGTTGTTTACTATTTGGTTGAATATTCTGGTCCTCCATCTGTGTCTCTGTGGACACACAAAGCTCTTTACAAGAAGTGAAGGACAGAATTTGTTATGTAAGTGGTGAGAGACGGCAACAGCAGAGAACAAGCAGGATGTTCAACTAAACAATCTACTGGATGAGATTATTTCATGACAATAGGACTTATTTTCTCCTTCCCATCCCAGGTTCCCCAAAAGATTTAAAATATGACCAAGCAGACAAGATATTTACTGGAAGACGAGGGGTGCAGACAAACCTACACCAAAGCACTTGCCAAGGAAGACAAAAAATATCCAAACAAATGCTAGCCTGCACAGAAGAAAAGGACAAAGATCAAAAACCTTGGAACTGGTTATTACAATTGCACGCATGAAATGCCTAGCAGAGGAGACATCTCAACTGTCAGTATTGGTAAAGAGAAACAGGCAGACATTCTAAGTTTGATGGCCAGATTTCAGCAAATATTTTAGCTCCGGGAAAACAGTCTCAGAATGCAGATACTGCCACGCTTCTTCCCTCACATTTAATACCTTCACCTTCTATGCCTTTCAGGTTATGAGTGTAAGCAATAAGATGGGCAATGGAGAATGCCAAGAAATGTATGACATTGCAAAGAGCGTAAGTTGAATTTTAATTAGATGGTGGTATTTCTGCAAATTAGCATCACCTGATCCAAATGTATATACTCCTAGCTTCCTCTCTGGCCATACAAATTAAGTTAGAATAACATCTGGTCCATATCATGTCTGAGCCTGAGTGGCGTAGGAGGCTAATGCCTCCTACTAAAGGCAGCATTTAACATCCAGCTGCCTGCAATTACACCAGTTCGAAACTCCCCAGGCTCAAGGTTGACTCAGCCTTCCATCCTTTCTAAGGTGGGTAAATTGAGGACCCAGTTTGTGGGGGCAATAAGCTGACTTTGTATAAAATATACAAAAGTATGAAGGCTATTGCTTAACGCATTGTAAGCCACCCTGAGTCTCCAGAGAAGGGCAGCATATAAATCAAATTAAAAATAAATAAATAAATAAATAAAATGTCTTTATTCTCCTACCAACACTGGCCACATAGTTGGCTGCTAAAGTAAGCTGATCAAAATTACTCTTCTGTTGTGCCATCCCTTTAAACAGAAGTCATTAAGTAACCAACTGCTGATTTATTTTTGTAGTGCATAACTAATGCACTAAAGAGATGCATTGGCAAGTTTAGTGGAATCCTAAACATTAAAAAAAAAACCTAGGTATAGCTTTACAGAAAGGTCTAAGTAAGAATAGGCCCCTACAAAGAACCTACCAGACTCAGTATTGGCAGAATACTTTGTTGACTGGAGAAAGAAGCCATAAGGGGGAATGAACCAGGGGTGAAATCTACTTACCTTCCCTACAGGTTTGGAAGTGCACGCGCCCCACGTGCATGTCATTTTTTTTTTCCAATTTGTTTTATATGCCGCCCTTCTCCGAAGACTCAGGGCGGCTTACAATGTATTAAGCAATAGCCTTCATACTTTTGTATATTATACAAAGTCAGCTTATTGCCCCCACAAACTGGGTCCTCAATTTACCTACTTTAGAAAGGATGGAAGGCTGAGTCGACCTTGAGCCTGGTGAGAATCAAACTGGTGTAATTGCAGACAGCTGGATGTTAATTACGGTGCTTTAGTCTGCAGAGCTAGTCTGCACATGTGGACCATCTGCGCTTTCGCAAACCCTTCTGCGCATACACAGAAGATAAAAAACAGGTTAAAACCAGGAAGTAATGACGACCGGGCAGGTGGGCGGAGCCTCAAGCTGCCGTTGCTACCGGTTCTCCAAACCACCACTGCCATCGCTACCGGTTCGGCCGAAGTGGTCCGAACCAGTAGCATTTCACCCCTAGAATGAACATGAGTAATTGGTATTAGGATACTGAATAGGAAAATGCATTGCAAGCCTCATTGGCTTGCTGTTAACAGGTGCCTCAAGACATGCTAGAAGCTTTCTGTGTTAAGAAAAGCCCATGACTGAGGATTCCATCTTTCAGAGGTCAGTAAAATGAGGACCCAGATTGTTGGGGACAATATGCTGACTCTGTAAATCGCTTAGAGAGGGCTGTAAAGCACTATGAAGCAGTATATAAGTCTAAGTGCTATTGCTATTTCATCTTATGGTTCCAGCTAGATATAGCTTAAGATCAACTAGTTGTTGATTCAGAGCCAGTGATATCCTGTCATGTAAACAATGGCATGTCTGTGTTACATACTGATTTGAAAACAACGTTTAACTAAATCTTTTCAGTAGCTCTTTTTCGTGGTCAATTTGTTATGTCCACCTCTCATCAAACCATTTAAGTTCATAATTATGATTTCAAAGTGCTTTTCTCCTTTTCCTTATGTTGGAAGAAAAACCAAGTCTAATTCCAAGCTGGGAGAAAAACGCTGGAAATAAAATGGGAGCCAACTACGAGGAAAGAAGATCTCTGTTTATTTGGTTTCCAGAAACTTCAGTGACAGCAGCATGTTTCTGGGGTGGCTGACAAAATGGCTGAGTGGATTTTTATAGGGTTTTGGGGTTTGGTGATGGAGATGGAGATGCTCCAGGAGGGTCTGCAACATAGGGAGCTCGTGTCTTTTGCTATTCTGATGGTGGTGGGTAAATCCTATTATGTCCTAAAGGTCATGTCTTGTCCTTAGAATTAGGGTAGGGGAATGTAAATTTTTAATCCCATCAGCTCCAGCCTTCTGTGGGAGCTGTGGCTGAAGGCGTTTTGTTTATGAATAGATTGGCCCAGTTTTTCTTAATAGGTACAAAATATCCATCTCTAAAAGGGATGCGGTGGCTCAGTGACTAAGACGCTGAGCTTGTTGATCGAAAGGTCGGCAGTTCAGTGGTTCGAATCCCTAGTGCCGCATAACCGGATGAGCTCCCATTATTTATCTCAGCTTCTGCCAATCTAGCCGTTCGAAAGCACATAAAAAATGCAAGTAGAAAAATAGGGACCACCTTTGGTGGGAAGGTAACAGCATTCCGTGCACCTTTGGCGTTTAGTCATGCCGGCCACATGACCACAGAGACGTTTTCGGACAGCGCTGGCTCTTCGGCTTTGAAATGGAGATGAGCACCACCCCCTAGAGACAAGAACTACTAGCACATATGTGCGAGGGGAACCTTTACCTTTACCTTTATCCATCTCTAAAGACTTGAGGCTTCTGCTTGAAGCTACAGCAGGAAGACTGGGGCTGCTTTCTGCCTTCGTTAAGATTTTTCTCCCTTTCTCCTTTGGGAAATATAATATTCTGCCTCTTTTAATATTCCCCAAAATATTTCATTGCCTAGGAGTGGGGGAGAGGGGCTTCCCATACTTGCATTGCTGGTCCAGTGGCATTAACTCTTTCAGCAGCTGAGAACCTCAGATCAAAAGGGATAGAAGGATGGAGATAGAGTTAATATTTACTTTGCATTATTTCCACCATCATTCATCTGCCCTACTTGTCTGCCTCAAGACTGCCATTTTCAGGCCTTTTTCCTAGGCACACAGAAAGAGCCTTTTGATCCTCCTCAAAGTAGCTAATAAGGTGCTAAGCTACCCCCAGTCCATTCATGTATTTTCTTAAATAAATAAACCTTAAACCTTAAAACCTAACTTAAATAAACCTTCTTCTGCTTAAAGTGACAAACCTGCTTCATTAATCCTTGCTCAAAATAGACTTTCACTCTCACAAATCCCCATGTTGTAATCTTATCTTTCCTTCCTGGATTGCCAGTTCCTGGGTGAAGCATCTAGAAAAATCACAGTTCATGTTATCAACAGGTCTTCTTTATGTTGTCTCTAAGGCACTAATGTTTTGCATGCCACAAAGCAAATTTGCTTGTTTGAGGGACGTGAATTCACACAGGACACAATACCTTATTTCCAATGGTGAAATCCAAATTGTTTTATTATTGGTTCTGTGGGCATGGTGTGGCTTGGTGGACATGGCTTGGTGGGCATGGCAGGGGAAGGATACTGCAAAATCTCCATTCCCACCCCACTCCAGGGGAAGGATATTGCAAAATCTCCATTCCCTCCCCACTCTGGGGCAGCCAGGGGTGGTATTTATTGGTTCTCTGAACTACTCAAAATTTCCGCTATTGGTTCTCCAGAACCTGTCAGAAGCTGCTGGATTTCACCCCCTGCTTATTCCTCATCTATTTCTAAATTACATGGTTTGAGATTTGCCTGCTTGCCTTGTTAGATACAGAATGCCAAGTAATTAGAACTCTACCTGCTGTTGTGATGGACTTCTCCTATTCCAACCTTCTTTGAACATTTTTCTATAACTTTATTATTTTTGAAAAAATATTAAGCAGAAAAAAAATTGAAAAAAGAAAAAGCTCAGGAAAGAAAATGAGAAGGGAGGGAGGGAGGGAGGGAGGAAGGAAGGAAGGAGTAAAAATACATCAAACTCTTATTCTAAAGTTAACATTTGTCTACATTATTTCTATAATCCCATATAATTTTAATCATCCAATCCCCAAATCAACTCTTCATTTAATTTCTTGCCAAAAGTCCAAAAATGTTTTCCAAGTAGAAATAAAAGTTGTCAAAGTCTTTTCTGTCACGAAGGCTGTCGATTCCCATAGTGTTTTGTGGTTTGTAAGAAGAATAAAGTGCTTACTTTGATTAAGAAGGGTGGGCCTTAGGCCAAGCCTTTCTCTTGGCCCACTGACTAGAAGAGACCTCATCATCTTCTATAAAGAGGGTCCTCTCTGAAGCTCTTTCCCGTTTTACCTAAAATAACAGCCGTCTGGCACAAAACTTTACAGTGTTCATGAATGTCAGGCTGTGAGCAATTCTAGATGGATGGAGAATTGTTTCTTCATCTCCTGGAATCTGATCAGCATTAAGAATCTTTAACTCTGCAGCCGTAAATTTAAGACACAAAGGTAACATTTATCTTGAGTCAAGTTTTCTTGGCAACAATATGGAAGCTAGTGATCTTTCATATGGCCCACTCAATTTCAAAGTCCAGTTTTTGTTCTTATGACTTATGCTATTTTGCAAAAATAGCTCCCAACTGCTATCATAATGTTAAAAAGCTGACTTAATTATTTCTAAAGCAATTCAAAGCTTCTATTTTACAAATGTCAATTATTTTACCCTTTTTAACAGCATATGCCTTATTTTAATGTTCACTGTTCTACAAAAATGCCTTAAAGCTTGCACATTCAAGAAATTATTTATATGGTTGAATGTTATTAAGCCTGTTTTTAAATATTTTAATAGTAATTTTATTTTAAAAACACAATTACAATGATAAAAACTAATACAAACAAAAAAAGAAAAAGAAAAATTAGAAAGTGCAGAAAAGAAAAAGAAAAAAAATAAGGATAAGGACACACACACACACACACACACACACACATAAAGAAAAGACTTGCACATTCATCACACAACAGGTATAAACAGTTTTAGTTACTTCTGTTAACATGCAACAAATTATCTCCCATATCCCATCTCTTTTCTATAAACAAATCTTTAAAACCTCTTCATTTCAGTCCTGGTCAGCAAAAATCTGTAAAGAGTTACCAAAGATAAGAACATATCTATTTTAACCTTGATCAAATAAATCAACTTTACACTCCTTCCTTTTATTTTTAACAATCTTGATCTTTAGTCCCTTCAACCAATGTCTTAGAATTTGATTTCTTTTCATTTTTCTTGTATTGCTTCTCACAAAATTCTTCAAAACCTTAAGAATATTCTTTTGTAAATCAAGCATATGAAAATTATCCAGAGTGTTTTCAGTTTCTTATTTGTATATCCCTTTTAATTATTAAGATTAAGTTTCCTTTTTATGTCCAGTGTATCATCTTTGGACTTCCGGAGAAGAAATTGCAAACTGAGAAAGCTCTACTTTTTTTATTGCAGCAAAATGAAGTGTAGTAAGTAGTAAGTAGAAAGCAAGTAAACTGGCTATTACTCTCCAGACAAAGAAGGCCTGGGATCACTCACAAGTAATGCTTAGGGAAAAATGCTTTAATGGAAAAATGCTTTTATGGAAAAATGCTTCTGTTTTTAATTCTGTTTTAAAAACTATGATAGGATAAGATTTTGAGGATTGTACAATAGAAGGAACCCAAAAGAACTGAAGATTACAATTAAAGAAAAAGAATACTTGACTTGCTAATATAAAATAATATACCAGTAAACATTATACAGTACAGCAGAATATTTTAACATTGGATATATTAATGAATATTTTGGAGTAATTGATCTAGAACTGAATTTTAAGAGGATTTGGCTCTAGACCGTGTTAGACTGTGAAACATTGTTCTTAAAGGTTGAAAGAGGAACAGGTTTTACTGGATAAGACTAATCTGAAAGTGGATTTAAAAATGACAGGCTACACGAATAATATGGGAAAAGAATGTTATGAAGTTGTTGAGGGTATGCAGACTTTAGAGAGTGACTACAGTACGTGAGTTTACTTTCAATGATCTGTTTAAAAAGAAATGAGAAGGAAGCCAATTGTTTCTGACTAAAACACTTCATAAATATAAGAGATACATATATTAACAGTGGGAGAAGGGATTTCCATACAAAATACTGCAGACATCCATTAGAATGAATAATTATCCAACGAGATGCTTACATTTCAATATAATATATATTTTCACCTTCAAACATCTAACATGTTCCAGAGATATATTATGGAGCCTGTCCATAATTTGTATTAAGAGTCTCGATATGTATTTTATGAAACATTGTTGCAAAGACTCAAAAACAATATAGATTAAAATGCTGCAAAGTGACTGAAATTTAACAGCAGATGTCACCTTACAGTCTCTACCATATAGCCATATTCTAGCTTTCTATACAAGTGTGTGGTTTTTAGAAAGGATATCCATTTAATTTTCTGTGTGTATATATGTTTGTGTGTGTCCAAGTATATTTTCCTGTCAGAATTATCAGTTTGATGGGCATGCTGAATTGAGATTATGGAAGGGATAATCTATCACAATGGAAGTTCCCAATTGGAACCAATGAGTGGTGCAGAGCCATGTGAGATGCCTGGAGAAAGGTCTTGTTCAGTTAGCTGGGAACAGGTCAATTCAGTTGCACCTGAGGAAATGGACAGGAACCTCAATGCAACAGTGCAACCACCTTTCAATTAGACCCTTGTGTCCCCCCACCCCACCCCAGTTGGTGAAAGCCTCCAGAATGGTGACTAGCAGGTGAGCGAAGGCAATGATAAATTCTTCACTGCAGGAGGGGATGTTCCCAGGGTCTTTTAAGGAGGCCTTGGTTCAGCCCTACCTGTCTGGACAATTTTTTTCCAGTTTCCCATCTTCTCCTTTTAGGGTAGGTGGTAGAAAAGGGTAGGGTAGGTGGTTGTTTGGCAGTTTCAGGGGGTCCTGAATGAAACAGATTATCTAGACACCTTTCAGTCAAAATTCAGGCCGGTATGGGACAGAAACAGCCATGGTATCCTTTTGAGCCAGATATGGGGCCTGACAGCATATCTTGGAGCGGGTTGGCTCCAGCGGTGAAATCCAGCTGGATCTATCTGGTTCGCACGAGTTGATAGGGCCAGCGATGGGAGGCTCTGTCCACTTGCCCACCTGCCGGGATGTCATTATGTCCCATTTTTGACCCTCTGCACATCCGCAGAAGAGGCGTGCGTGCTCACATTTCTGATCCGATAGCAAAGGTAAGTACTTTCCACCACTGGTTGGCTCCTTTCCAGCCTGGTGTTAATAGAGTGAGAACTCAGCCCACACCTGCTCCTTTTTGGCATATCACAAGGGTTGGTGTTTTCCAGTGGTGGGATTCTGCCGGTTCTAGGAGGTTCGGCTGAACCGATTGTTAAATTGCTGGCTCGCCCCACCCCACGCCTTGCCAATAAATAATGGTGGGCGAGGGGCAGGTGAGCCAGCAATTTAACAAACGGTTCGGTGGTTTTTTTGTAATTTTATTGGCCCACTGAGGCCCCCCCCCGGCATTATTCTTACCTTTAATTTGGCCCCACCCCCAATCTATTGCTGCTTCCTGAGTCCCAGCTGATTGGCTAGAGGGGAAAAAACTATTTAAACACTTGCCGCGGTGCTTCAAATGGAGCTCTACAGCTGATCAGTGTTAAAAGAAAACAAATGAGTAGACCAGTGGTTCCCAAAGTGGGCAGTACCGCCCCCTAGGGGGGCAGTGGGATGCCTTAGGGGGGCGGTAAGAGGCAAGGGAGTGGCAGGGGGTGCTAAGTGGCAAGGAGGGTGGCCCCCACCCTTTGGCCTGTGCAGTTACCTACCTTGCAAGCAAACACCAAGAAAAAACAACTCCTTTCAGCTTCAGCATAGGCTAATTAGCCCGTTGATTAGAGCGGCCTCCTGACTCTCAGCTGATTTGCTCTCAGCTGTTTTGTGCAGGGCTCCGCTGCTTGCTGCAAAGAACTAAATTGCTGGAGCAGATTTTTTTTTCTCCTTCTGCAAATCAAGCTGAAAACAAAACTGAAAGTAAAGCAGGCTGTTGGCTTTGCTATTTGCTGCAATATTGGAAAATTAGGCAGAGGCAGATTTCTTTTCTTTTTCCTCACCAAAAAAGGTAGGTGTGAACAATGGGAAATTTAGGGCAAAAGAGGAGAGTTCAAGATTTTAAAACACAAAAGAAAAAAAGCTCTATTTAACTAGGGAATTGTAATAACTGAGATACTACTCATTGTATATTGTGTTGAAAGCAGAAATGGTTAAGTTGTGGTTTGAAGGAATATATGGGGGAAATTATTTGGTTTATTATTATTGGTAAATATAATTAATTGATTTGTAAGAAATTGCATTGCATGGAAATAATTGGAATATTCATGTTCATATTGATTAATATACATAGTTATATAACTAATTGATTTATATTAAAATCTTGAATTTGTATTGAACAACTGTAATATTACATAATTAACCAATGTGAGGATGGATATAAAAATAGATGACAATGGGAAGGGGTATAATATAGAATAGAAGGGAAAAATTGAATTTGATTAAATTAGAGATGAGGATGAAGGGTAATATTGGTTTTTTAAAAAAATAGATGAGGAATAAATATGGCAAAAAGGAAATATAGAAATGGTAAATTTAATTGAAATGACTAAACACTATTTAAATTTGTGAACCGGCCAAATACTCTGTTCAAAGAAAATATATTGTATGTTTTTATGTGTGTTTCTTATTATTGCTATTTATTCATATTTGTTCTCTTTAAAGTTTAGCAATTCATTCTTTATCTTAATATCTTTATATTTGTTTGGGGTTGCCTTTCTTCCATTTCGTCTTTTTTATTGTACAGCAATCTTTCTCCTCAAACCTACCACCTCTCTCTTTTCTTTCCTTCTTACTTTCTCTCCCCCACCCGCTTCTTCTCCTCCCTACTTCCTCTTCCTTTCTCTTTCTCTCCTCTTTTCCTCCCTCTCTTACCCTCACTCCTACTCTAATTTCCCTTCCCTTCCTTCCTCCCTTCTCTTCCTTCTCTCTCTCTCCTTCCTCCTTCCATCTCTCTTCTCCTTCCTTCATCTTTCTCTATTGCTGTATTCATTTTCAATTTTATATTTTCCACTATGGAGTCCCTGGTCTTTCTTTCATTTATCAAGTATATTTCTCAAAATTTTCCCTCATCTTTTTAATTATTAGCAGTATATTTCATCTTATTCCATTTTTTCTATTGAACCCATTGTAATCATCTTTATCTTTTTTTCAATTATTTCCTTTTCAATATTATCTCCTTGTTTCTCTTGCTTCTCATTCATCTTTTCTCTTTCCTTTTTTTTTTGCAAGCTAACCAATTCTCTGCTTCTTTATTTCCCTTAAATGCCTCCCTTACTTTTTGAAACATCTCCCTTAGTGTCTCATATTCATCTTCTCAATTCTCCATATTTTCAATTTTAAAAAGGTTAGGATTTTTAAGCTTACTCTTTTTATTTACATATGGGGGGGTGCTTTTCAAGGAGCCATAGGGGAGGAGCCTGAGAGCAGAGTCATTCTGACAATGTCTTTTAAAATTGCTTGGAAGACCCATTTTTTCCCTAACAATAATGATTTATATACTTTGGAATAAAACATATACCTGGAAAAAGTACTTGCAAAACTTGGACAGAAAGAAAAGAAAGGCAGGACTGGACTCATTATCAATAGCTAGTTAGTCCATTGTTATCAGTGACTCCCACTGATTCTAAACTCATTTTAAGACTGGGATTGGTGACTACTAAAATTTAAGTATTCAACATTGGTCTCAGAAATCTTTGATTTGAACTATCAAATCTTTGATTTGAACTATGGCAAGAAAAATCATAAAATGGGGCAAAACTCATTTAACCATAATAATTTCTAGATATTTTAAGTGAAAAGAATTCAAGTGTTGAGAATGACCCATTATTTTGTTTCTTTTTCCACACTAGGTACCACTATTTGATTTCTTTTCATTTTATTCAAATAACAACAGAAAACTCAATACAGTTCAGTACGAATTGGCTTTCCAGTCCTTCCTTGATGCACTTTTCCACATTGGTTATCTAGTTTAAATATGAAAGAAAAATCAATGATACATTTTTCAGACCTTTGGAGGATCACACTGTCAATTGTTCACACTGCTCAAGCAAAACTAACAGGTGTGAATTAAGTTTTAGCTAAAAAATGGAGGTTTAATTCCAGAAGTCCATTCTTTAAACTTGGACTTCTGGAATTAAAAGGCTCTGGATTAAATGGTACTCCAAACAAAAGATGGAGAATAGTATCTTGCTTTTAGACATGATAATAGCTGTCTAGAAAGGTGAGTTATGAACTATTTTTATGTCATCAGAAATTTAATTTATTACCAGTTAAAAATGCAAAGACAAGGAGTACAAGGAGCAAATAAAAGACCTTCATGTTGGGGTTGGTTCTGGACCAAATCTTACTTGTGGGACAGAAACCAGCTCTCAGCCCTCCTTGTGACTTCTTGAAAAGCATCCCCCACACACGCTCCGCTGCCTTAGGAGGCAGGGGAGTGCTGCAGGTTGATCCCAAGGGGGTCTGGGGCTACTAGTTAAAAGCCTGGTGGACCAGTACCTCTGCTAAATTCTAAAGATTGCCACATGACCATCAAGCCACTTCCACAAAATAAGCCATGCCCACAGAACCGGTAGTAAAAATTTTTAGAACCCACCCCTGACTGGCTGCCCAGGCTGCAGCCGAAGCTCTGCATCATAATGGGCTCCAGAAGGAGGAGGGGCGCTGTCTGCCCCATTGCAAAGCTCAGAAAGAGCAACAAGAGCAGGCTGCAGGCACAGCTGGGTGGGCGCACTCTCAGTGGGGAGCAGACTTAAGGTGCCACCTCCAAACTGAGGGGCGACCCGATGGTGCAGTAGGTTCGCTGCTGCCGCTGCCCAGATGAGAGAGGAGAAAGAGATGGAGAGAAAGAGAAATGAAGGAGAGAAATGGGGGCGGGGAGAAAGAGAAATGAAGGAGAGAGGGGGAAGAGATAAAGGGGAGAAAGGGGATGGAGAAAGAGATGGAGAGAAAGAGAAATGAAGGATAGAAAGGGGGGAGAAAGAGAGATGAAGGAGAGAAAGGGGGGAGAAAGAGAGATGAAGGAGACAAAGAAAGATGAGAGAGATGAGACACCCAGAGATACCTGTTTAAAGAAAATACTGGGAGCCACAAAACCTGGGTGGGAGTAAGTGATATGGAGTTGGCAATGCCCACCCAGGTATAAGGTTGTGTTTAAGTGTTTACATGTGTTTAAGGTTGAGTATTTAAGGTAGCAGGCATCCAATTGCTTCACCCTGCAGCCAGCCCTGTAGGCCTGTGCCCTTGCCCACCTGGGCAGCAGCAGCCTACCTACCCTGGTTGTATCACCTTGCCCTGCAGCTGGCCCTAACACCTGTCTTGGACTGCCTCCGACTGCTCCAGCAGGTCATTTTTATTTAATTAATTTAATTAAGAATGCTGCAATGGGCATAAATGATGACCAGTCAAAAGTACGAGGACCTGTCAGAAATCACATTTTTCAGCCCTCCGAATAGTCTCTATGTGTATATGGACTAGTCAGAGGGCTGAAAAAGTTATTTTTGACCATCCTCGCACTTTTGACCAGTCCTTGAACTTACAACTGTCCTCACATTTTATGTTTTGCGCCCTATCTTGTCACCGTGATGAAGAGAAGTAGTGGTGAAGTGAGTGACACGGTTGTTAAAAATGCTGCAATGGGTATAAATGTGAGGATGGTCATAAGTGCGAGGACCGATCAAAAGTGCGAGGACGTCAGAAATGCCTTTTTTCAGCCCTCTGAGTAGTCCCTATGCACATAGCCACGCCCACCCGGTCACATGACCAGCTAGCCATGCCTACCCAGTCACATGACCAGCTAACCACACCTACCCAGTCACATGACCACCAAGCCACATCCCCAACTAAGCCACGCCCACAGAACTGGTTGTTTAAAAAATTGAATCCCACCACTGGTGTTTTTTCTATTCCTTTATAACATCTACATGAAACCATTGGGTAAGATCATCTATCACGATGACATGAGGTACCTTCAATATGCTAATGATACTCAATTTTATATCTCCATTCCTGGTGACCTAAGTGATATTATCACTGCCCTTTCACAGTGTCTGGAAGCTGGGGGACTGGAAGAGGGACAATAATCTTTGGTTGAACCTTGGCAAGACTGAATGGATTCAGATGCATGGAGCTTCAAGATCCGGGACTATGACATCCATTAGTTCTGGATGGGGTGATGCTACTCTGGACAGACCTGATCCACAAACCTGGGGTTCTCCTGAACAACTCCTGCTCAAAGACCAAGTATCAGTCATGGCTAGAAGAGCCTTTGGGTTATGGACCATTTGCAGCCTTACTTGGATCACTTATTGTGCACTCACTTATTGAAGTCCTGGTCATTTCATGTCTAGACTTCTGCATTGTGCTTTACATGGGGATTACCCTGCCCAGTGTAATAAAGATCAAGGCAATTGCAAGTACTTATCTTTTTTCTAGTAAGTTCTCTTCATATAATGTTGCTACTAAGTCTGTTCTTCTCAGTGAAACACAAGAGTTCTATCTATATGGTACAGTTATGGCTGGTAGAAAAGTACTGACCATTTTAACTGCAGTTGATAATTTTTTAAAATTGGTGTTCCATCTTTGCTTTATTTTTAAACATGAATGCTTTAACAAGCCTACCAGTTATAACAGCATAGCCAGGTCAAGTTAAAGCAGAACAGTAATAGGTTTCCATGGTATGATAAGATATGACTTTCAAGAAGAACCTTAGGAATCGCTTGGAAGTGCTGAACCCCATGATATGGAACCAGAGGAAAAGTGAAATGAAGACAAAAGAATGTGAAAACAGACTGCCAGAACTTAGAAAACAAAGGAAAGCAACTGGACATAAGAACAAATGATAGAAATTGCCAAGAAGAAAAGAAAAGAAAAGCCAAAGCTGAAAGAGATAAAGATTTCAGAAAGGAGTTTAACAAAAGATTTTCAAAGCACCGTCAGAAGAGACAAGAAGCAATAACATTGGTAAAGACATCAAGGGTGGAAACAGAAAAACAAAGAAAGTCTTACAAAAGATTTCCAAACTCGGAAGATGATTCTAATCTTGAACTAGTAAATAAAAACTGATTCCAAAATGATCAAACAGAATTGGAGAGAATATACTAAAGTTCTGCGTAGTAGAGATGTCAACACCCAAGATACCTTAGAAGATATTCCCGATTTACAAGGCTCTCTAGTACTAAAATATGAAGGTAGAACAGCACTCTGGTCATGATCAAATTGGAAAGAGAGGATAGAATATTTTGAGAAATATGACAAGCAACAGAAGAATCTCTGAAGTTGTAACCAAACTATGAAAGGAAGTCTGGAAAATGACCCAGTAGCCTAACAGGCTGGAAATGGTTACAGGCTACACAGTACCAATGCCAAA
Source organism: Masticophis lateralis (assembly GCA_030761175.1). Classification (NCBI taxonomy): domain Eukaryota; kingdom Metazoa; phylum Chordata; class Lepidosauria; order Squamata; family Colubridae; genus Masticophis; species Masticophis lateralis. Next base: position 258,071,388 of record JAUDYJ010000001.1, on the reverse strand, counting down.
GAAGAGAGACTTAACAGAGTATGCAAATTATTATATAACATCCTTAATTTCACATGCTAGGAAAATAATTCTTAGGAACATCCAACACAAACTGGAGCCTTACACGGAAAGAGAGATGTCAGATTTTCAAGTTGGATTTAGAAATACCTGAGGAACAAGACATATTATTAATGAGGAATGTTAAATAATTGGGAAAGCTAAAGTCTCAGAATCATGATTGACAGTTTGCTCCCCTCTCTTCCAAAAGGTCATTTGATAGTGTTTGGTTAAAAACAAGGTATCCTGTGTATTAGTCTCATAGCAAAACCAATTTATTTCACATGAGAATCTTGTGGTTTGATGAGTTGAGTCACTACTAATTTCAATGTGAGACATTATCCACACTAAAAAATGTTCGGAAAACAAAATTCACTTGAAAGAAAGAAAAAGAAAACTTCATTCTTCAGTAAGTATTCAACAAAAAGAATAAAACAAATCCTTTAAAAATTAAGATATTCAAGTAACTCATATAAAGGAAGAGACTTAGGATAGCCACTCCCTGGAATCTTCCAGGATATATTGGTTAGGGTGAGTGTAGAATCTGACAAGATTGTGTCTATTGTGTTGTAGGCAATTAAATAATTAAATTCTGTCTAAATTGCTCTTTATCATTCTTGGGTTTAACCTGGCAGAACACTTCTAGGTATGTTTGCATAATTCCCCTGCAATTTTGTACCTTTTGTTCTAAAGAAGGAATGTTTTAACTAATATTTTATTTCTATAATTCCAATTCCCTCAGTAACTCAACTTGTAGTACAACTGATGTACTAAAAACAAAGTTACTAAGTATATAGAAAATTATTTTAAAACAAGATGTTGACTTGTGCACCAAATCTGCCTCCCAAGAAAAGCATTTTGAAAATGAGGCTCCACTTTTTGAGAAGCACCTCTCCCCTATAATCATTCCACCTCATTTCACTTGATGGAGGCACCAAGAGGAAATGGTCCCCTAGTTAGTATATATAGTTAGTATATAAATGTTCTCTGTCAGAGAATGAACATATTTTATTCCACTTTCTTCTGTCTTCTGTCGTGGAATTCAAAGTGATATCCAAATTTGCCACCAATAAACAGAATGAAAGCTGCAAGGATTAATATTAGAAAGGACATGAAGTGCATGAAGTTCTATGCACCCTTCTTTATGGAAGCTCAATAGGCTACCTTCAGCTTCCAAATTAAAGGAAGAATATAAATCTGATAAAAGTTCTTCCTGAGGAACTGTGGATTAAATCAATGCAAGGAGCTAAAAGATCTAGGGCACCAACCAGTGGTGGTATGCAGCTGGTTCTATCCAGTTTGAGCGAACTGGTAGTGGCAGTTGTGGGAGGCTTCACCCACCCACCCCAATATCATCACTTCCCATTTTTGATGCTCTGCACATGCATGGAAGGTTCTGAACATGCGTGGAAGTGGTGCACATGCTCGCATTTGCGAACCGGGAGCGAAGGTAAGTGAATACCACCACTGGCACCAGCACTTTCATTTATGGAAATGCTGCATCACTATTGAATGATTTGAGGACCACCATATAAGAGTCAACAACGTGTTGCATATACAGCAAGTGCCATAGGACCACATACTAAATATATTTTAATTTAAGTCCACATCTTTTAAGATTTTGCTAGTGCCCTACAATCAATGTGAGATTTAGGACATGACCACCAGAATATGACATTATTTCAATACAATTCAGGGTGTTTATTTTAAATTCAACTAAAAATCATTTCTCAGCCTGAGTCATTTCATTCTTTGATTCCCGCTGAAAGATGATTTTATGTACATTATCCCGAGCTCTTTAAGAAGGAAGTCAGGAATAGAAAAGTAACATAAATACAATCGTTATGTAAAGTAAAGCATTAGAGGCTTTGCACGTGGCTATTCTCTTCTATCTTTGGGTCCTTCTTAGTTCTGCCTCTTGCACTCTCTGACTTGCAAACAGAAAGATGGAAAAGAGTGGAAATCATGTAATCACACTTTTTTGAACTCTCCCTTTAGAAAGCTGTGTTTGCATTCAAGTACATTGTGAGTCTACCAGCCCCTTGAGACTTCCTGGCTGGACATGCAGAGGTTAGGAGGAGCAAAGCACAGGATGTGCGGGACCCATGGCTGGAGGGAATGGGCTGGGAGCCAGGATACATCCTTGGTGCACTTTAGTCCTTTTTTGCTCATTAAGAGCACCTGAAAAGGCTTTCTCCAGATTAGGATATATCTATTCTCCTTATTTATTAGAGAAAGACTTTTATGGTATTTTGATAATGTTCCCGCTTAAGAACCTAGCTATACAGTAACTGAGCGCAGCGATGAAATTTCATGAATACACAAGAGTGCTATTAAAATCAATAATTAACCATTGTGGTGTGCATTCTTAGAACACTTGATTTCAGTAAAAGCTAGTATGTGTCAGTAACAATGAATATACTTTCAGGAAAGAAATATTAATCCATCTAACTGCTTTCCCATCAGATAAGAGAGGCAACACCAAAACATGATACTTATTTCAGTGATTCGATTGAGCTGAATCCTCATTTATTGGGAAAGCTACATTCTTTTTTTAAAGCTTTCTTTTGTCTAAAATGCCCCTAGAGTCAACCATTCAATGCTGGAAGCTTTCTTATTTTGTGTACTACCGGAGCTGGGTTCAACAAAGCATGGCATAAACACTGTGTTGCATGTTGCTTCCAAATGCTTCCAGTGTGTAATTAAAATTACATTTTAATTCATTGAAATCTATTTCCTAAATAGTGTGGAGGTGGGAGGGCAGGGTAGGCAAGATACGTAGATACTTGATTTCTTTGTGTCCTCAGTTAGGGATTAAGAAATTGGGAGATGAGATCATCTCTTGCATCTCAAATTTTCTGCCTCTGTTACATATGCTTACTATGCAGGAATACCCTGATGGCCACACTTTTCTCATGAACCGTCATTTGGGAATGGGCACTCCCTATCTCCAATGTGGCCTTCAGATAGCCTTCTGAAGCTCAACCTCATTTCTTCTCAGCTCAGAAACAATGCCAGCAGCTACATATCCTTTCCTTCCTGAACGTTGATTACCACTGAGCAATATTTGGTGGCCAAAGCCCACATTTAATTTGGGAGGCCAAGAGTCAAAAAGTGGCTGTGGTCAGAACAAGTTTAAAAGAAATTTGGGTGTTTTTCTTAACATCCTTGTATTATGTCTATTTTCATGTGTTTTCCACATCAACACAGTAACAAAAAGTTACTGTCAGTCAGAAAGGGCACTCCAAGGGGCTTGCAAAGAAGATTCAGATGAAGCTATCACATTGCCTATGAAGACAGACGCTGTAAAAGAAACTAATGAAAAATGTAAGCGGTTTTTTTAAAAAAAAAAGTGGCCAGAAGTGCAAGGAATCAGCTCAGCCACTAGACTTGCTATTTGACATGAGTTCCTAGAAGCTCTTTGTTTCCAAACCTTCTGGATGGCCATACTAACCATGATATAGAGGCCTTCAGAAGTAGTTGATTATACATATATTCACATGCAGTCAGCCACTAACCAACCATATAGATAGATAGATAGACAAGTTACAAGGGCAGCAGTTCAGAGTAGAGTCAAAGATGAGAACAGAAACAGTGAATAGGACACTACACTACTGTATGTCCACAGTACTAGGAACCAATCCAAATTATGATCAGACACAATCAAAATAATTGCCAACCTCTTTTTTGAGATAAACATATGGCAACTGAGTTAACAGCTTAACTTTCTCTGTCATATAATATATGTGGGTCTATGCATAATTTTGTATTTATTTATTTATTTTGTCATGGTTATGTAGTGTATATTGAAGGTGGTGACCCTTTGAGAGCTGTATGCAATGAAATTTCATTTTTAATGTATGCCAATTAGTGTACATACAAAGTGACAAAGCTATTCTATTCTATTCTATTCTATTCTATTCTATTCTATTCTATTCTATTCTATTCTATTCTATTCTATTCTATTCTATTCCATTCCATTCCATTCCATTCCATTCCATTCCATTCCATTCTATTCTATTCTTCTGTTTGGTTCATTTTTAAAGTTTACTATCCATTTTCAGACCACTCTGTTAATTGCAGTGGTCTTTAACAATTTCCATTACCATCTTTGGTGCATCTTGTTCCTTGCTGCTCTTCTTCTTATCAAAAGGATGAACCCTACTGACGACTTCTATTTCCTCTGCTCCCCTGTATAATAATTCTGCCGTAAACATTCATAATCCACAGTTATGGAAAGTGGCCAGTTGAGGACAAGTGGAATGGAATTCAAGCCATGCCTGGAATTCTAATTTGAGACAGCTCTAGAGAAGAACTTAACAACTCTTTGCTGGTCCTCTTGGGTCTGAGGTTTGACAGGAAATGAGTTTGAAAGGTTCAGAGGCAGGTCACAGAACTCGCATCACTGCCAGTTGCTCTGATGACCCCAACAGTATGTTTTGAGAAACCTAATACACATGCTTATTATTAAAGCTCTTTTTTCTTGAAAAAGGCACGTCAAAAACTGGGTTCCACTGGAGACATGGCTAGCCTACTGCATCCTTCCTCCCCCACATTCTTCTCAAGTGAAACCTATCATCCGACCTAAGACTATAATGATGCAAACAATGCTGTGTTGTAACTAGGGGACAAATGCAAAATAATTATTTGTTTACAGGAACTTTCCAGAATTGCTTCTTTTGCGACATTTGTTGTGATTAACAGTCACCCTCAAATCCAGGAACAAACAAAGAGCTGGAAATTCCTGAGATCTGAATCCTGTGGAGCACAATCAGATGAAAATAGTTCTTAGAACACAACTACTAAAACATGGAAAACTGACCTGACTAAATGCATCTACACTGAAGTTTACTATTCCAAAAAGCCAAATATAAATGGATGCTAGTAATATATTGTAAAGCAGTGAAAACCTGAAGGCTTTCTTGTCCTTTCAGATCTGCAGAAAACCTTCTATTAAGTCATTCCTTTGCTGTGAAGAAAATGAAAAAAAAAAAAAATACCCCAGGGATTCCTTTAACAGTTTCCACCTCAGCATTCATGGAGTAAATAAGTGAGGCTAAACTTATCCATCCCCAGCAGAGCACTAAGCACTTGCATAACTGAAGTCAGATAGGGACCATTACAACATAGCAACATTCTCACTTCCTGTGGGTGAATTACAGATAGACCTGCTATTATAAAGTCACAAGAAAGAGGATTCTCTTTGAGATAGAGTGGTTTATGTGCCTTAGTATATGAAGATGGATATCAATTAATTTTATAAGAGAGGTGCCTTATTCATTAAATTATTCATTAGTTATTCCTTTTATTATTTGGTCTTTTTTTAGCAAATGTGTCATTCTTTTGTGTGGGTGTGTCTGTATACGTATATCCATATGAGAGTGTGTGTGTGTGTATCTATCTATCTATCTATCTATCTATCTATCTATCTATCTATCTATCTATACTGTATCTATCATCTACCATCTACATATATCCATAACCATATGGTTCAGTAGTAGTAACTGTGAGAGGGATCTTAGAAAAATTAAATAAAATTGAATTATATTAAAATGTTGGCTAAGACAAGTCACAAAAAATCAAGAATGAAAGAAGAAAAACTGATACATAGAAGTCAGCTTGACAGCCATTTTTGCAGAGTGCAATATTTTATTTTATTTTATTTTATTTTATTTTATTTTATTTTATTTTATTTTATTTTATTTTATTTTATTTTATTTTATTTTATTTTATTTCTATACTGCCCTTCTCCCGAAGGACTCGGGGTGGTGTACAGCCAATTAAAAACACAAAATATACAAACATCATAATTTTTTAAAAAATATTAAAATTATTAAACAATTTCGGCCAGAATTAAAACCCAAAGATTAAAACTCCAAATTTAAAAATCATTTACATAGACACCCCCGCCTGTTGGAACAGTAGGGTCTTGAGGGCACAGTGAAAAACACAGAGGTTGGAGATCTTGCGTATTTCCGGGGGCAGTTTGTTCCAAAGGGCAGGAGCTCCCACAGAGAAGGCTCTCCCCCTGGGTGTCGCCAGCCAACATAATTTGGCCGATGGTACCCTGAGGAGTCCCTCTCTGTGGGAGCGAACTGGCCAGTGGGAGGCTATCGGTGGCAGAAGGCGGTCTCGTAGGTACCCAGGTCCTAAGCCATGGAGCGCTTTAAAGGTGGTCACCAACACCTTGAATCGCACCCAAAAGACCACTGGGAGCCAGTGCAGCTCGCACAGGAGAGGTGTTGGGCCCATAATCACCCACACGGCCGTGTTCTGGACCAGTTGGAGCCTCCAAGTGCTCCTCAAGGGAGCCCCATGTAGAGAGCATTACAGTAGTCCAGTCAGAAGGTGACAAGGGTGTGAGTGACCATGCGCAAGGCGTCCCGGTCCAGAAAGGGATGCAACTGGCAGATCAGACGAACCTGATAAAAAGCCCCCCTGGCCACAGCCATCATATGCTCTTCTAAAGACAGCCATGCATCCAGGAGGACACCCAGATTGCGAGCCCTCTCTGTGGGGGCCAAGGATTCACCCCCAATAGTCAGTGATGGCACCAGCTGACTATACCGGGATACCGGAAGCCACAGCCACTCAGTCTTGGAAGGGTTGAGTCTGAGCCTATTTCTCCCCATCCAGACCCGTATGGCCTCCAGGCAGCAGGACATCATGTCAAGGGCATCATTGGGTGGTCTGGTGTGGAGATGTACAGCTGAGTGTCATCAGCATATTGATGGATTCTCACCCCAAAACCACGGATGATATCATCCAGCAGCTTCACATAAATGTTGAACAGAAGGGGCGAGAGGACCGACCCTTGCAGCACCCCCCAAGCGAGGCGCCTCAAGGTTGACCTCTGCCCCCCGCCAACACAAACTGCGAATGGTCGGAGAGGAAGGAGGAGAACCACTGCAGCATGGTGCCCCCTATTCTTAGCCCCCTCAACCACTGCAGCATGATACCATGGTTGATGGTATCAAAAGCCGCTAAAAGATCTAATAGGACCAGGACAGAGGAACAACTCCTGTCCTGAGCCCTCCAGAGATCATCAACCAATGCGACCAATGCTGTTTCCGTGCTATATCCCTGCCTGAAGTCCAACTGGTATGCATCCAGATAGACAGCTTCATCCAGGTACCAGGGGAGCTGTCATGCCACCACACTCTCAACAACCTTCGCCACAAAATGAAGGTTGGAGACCAGACGGTAATTTACAGCTGGGTCCAGGGATGGCTTCTTGAGGAGGGACCTCACCACCACCTCTTTCAAGGCAACGGGAAAGGCACCCTCACTCAAAGAAGCATTTATATTTAAAAAGGGGAGTGAGATAATCCACACACATGGGCATTTCTAGTTTCTTAGAAAGGGAAAGGAAATGTAAAAACACTAGTTCCAAATCAGGAATTCATTCTTTTACATGAACTTGAGTGATCTTGAATCCAGCTACTTCTGTGGATGACCCTTCAGAAAATGGAGAAGAGGACAGAATCGTATTTTGTGGGTTTGTCTGTGGTGAGGTATAGTGCTTACGTTCCCTGTGTGACCATAGTAGGTGCATCTTTTTCTTAATGATAAAGGTATAAGTATTTTTCAGATAAAGCTATCACATATGAAGGAAAACAATGATTTTTTAAAAAATCTTGAATTCTGGGGAAAAAATGTGATATGAAAGATGATAGAGAACAGATGTCTGTTGCTCTTCTTAATAGAAGGTCCAGGCCCAGAACAATTCATGTCCTTTTATGACACCTAAAAAATCTGCTGGATGATATAATTAGTTAATGATAGAGCTAGTTGACTTTGGATGGGCATTTGCAGGACAGATAGATTATTAGAACACTTTAATATTAAACAGACAAAAATTTAGTTCGCATTTTTTTTCCTAAGAGCCATTGATTAGGAGTCACTGAAATTCCCTCGCAGATGTTTTTCAAATGTTGAATTCTTGCCTCCACAGCAAAGGGAATATAAAACATCATGTTTCAATATTGCAAGCCAATCTTAAATTATTCTTAAAATTCTCCTTTGGCATCATGTATGCCAAATCTAACACTTAATTCATTCTTATGAAATGCTGAGGTTGATCCATGCATTGGAACCAAGGAGTTTCTCTCACAGGTTTGGACAAGTATCTATATGTCTTTGTGGTGGTAAATAGAGAAATGTAGTCTTAATTGCAGAGCAGTCTTGGAAGTGATCTTCTGGAAAAATGTCTTGACCCTATTTGGGGCTGGGATACATTTTGGAATACATTCATGATTCACATCCAATAATGTATTCCAAAATGAAATACATTCAGTCTGATTGCATTCTAATCTGAGGGCAAGATTAGACTGAATTCAAGAAATATATATAAATAGTCAAATATCTAAACTTGCTGAATTGTCAAAATCTGGGAAAGATATTAATATCTTCTAATAGCAACATAACGCGTCATGTAAGAGAAATAGTTCCATGAAATATAGTCTGTTAGCCACATTTAATCAATGAAAGATATCAGCAAAGAGATACAAAGTGAACTAATTCAGCAAAAAGTTCCTATTTTTGTAGTTGAAAAAAAAATAAACTTAAAAACAAGTTTGATGTCTATGGTGGCCTGTTCTTTAAAGTTGGGAACACACATTACATATGAAGAACATAATCTAACCAAAAATTAATCTCACAACAAAATAACTAACCCCCAAAATAGCATCATACTAACACAATAAATTTCCTATGTTTTAAGCAGAGTTTCTTCATAAGAGAACACACTGCCCCAATCCCAGAAGAAATGGAAATAACTTAGACTACACTGTTTCTTCTTGCCAAAGCAGCAAATGAGCTAAACAAAAAAAATCCAAAGTATTTTAATTGATCCCGCCTGGCTCCCCAGGGTGTACTGATTTCTCAGCTTGTGGGCAACAGAACCAAGGAAGTTATCCCGTAGTGATCTGTCATCCCTCTGCTCAAAAAATGGAATGCACGAACCAAGGCTTGACTGACAAGCCATCTGACCACAAATGGAAAAGCTGACAAGACGTACCCTCCAAGTGCAGAGTGATGCAGACAAAGGTCAAAGAGCCTCATTTTACTGTAGACTAAATTAACAGCATTTCTCTTAATTTAATTAGCTGTTACTACACTTCAGTTGTGCACATTCCAATGAAGGCATAGTTAAAAGAACCAGCAATTCATTAAATTAAAGGGAGGCTTCAAACAAGGATTGAAATGTCCTTAATTAGCATCCCACCCACCCACCCACACGTAGACCACTGTAAGTGACTTAAATAGTCATAAACTATTCAAATTTCTCCTCTCTTTGCAATAGAATAAGGAGAAAGCTGATGTACGGTTGGAATTATACTATAATCTTATAAAGGAAAAGTTATGAAACAGGCAACAGCCTTTTAAATAATATATAAAAAATAAATATGAAAGGAAAACAGTATAAGAATAGGGGCATGCAAAAATATTTTAAATGTCAAGCACTTTCATATTCCAAACAGTTGTTTCAAGTTTGGGATGGGTTGTTCCAACTGTTGTGGTGATATTTCAGACTCACAAGAATCTTGTCTCAAACCTCTTCCAAAATAATCAGAACGATCCATGTCAAACTGAAAGCAAGTATTTTAAACTTAAAATGTTTTGTACCCCTTAGGTTAGGAGGCAAAAGGGCACCTGCATTCATCAAGCAGCGGACATGAAAGCTTAGACCCATCACGTTCACCAGGCATGTTTTCTTTACATTTCTGTTTTCAGCACGGCAGAAATTAATATGCCAGGAATTCATTGCAATCTCTCTTAAGGATACATTTTTCTCTGAACAGTGCATAACAGAATAACAGAGTTGGAAGGGACCTTGGAGGTCCCTTAGTCAAGCAGAAAACCATTTCAGACAAATGGTGGTCCTATCTTCTTAAAAATCTCCAGTGTTGGAGCACCCACAACTTCTTGTGTATCAGGACACAGCTCAGGACCCAAAGTACTGAGATCAGCCAGTATGCTAAGCCATAGTTTAATCAGTGCCCTCATTCACAAAATATTCTAAGCAAAGCCAAGCAAAGCACACATACTCTAGTACACAGGTGAGCAACTCTGTGGAGTGACCTGGAGCCTCCATCTGGATCTTGATTCCGAACAATTTTACTCAGCACCAATGTTATTATTTAAACCTGAGATTAGGTTTACATGGTTCTGGCAAAATGATGGTATTTCAGTAGTTGGGATGCTGATGCATACTTGATTTCGCTTTTCCTATTTCAAAAAAGCAATCTGTTTCTCTTCTGAATCCTTCAAACTGGTGGGGTATTGTTTACATTCAAGCTTGACACGATAATTTGATGTTCTCCAGCCCAGGTGTTATTTTAAATAGTTAATCATAATACTTTTATTATACTTTTTTTTTGTTACAGGATGTTTACATTTCATTTTTTCTCCTTTCACAGCTGTTGATGTTGTTTGTTTGTACTTAACCTGTCTTATTGTAGGCGTTTCAAAACAAGATGAAGATTAAAAAATTGAATAAAGATTAGAATGCAAAACAACAAAAGATACGGTTTCTGGAATTGGAAATCCTCTCATGAACCTTTTGTGGATGGAATTGTACAGATTCAGACCCTTCTGTCATTGTTTTCATGAACTGCAGCTTTGAGAAATAACGGAAGAGCAAATGAATGTTTTTAGGGTTAGGAAATATCCAAAGTGTAGAAGCAGCTGTAAAAATGGATATGCTACAGGAAGAGAAGGTGAGCAGAAAATGTTGCTTGCGTCCTTCACAGAGACATTAAAATGATTCTCATTAGAACAATTCAGGATCCCAACCTGCTTAGGGGACCATTGATAAAATAGACTAATACAAACACAAAATAATCTCAGTCTTTCACAGCAGATCATGCTAGCTCAAAATTATGGGATTGGAAGTCCAGTATATCTAGAAAATGCCCACTAAAGAAAGCAGGAATAGCTTGTGTTATTAGTCAAAATGTATGTCTTAGATCAGTGGCAACACATACACATCACACACAAAAGCAACCAAACCACTAGTGAAAAGTAGGTAATGAATGTTCTTTATCTATAAAAAGGGGAACAGATATATTTTGTTTAAATTTGTAGAACGAAACAGAAAGGCATACATGGATTAATTATTATAGCAAACATATAAAGTTTTCTCCAGACCATAAGGTGGCAGCTTTTCACTGCTTTTCACTTAAAATTAAGTGGGCATGTCTCAATATCATTAATATGTATTTATGTAACTCATTTTTTCTAATCTGTGATAAATGAATAGAAATTTTCTGTTTAATCAATACCTGAATACAGTTTGAACTGTAAAGTAGCAATAAGGAAAAAAAATGCTTTCAACAACTGAAGCATTCAATTATGTCAGTTATACAGTTATGTAGATTAATTCCAATTGCTCACCTCTCACCCCTTAAATTTTAAATCCACAAAGGAAATTTGAAAATTGTAATATAATTTAAAATGTTCCTTTTGTGACTTAAAGTTATTATTGTTGTGGTATTAATATAGCTGATGTGGTAACATCTCCTAGTAATGAAATAACCACAAGTTGAATTTTTGCAGTTACTGTATATTTTGGATTGACTAGTTCTTGGAAATGCCTCAGAAATCAGAAGTAATCAGAAACATTTTCCCAAGTGGTATAGAATCACAGAGTTGAAATATTAGAAGGTACTTTGGAGAACATCTAGTCCAACTATCCACTCAGTGCAGAATTAACCACTACAGCATTCTTGTCAGTCTGACAGGCTACACAGTCTTTGATTGAACACTTTAGTAAAGAATAGTCCAACACTTCTGAAAGTAATCTGTTCCACTGTTGAATAAGTGGAATTCTCAGGAATTGTTACAATTCTTAGGAATTGTAAATTGTTGTTTAATCTACACCAGGCTGGTTTTCCAAGTATTTAAAGTATCCTATTAGTAGTGTGACTTTTCACTCTGAAAATCAGTAACTTAGTTCAGGATGACATTATCCAGATCATCTGCCTTTTCTGACAGTCTATTATACCGCAACTCAATATTTATTTATTTATTATTTATTTATTAATTTAATTTATACACTGGGCGGTGAGAATATAATTCTTTGTTGGTTTGTTTCTTTGTTTTCTTTTTTCCTTTTATTCATAATGAGCCACCATGTTGAGTCACAACCTATAACCATGTTTTGGAACACTTGAAGACTTCAGGATGCCAAAAAGAATTACAATGAGACATTTTATGAAGCCCTCTTACATTTTAAACTTTCTTCTTATCTAGACATTCTAAAGTTAGTAATGCAGCAATTCACCCGGAAGTAGAGTTTGTTTTACTTATTCTGGAAGAGGCAGCCTCTCACAATTCCAAGCCATGACATAGCTCCATTAAAACTCAAGCTGAAAGCCAAAATCTTCCAGCCCAAGAGACCCCAAAGGACATCTAGAAAACAGCGAGGAATGGAAACAGCTGGAAACAGACCTTGTGTAGCAACCAGGCAAATTAGACCTGCCACACCTGATGTTGTCATTGTAGTCTTCCTTGTATTCTTATTTTTGTAACCAATATCTTACAGACAGGGCATAGCCAGTGAACACATGCAAGTTACAGATGCTCTATTTTAAAATATATATATTTTAAACACAATAAGAACAAGGCAATGGGAACAACCTCTATTTTCTTTTTAGTCATGATGGTTTCCATGATTTAAATGAGTTGAAAATAAGAACATGCACTCAATAGTACCTTCTTTTTCAATAAAGGCTACAACACTGTTTTTGAAAAGTAGGATATTGTTTATAAAATAAATAAAAGACAAATAAAGGAAAGAGGTGTCCTTTGTAAGATTTTAAAAAATCAGCAACTGTAGTCCCCAACCTGCTTTTGTCTCTCTTTTGGGGAATAATATTTTGAGAATGATCCTTGAATTTTTGAAAAGTTGTTTATATAAATTGGCCTGACTAAGCCTGACTAAATGACTTGAAATAAAACTTTATTGTGCCTAAAACAGATAAATAACATTTTAAAACAATCCTATGATAACACAGCTGTTAGGAAAGTTAAATGCAGTGACAATATTTATGACACAGCCCAATGTGCTTAGTAGCTGGAGTTTATTTAAGGCAGGCAGAATCACCTCTCATCCCATTGTTCATCAAGCTGTTCATTAGCCTGGTCAATTAACATGCTTAAGTTTTGTTTTCATTAACACTGATGTTCAAGCTTTGGTGGCTCCATCTCAGCTCATTGTTTTAGAGCAGGAAAAGCAAACATAAAACCATACTTCCAAAATATTCATTTACACAAACAAATCACAGGTGTGAGGACATCCATGTGTTCTGTGCTTCAAATCCTCTCTCTTTATTATTTTGTTATGGGTATCAAACATACATTGGCTGTAGCTGCTACATTTATAGAAATGCTTGGTTGCTCCCAGGATTTTACCATTCCCAAATAAATTCCATACAGTTTTGCAAAATGCTCAAGGGACCTGTCTGATTTTATGTGGCAACAGGTCTCGCTAAATTCATAATAAATCTCAGCCCCGGTTAAGCCTGCCTGCCGAGCAAAGAAATTGTGATGATTCTGCAGACCGAGACATGAACACACTGGGAAAGAGATCCCAGACCTGCACTGCAAAAACCCAGTTGACCACAAGATGGCAGTAAAGAGCTTTTAAAAAGTTCTTTACTCTTAGAGGTCAGCAGGGTTTCAACAGCCCTAGTAGAAAGAGCTTAAATGCACTTCTCCTTTTTGTCTCTTACACAAACAAGTTTAATATTTTTTTAAAAAAGAACAAAATCAAATATCCTTGTGCATGGGAAAGAAAGGAGAATGAATGCACTAAATCATATATAGGAGGTAGCATATAAAAGTCAATAAATTATCCGATATATTATTTGTCTAAGCAGACTCTTGGTATAGAATTCCTTGCAGAATTGCAAATCTGGGGGGGATTCAGTATTTTAGACATCAGATGAGTTTACTTTCTCAAACAACAAAAGTTTGTGTCTTTTAAGCTGTAAGAGCTATACTCCAGTTTGCTTACAATTAAATGAATGTTCTGCTACTCCACATTCTCTAAAGCAGTGGCAAGAGTCAAAGTACAATGTGTAATTTCTCCTACACAGGTAAGGAACACCAGGCCAAAATTTAGGGATTTATCCTGAGGCCAATTTGTACAATTCAATTACAATTTCAATTACTACATGCCAACGGGAAGAAGATATTGTTTGTTGTTTGATTAATTTGTAAAGATACCCAATATTGTCATTCTCCACATATTATGACAATGTTTTAATTTTTTTTTTCAGGACCCAGTATCTATTAAACTTAAAAAATAACCTTAGCAAGAGGCAGAGCTCCACTGATTGCAAACTGGTTGTGTTTTTTTAAAGTCAGAGTCTCCAACAGAAACTCATCAAGTTCTCACAAAAACCTGATGTTCCTCAGAATACAGTTGAAAAACTTTGTTTATATTATAAAATAATAAAAAGACAAGTTAATAGGTAATTACTGTACTTAATTAATAATTATTGCCAAATTAATTAATTAAGTAATCTCCAGCACAAACATTTCGAGGATAAAAGTTCTCAATCAAGAGGATTAAAACAGATTCCTTAAAACTATTAGCAGAAGCTCTGTTCATAACACTAGAATGCCTTCTAGTCTCTAAATTTCTCACAAGTTTTTTTCAGGATCTAATCAATTCCCTCTAACATGATTCTTCGGTCTCCCCATTGATTCATTCTTCTTTCATTCATTCTCCTTTGTATCCTTGCTTTGCAGTTCTATTCTTATTCTTTCTACGTGACTAAAGTATCTTAATGTGCTTACTTACTCATTTTTGTATGCAATCCACATTCTTTCAGCATCCATTCATTCATGACCCTTCCTCTAGTTTTATGACAAGCATTCCCATTTTACTCAACTTTTATACTTCTCTTGATAGACTTAACTATGCCTTCCACTTAATATGGCAAGCAGAAGCACTTTTCTTTCTTTTTTTTTCAATAAACATTCTTTCCTCTCAATAAAGTGCTTACTTTTGTAGAAAGTTAGCACTCACCCCTCTCCTAGGAAAATGAAATATTCTAGGAAATATTAAAAAGGCAGAATATTATATTTCCCTGGATGAGAAATGGAGAAACATGTTTTTAGGCAGGAAACAGATTCACTCTTAATAGCCCCCACCATCCTCAATAGCCCACAGCAGATGTCAGCATTTAAAAGATAAAGAGATAGCTAGGTCTATTCATAAGCAAATGCACTCAACCAAGATCCAACAAAGGTAGGATTAGCCCTCTACCCATCTAATAACAGAATTCACCACATGCATCTGGGGAGATTACATCACCTAGCAAGATTCAACCAAGCTCGGGACTCAAAAGACAACCTACAAAGTTACCCCTGCATGGGAGGGGTAACTAATGGGAGTCTGACAACTAATCAGAATATAAACTCAAAGTCAAAGCCCGACAGAGGGTATAAATCTCCCTCTCTCTCTCTCTCTCTCTCTCTCTCTCTCTCTCTCTCTCTCTCCCATGTGCTTTTTTTGCCCAGGATTCAAACCATGTAGTCCTGTCCACCATTAAACCATCTTTTCAAGCAGTCTCCATGTTTCCAGCATCTTTCTCCCCACTTGGAACTGAACCCAGATGGACATTTCTTCCAAAAATTTCTACTACAGTTTGCATGTCTCCAAATTTCTGTTTTCCCATTTTTAGTTATTTACTTTACTTTACTTTATTTGGATTTATATACCGCCCTTCTCCTTATGGACTCAGGGCGGTGCACAGCCAATTAAAAAACAAACATACAAA